>JAGMVL010002287.1:0-600000 GCA_019202695.1 Populus x sibirica
CCCGCGAACTTGGGCTATATCCTTCCGTGTGCCGATTTTCTACCCTCATGTTAGATATTCAAATGGGAATATCTTGAGCTCCGATATCGAAATCAAGTGATTCAAAGCCCAAATTCATCTATGCGTCTAGGACTAAAACTTTGATGAAGAAGTTGAAGTGAGTATAAAATCTTTTTATATAAATGTAATCTACCAAGGAATTTGGTTGGTCAAAAGGATCTCCGGGTCTAACTCAAAAAGCGACGTATCTCGAGAATTTCGATATGACTGAGAGTATGAACTAAGAACAAAAATCACAAAAACCGGGCCAAAAATAGAGTTTTTTTAGTGCGGACTCGGGTCATTGTCACTCCCTTGTGGGAATTCTCTACCTTCACGTTAGATATTCAAACGGGAACATCTTGAGCCTCGATATCGAAATCAAGTGATTCAAAAGCTCAAATTCATCTACGTGTTTCAGGACTCTAACTTTGATGAAGGAGTCGAAGTGAGATAAAGCTTTTTACATGTCGTAAAGCGGTAGTAATCTAGTTGGTCAAAAAGGTTCTTGATCGACAAAAGCGAGCATCCAAATCGTCAGACTCTGCTCTAAGAACAATGATCCCTAGGACCTAATAAAGGTGTACGTCAATTTTTCAACATGTAATGAGTGATAGAATATACCTAGGATGGTCGATATCGTACTGAAACCGAGTCGGAATCGAGCCTAAGTTGAAACAAAAATTGCGACGGCAACAAAACTATTTTTTAGTGCAAATTCGAGGGATTTATTCAACCTTAAAGACCGAGATAAAAAAGGAATGAATTTAGCATTATGAAGACTCTTGATCAACTTAAGAAAACGCCGATGATTTTGGTAGTAAAAGGGAAGGATAAAAAGAGCGGAAAAGCGGACTCAAACAAGGTTTCAAAAAAAAAACATAATTTCTTTACGTGCTTTTTGTCAATCTTCCGGACAAACATGGGGTCCAAAAATGAGTAACAACGGCTGCCCCCTCTTTACAATGCTTACGAAGCCAAACTTGTCAAGTGCTTCGCGTAGTAAGTGTTGTAAAGATAAATTGTATGTTCATGCTAAAACTCAATGCTTTTTCCTAAACAATGGTCTCCCTATCGGGTGACACCGCCTATCTTAAGATTTCTAGAAAAACTCCATGTTTTTTTTAGAAATGGTCCAATTAGTGGGTGACCTGCTCATCCTAAAATTCTTAGAAAACTCCACGCTTTTCTAAGGAATGGTCTTAATATCGGGTGACACCTTACCTTAAACTTTTCTAGAAAACTCTATGCTTTTCTAAAAATGGTCTCAAAATCGGTGAAAGGCCCCTCTTAAAATTCTTAGAAAACTCCACGCTTTTCTAAGAAACGGTTTTCAATATCAGTGGCTGGCCCCTTCTTAAAATTCTTAAAAAACTCCACGCTTTCCTAAGAAATGGTCTCAATATCGGGTGACGAGCCCCTCCTAAAATTCTTAGAAAACTCCCACGCTTTTCTAAGGAATGGTCTCAATATCGGGTGACACTGCCACCTTAAAATTTTTTAGAAAACTCCACGCTTTTCTAAAAAATGGTCTAAAAAACAAGTAATAGGCCCCTCTTAAAATTCTTAGAAAACTCCACGCTTTTCTAAAAAGCGGTTTCAATATCGAGGTAGATGCCCCTCTTAAAATTCTTAGAAAACTCCACGCTTTTCTAAGAAATGGTCTCAATATCGAGGCGACTTGCCCATCTTAAACCCTTTTTAGAAAACTCCACGCTTTTCTAAAAAAATGGTCTCAAAATCGAGTGGGCCCCCTCTTAAAATTCTTAGAAAACTCCACGCTTTTCTAAGAAATGGTCTCAATAATCAGGCGACACTGCCCATCTTAAACCCTTTTTTAGAAAACTCCACGCTTTTTCTAAAAAAATGGTCTCAAAATCCCGGTGGGCTGACCCCTCTTAAAATTCTTAGAAAACTCCGCTTTTCTAGAAAGCGGTTTCAATATCAGTGATTGACCCCCTCGTAAAATTCTTAGAAAACTCCACGCTTTTCTAAGAAATGGTCTCAATATCGGGTGGCAGGCCCCTCTTAAATTCTTAGAAAACTCCACGCTTTTCTAAGCGGTTTCAATATCAGTGAGAGGCCCCTCTTAAAATTCTTAGAAAACTCCACGCTTTCTAAGAAATGGTCTCAATATCGGGTGGCAAGCCCCTCCTAAAATTCTTAGAAAACTCCACGCTTTTCTAAGGAATGGTCTCAATATCGGATGACCCGCCTCATCTTAAACTTTTTTTAGAAAACTCCACGCTTTTCTAAAAATGGTCTAAAAAACAAGTGATCGGCCCCTCTTAAAATTCTTAGAAAACTCCACGCTTTTCTAAGAAACGGTTTCAATGTCGGTGGCCGGCCCCTCTTAAAATTCTTAGAAAACTCCACGCTTTTCTAAGAAATGGTCTCAATATCGGGCGACACCTTTCCATCTTAAACCCTTTTTTAGAAAACTCCACGCTTTTCTAAAAAATGGTCTCAAAAATGTGGCCTAGGCCTTTCTTAAAATTCTTAGAAAACTCCACGCTTTTCCTAAGAAAGCGGTTTCGATATCCAGTGACCAGGCCCCCTCCTAAAATTCTTTAGAAAACTCCATGCTTTTCTAAGGAATGGTCTCAATATCGGGTGACTCGCCCATTTTAAGATTCTTAGAAAACTCCACGCTTTTCTAAAAAACGGTCTCAATATCCGTGACCGGCCCATCTTAAAATTCTTAGAAAACTCCATGCTTTTCTAAGAAACGGTCTCAATATCGGTGCTTAGGCCCCTCTTAAAATTCTTTAGAAAACTCCGCGCTTTTTCTAAGGAATGGTCTCAATATCAGGTGACCGCCCATCTAAAACTTCAAAAGAAAACATCTTACCTCAAGGAAATAAAGCAGTGCTGGTTCACAATTCCTATCCTTTTCCGTAGTTCCGTTGACCTGAGATTTTGGACCTCAGCGGTTTTCCCAAAAACTTGGAACTATTTTGGCCTTCGTCACACCTTCTCCTGCAAGGTTAGTGTTATGACAATATAGCATGCATGTTTTGTTGTTACCTATTTTGGAAACATAGGTCCCCCTTTCCAGTTGTAGACTTATTGAGCTCTTGTTTCCATTTGTTTGTCCGACTTGTCCTCTTGAAAATGAATATGCTCCACGCGTTATACTTCCTATCCTCTTGGTGAAGAGATCTTTGGTTCCTTATGGGGCCCTTTCTTGCTCCATTGAGTATTGTCTTTTATTATTATTTTAAAAGGAAAACTCAAAAGATTTGGTTTTGTTCATGAAAACTCGAAACTTTCAATGTAATTGGCATAAAAGATGCTTTTTTAGAAGTTTTTATGATATACCCCTTTGGGCTTTGGTTCACTATGGACCCCTATGTGCACTTCGTACACTTCTTGCCCCAATGTGGTGTGCATAAATATGCCAAGTTTATATTTGATTTGGTTCCCTCCGATTGATGGAGTCGTTTCCTTAGTCATGTGTAAGAAAAGAGTTTGTTTAAGTAAAAGATTTCAAATGCTATGAGATCATGCTTTTTATGAAGAAAGGTTTTTTGCCGAGAAAATTCATGGCCAAACTTTATTTTATTGATTGGGAGATTACGGAATACATCAGCGTCACATTTCCTTACGAGTCGGAATTCACCGGCCTAACTAGATCTTCTCCATCCATTCTAGATAACAAACAAAGCTCCTCCCGAGAATGCTTTCTTCACCACGTAAGGGCCCTCATAGTTCGGCGCCCATTTACTCCGATCTTCTCTGGTAAAGGCAATATTTTTCTTCAAGATAAGATCTCCTTCGTGGAATCCTCGAGGTCGAACCTTTTTGTCGTATGATTTGGCCATCCTTCTTTGGTAAAGTTGATGATGACAGACAAGCGGCTATCCTCTTTCACTAATCGATTCAGCTGTTCATATCTAACTTTTGCCCATTCTACCTCTTCCAAACTTAGAGTCTACTAGTACTCTCTCAATAAATTTCTTCACTACTTTTTGCGTCACATGAGCAAATGACCCAGCCTTCTACCCATTTTGTAAAGTAGTCGATAGCCACGAGAATAAACCTATGACCATTGCCGGCTTTTGGGTTTACAGTGTCCAATCACATCAATTCCCCACATCGCGAAGGGCCATGGAGATGTCAAGTTAAATAGAGGAGTTGGAGGGGCGTTGATTTTGTCCTTTATACTTGGCACTTATGACATTTTCGGACATAGTCGATGCAATCCTTTTCTAATGTCATCCGGGAGGTAACCTGGCTCTTTGTATCTTCCTAGCCATCACGTGTCCATTAGCATGGGTTGAGCAAATCCTTCATGGACTTCTCAGTAACGCGCTTTTTGCCTCGAATTCATCCAAACATCTCAGCAAAGTCCCGTCGGATGATTTCTTATACAAAATCTCCCATCAAGATAAAAAGCCATTGCCAACCTCCTCAAGGTCTTTTTGTCGATTTTGGATGCCCCATGGGATATGCCTGGTTTTGGATGAAATTCTTGACATCATAGTACCAAGGGTTTCCATCCACTTCTCTCAACTAAGCAACAATGAGCTGGGTTATTTCTTATATCAATGTGTACCGACTGCTACTGTGCCCAAAGTCTATTCTAGCCATAGAAGCTAACGTGACCAAAGCGTCGGCAAAATGGTTTCCTTCCCTTCCTAGATGGGTGAACTTTATTTCCTCAAATTCTCCAGCCGATTTAGTCAGTTTATTCTTGGTAAGGTCTCAACTTCTCATCCTTGATTTGCCATTTTCCTTTCACTAATCAAAATCGAGTCTCCATACATATCTATCTTTCTAATATTCAACTCCAATGCCACCTCTAAAACAAGAATACAAGCTTTATGCTCTATGTTGTTATTGCACCCAAGCTGCAACTTAACTAAAATCGAATACTACTTTTATTGGGAGAGATTATCATTGCATCAAGCCCTATTACCACATACGTTTAGGGACCATCAAAGTACACTAGTCCACCAATCTAATTTTCCTTCCTCGGTGAAAACACATCTTCATCAAGAGGTCGTTTGATTTTTCTCGAAAGCTTCTTCACACTCTTATTCCAAATTCCAAGATTCTTCCTTAACAATCGAAGATTGGGTCATAAGTCATGGTTAATTGGGATATAAACCCGAAAGCAATGTAATTCAACCTTTCTAAGAACTTTTTACATCCTTCTCATCCTTGGGAGTTGGCATAAATTGAATAGCCTTTCACAGACTTTCAGCTATCATTCTTCAATTCAATCCCTCATTTTTGAACATACCGTTTCGATTCAACTTAGTCCCAAAAAAATCCTTCGAATCGCGTCCCTTGAACTTGGGCTATATCCTTTCAGCGGTAGAATTTTCCGCCCTCACGTTAGATATTTCAATGGGGGAATATCTTGAGCTTCTCCGTATATCGAAATCAAGTGATTCAAAAGCCCAAATTCATTCCACTCGTCTAGGACTAAAACTTTGATGAAGAAGTTGAAGTGAGATAAAATCTTTTTACATAACGGGACACCTACCGCATTTGGTTGGTCAGGATCTCGGGTCTAACTCAAAACCGACGAATCTGGAGAATTCACGATATGGACCCGAGTATGAACTAAGAACAAAAATCACAAAAACCCGGGCCAAAATTAGAAAGTTTTATTAGTGCGGACCCTAGATTCAATATCCTTCTACAAAGGGGGTAATTCTCTACCTTCACGTTAGATATTCAAACGGGAACATCTTGAGCCTACGATATCGAAATCAAGTGATTCAAAAGCTCAAATTCATCTACGTGTCTAGGACTATAACTTTGATGAAGGAGTCGAAGTGAGATAAAATCTTTTACATAACAGAAACTGTAGTAATCCAGTTGGTCAAAAGGTTCTTGATCCGACAACCGAGCATCCAAATCAACGAGACTCGCTCTAAGAACAATGATCCCTAGACCTAATAAAGGTGTATGTCAATTTTTCAA
This sequence comes from Populus x sibirica, assembly GCA_019202695.1. Lineage (NCBI taxonomy): Eukaryota > Viridiplantae > Streptophyta > Magnoliopsida > Malpighiales > Salicaceae > Populus > Populus x sibirica. The sequence goes on from JAGMVL010002287.1 coordinate 5,977, forward strand.
CATGTAATGAGTGTGAAGATACCTAGGGATGGTCGATATTGTACGAAACCGAGTCGAATCGTGAGCCTAAGTTGGAAACAAAAATTGCGACAGGCAACTGAATTATTTTTTTAGTGCAAATTCGGAGGGGATTTATTCAACCTTAAAGACCGTATAAAAGGAATGAATTTAGCATTATGAAGACTCCTGATCAACCTAAGAAAACCTCGATGATTTTAGTGGTAAAGGGGAAGGATAAAAAGAGCGTAAAACACTCAAACAAGGTTTCAAAAAAAACATGAATTTCTTCGTGCTTTTTGTCAATCTTCCAACAAACACGGGTCCAAAAAATGAGTAACAAGGGAGGCCAAAAGGACTTATGAGGGGAGACATTCAAAGGAAAATCCACCGATCAAAAAGCTATAGAGGACAATAGGTGGTGGTGAGCTAACTAGGATGATGAAGCCATAAGACAGGTATAGTACCACTTAGGGTTGTACCAATTATTGGAGAGCATCCCTCAGTGGGTGTGAATGACATGCCTTTCCTTAACACCGAGGAAGAAAAGGTGTAGTGCAATGGGATTCGTTGCACACCCTAGTTCAAGATCAATTGTATGGACAAAGAGAATTGTTAAGGGTAGCGACTCTACAACTAAGTGGATCCCTCAACTTCTTTACCTAGCCATATTTACATGTCTCCTTGTAGCCGTGCTCCTTTTTATCCATAATCCTCGCCTCTCTTAAAGGTAGCCCCTCCGAAGAAAATCAACCTTTGATACGTAGGTGAAGGGTCGAGAACATCTTTGACGGACATCGAAGAGTCCTCCATTTTAGTCCCTCACGTTGATGAGGCTGGCAGAGGATGTCTCTTCTACTAAAGAGGCAAATGTGTTTGTCCCTTATGTCGAGGAGACACGTGGTGAGGTAATGAAGGCAATCACTTTTCTATCTCAAGAGTTACTCGTTCCCCCTTTCACGGGGTACTTTGGAACCAACCCTTACTATAGTGATCTTAGAGGGAAGCCTCCACGATGGAAGAGGAAAAGGATGTTCTCGGCTTCACATCTCGATGTGAAAATGGTCCCTTCTCTATCCGTAACTGCCCCTACTTCCCGCTATCCACTCCTTATGCTTATAAGGTGGTCTTCCCGGGCCAAAGACCTCATCTCATTGGGATGGAAGACGTCTTCTCCAAACTAAACTTGGGTTATGCCTCCTTTCACTTTCCCAACTTGAGTGAGGAGGAGATAAATATAATCTGTGTCTTTTTTCCAAGAAAGTTCCACCTTGGGGGCATGGAGGAGTGGAGGTGATGGACGCCTTCGACAAGGTGCTCATCCTCCTTCTAGCATTAACGACCTAATTGATCCTAATTATCGTGTCATTTGGCCATTACTAGGCACATGGCATTTTGCGTATAAGAGAGTTTTCAAGTTATCTCTTTTTTTTAATGTACCGATCAAGGTTTTTAGGACTATTATTTATTTACTTTACGCTATTGTCGTGGCTCATTCGACCTTTATGATGTGTGCCAACTTTAAGAGTAGGTGGTCAAGAGATAAGATCCATGATGAAGACTATTGAGTAACATCGTGCTATCAAGTTTGAGGTGCGCATCACTTAGGAGGAGAAGGCCATTTATGATGCTTAGATGGCCCCTATTAGTACATGTAAAGGAGTAAGGAGGCTTTTGAATAGAAATTGTTTGAAGCATATAACATATTTAAGGGAGAATTGAGGACTTTAATTGAGGAGATAAGGAGTGTAGCTAATAAGAAGGTTGAGAGTTCGAATCGAGTGATGGTGACAACGAAGAATTCTACCTAAGTCTTTTGGATGGAGTTTGGAGGATCTCGTTCTAATAGAGACAATAGGGAACAAGCTCTTGCTTCTTATGTCCAACTTGTATTTCTTTAATCTCTTTAAAGGAATACAAGTTGACTTTAGCCAAAGTTTCCCTAACAATCAAGTCCTAGATTTACGATGTCTTCTTTACTAGAGCTACTTCAACGAGGGAGAAGGGTCTATCTAGCTTAGAAGTTGGGCTAGAAGATGTAGATGCCTCTAGGATTTTTTTTATCAAGTATTTATCAAGTCTTTGGTAGGCTCTTAACATGGGACTAATACACATGGTTGGAAACATATATCTCCAACACTTAGAAAAATCTTAGGATTTTTTTTCCAAATGATTAACGTGGGTCCAACACCCACGGTCACACATCTCTAATAAATAGAAAAATCATAGGGAAAAATTTCATCAAGTGATCAATATAGGTCTAACGCCCATGGTTTGAAGCATAATTCTCCAACACTTAGAGAATTGTTAGAAATTTTTCTCAAGGATCAACAAGGGTTTAATGCCCCTATTGCCCCCATTACCTAGGGTGGAGAGGAGCTCAAATGGAAAGTATATCCATAAGTTGTTGAGGCCTAAGTTGTTGGATAACTAGGTGATGTGAACCCCATGATCACATGATCATCATGATCAAGTAACCCCCTAACGAAGTAGGTAACAACCTTTGAAAGTCAAAAATCAAGTTTTAAAACCTCGACCTAAGAGTAACCCTATACCTAAGAACCAAAGGTATTGGAAAAAAATTTAGACCTAGAGATAACCTTGTATCTAAAAACCCTAAGTATGAGAATGATGTCATGAAGCTAGTTAATCTTCGATAAGTCAGTGTATGATTTTTGTCCTTGTAAAGAAAGATTGTTTTGCCACAAACAAACAAAAAGGAAACTCACATTTATTCTCTAACATGCCGCCGAAATTGCAACTAAAAAACATAATATAGTTTACATTAGTAATCAACTAACATAAGTCCAATAATGAACTTTTTTGGGTCAGCAAAGCTAATAAGCCTACACTAATAATCAACTAATATAAGTCCAATAATGAAATAAATCCCTAACAATATCTAATGGGCCATAAAAAATCTAAATTAAAAATAATTATTAAATATTAAATAAATAAATAAAATAGGATAATAAAAACAAAGTCTACATTCCAAAATTCCTTTACGTAGCTCGAATCTCCAATTTTGCATATTCTTAACATATTTTTAGTCTTGACTTTAAACATGTCATTCTCTCTCCATCTAGATGAATTACTAGACCTACTATATATGGTTGGAAAGCTTGCTATGTCTAGTTTCCATAACAACTTGAATCGAAGAATATTGTACCTATAGCTCTGATGTGTCCCAAACAAGACACAAGGTTTAATATGAGGATCTCAACAAGATTTTTCTAGTAATTTTAACCATCTCAAATAATATATTCCCAAACTCAATTTAACCTGAAAATTTATCAAAATATAGTTTCATGTGTCTAGTATCTCTATGTAAACTTTAACTCGTTTCGATGCGGCTTGTGAGATATCCTTGAACTTGCAAAATTGGTCAACAAATATTTTAAGGTCAAATTTAAACCTGGACTTGGTTCGTATCCTCCTTCCTTTCTCTAAAAGATTCGAATTTCAATCTATATCATGGAAAACATCTTCTAAGGTCAAGAAATTGGTACCAAGCCAAATAACATCATCATCAAAACGAAGAAGAACTTTGTTCATATTCTTCTTCTTCAATTTCAATTCACTCCTAATATATTTGCTTAGGTGTCAAAGATACAAGATTTATAAGTCTTCCATTCATCTCAAATGAATACTTATTTGTCACTCTATCATGCATAACTCTCCAATCATATTGTCATGGTCTACCAAACAACAAGTGACTAGCTTACATTGGCACAACATCATATAACACCTCATCATAATATTTACTTATAGAAAAAGCAACCAAAACTTGCTTATTCACTTTCACTTCACCACTATTATTCAACCATTATAATTTATAAGGTATGGAATGTTTGGTAATGTGTCACGTTCAACTTTCTCATCAATTCGCACTAGCTACATTCATGCAACTACCACTATCTATAATTAAGCTACATACCTTATTATAAACATGGCATCTCGTGTGGAACATGTTCTCCCTCCGACCTTCCGAATCATCCACCTTGATATGCATATTCAATGTTCTCCTCACCACAAGTGCCTCTCCCTTAATAGGACACTCAACATAAACATTATCAACATCCTCCAATTGTGAATCTTCTTCTCTTCATCCTCCCTATTTGTCTCAACCTCATTATTATATCTCATAACCATAACTTTTTTGTTTGTACATTATAAAGCAAAACGACTCAAAACCCGAGATAACAAAAGCATTTAATGTCACGCTTACAAGAAATAGAAGTGATATTGTTAACTTTAACAATGTTCGAGGTGTCTTTCTTCTCTCTAGGTTATTCAACCTTGCTATCCTCATTTTATTATGATGGATCACCTCGTGTTAGCCTTTCAATTGGGTTTTTGAGGTTTCAAAAGGCCTAATGGTTAGCTTTGCTTAATGGTACCCTTTTGTTTAAGTTATTTCTCCACCTTCATGACTATATGCACCATCTCCTCTAACCTCCATATAATGATGCAACTCTACAATATGAGTTATATCATGATTTAAGGCCATTCATAACAAGTTTCATCTCCTTGGAATACTCATCATCACTCTTTGTACCTTGACTCAAACTAGGTAACCTTTGATACAATTCTCTATAATAGTGGCTAGGCACAAATCTCATCCTCATAAGGGGATTTCATCTCATCCTAAGTATCAACTTGCCTCTTATAATTCCTCCCATGGTTTGTCACTAACTAATTCCACCACATAATGACATAGTCAGGTAAAAACAATCATAGTAAGCTTAACTTTCCTGGGCTTTAGATAATTCTACTATTGTCCAAAACATTCCCTTTGTCCCATGGACATATATTTAAAATCATCATCACTCATGTCCATATTATCACCATAAAATCATTCACATTAGTGTTAACCCCTCCCTAATTTGAACCCTATCATGATCATTAACACATTGCCTCTCAAACCTCTCTAAATTCATTTACCATTCAATCCATTCATTGATTCATAATGCATAACGGAAGTTACAATTTTATTATCTCCTCTTTATGGTCTTCTAACATCTCTTTATTCCTCACCCACTCCTCGCTTGTTTAAACTCCTTTTGTATTTCACTTAAATATAGGTTTTTTACTCAAATATGCTTATTATGCCTTTTTCCTCTCATCTCACCTTTCTTTGACTCTTACGTAACTAAAATCAACTTCCAAATATAATAGCCTTAGGGTGTATTCATATATGTGTAAATGACTCAAAGTAGCAAGAAAAAATATGAAAACAAGCAAAGATAAAATTTCGATCATAATTTCATGAGTAACAAGTGAATTTATACAAAACAACCGGAGCGTCTTTGAAGACCTTGAAAGAAAAAAGATTCAAAGGCAATTTTTTTTTAAATGACACCTAAATAAATCAATTATGATGTTATTATACTCTTATAATTGAAAAATAGCAGAAACAAAGTAAGTTTGAATTATTGACACGAATTAGACTCGTTTCGACAAGTTCCAATCCCAAAATTAGTTCTTATAAAAAACGAACTCCAAATGACCTCAAATTTTATATGGGATTAAAACCATTAAAATCAGTATATAAAATCTTAAAATGCGAATTGAGAACTTTATGAATTTATTTGGCCCAAAGTTCCCTTCTAATATGAATTTGATCTACTATGACAAGTTTTAATCTCAATGTTGGTTACTATAGCAAATGATCGCCAAATGAGCTCAATTTTATATAGGGTGTGATTAAGACTCTTAGAACCACCTATACATAATTGTTTTAGTCAAAATGCTCTCTTGTTTGTGTCAAAATGCAAATTGAGAAGTTTCTAAATTGTTTTGGTGTGCTCTCTTGTTTGTGTCAAAAATGCGAATTGAGAAGTTTCTAAATTGTTTTGGTCAAAATTCTCTCTTGTTTGTGTAATGTGGCAAATTAAAAAAAAGTGACTTTTAGATTATTTTTTTTTACTCTTTCGCTAATGATATATTATGAGACAACAACAAACTAAACTAACACCTTTTGTTTTAAAGGAAACCTCAATGAAAACTAATAAGCTCCAGGACATAAAATAATAAAAAACCGAATCAAAGACAACTAAACAAGAAAGTTGAAACTAACAAGAAAAAAATAAAGGATATAACTTGAAAACTAATAAGCTCTTGATCACGTGGTCAAGTAACCCCCAATGAAGTAAATAACTAGAAAGCCAAAAATCGGGTTTGGTAGAACCTTAACATATAGGTAACCATGTACCGGAAAAAGACTTGGACCCGAGATAACCTTTTATCTAAGAACCCTAAGTATACAAATGATGTCATGAAGCTAGTTAATCTTAAATAAGTCAGTGTACTATCTTTATCCCTGTGAAAAAAAGATTGTTTTGCCATAAACAAACAAAAGAAAAACTCACATTTATTCTCCAACTTGCTACTCCAATTTGCAACTAAAAAAACATAATATAGTTTGCTATGACTTATCCTAATGGACCCCTTTTGGATTGCAAACTAATGGGCATAAACTAGTAATCAATTAATATATGACCAATAATGAAATAAATCCCTAAATAATGTCTAATGGGCTAGAACAAACCTAAATGAAAAATAATTATTCATAAATAAATAAAAAATAGGATAATAAAAAAAGTTTCATGCTAAAATTTCTCCATATAGCTTTGAATCTCCAATTTTCGCACAATCTTGGTAGATTTTCAATCCCGATATCATTCTCTCTTTATCCGGATGAATTACTAGGCCCGCCATACATGGTTGGAAAGCATGATATGTATAATTTCGGACCAACATGAATCACTGAAAAATTCCACTTGTAGCTCTAAATATGTCCGAACAATACATAAGGTCTAGTATGACATATTTGATAAGATTTGTCTAGTAACTTTGACCCTATGAAATAATATGTTCCCGAACTCAACTTGATGTGATAATTTCCCAAAATATCTTTTTTTATGTCTAGTATCTCCTCAGAAAATTTTATCTTGTTTTGATATATGATTTGAGAGATATGTTTGATCACTTAAAACCGGTCCTTGAGACATTTTAAGATCAAATTTGGACCTAACTCCGGTTCGCATCATAAGGTGATTGTTGTAATTGAGACTATTGTCTTTCAAGGGAGATAACATACCAATCTCTTAAAGACTACTTTTAGGGAGAACACATACCATCTCTTGGAACTTCTAGGGACTATTGCCCTGAGTGAGATCACATATCAAACCCTTGGAGATTTTTTTGGGGTGAACACATACCACCCCCACGAGATGTCCAGGGGCTATTGCCCTAAAGGAGACCGCATACCAATCCTTTAGAGATTTGTGAGATAAAAGAAATGGAAACATTCATATATAAAATATACATTCTTATTCACTATAATACAATTTTAGGTGGCACAGATGTCGGGCGTGAGGGGTATTCTTCCCTTTCATGTCTTATAAATGATAAGTATTACTTTTATGACTTTAAAATGACCATCTTATTTTGGAGCTTGATTTCCCCTGCTCTCTTTGTTGCCTTTAGCTTCTAGTTTTCAGAGTGCCAAATCTTCAAACTTGAATCTTCTATTCTTAACCCTGGTGTTATGATACTAGGTAGTTTTAAGCATGTAGGCTTCATTTCTAAGCATAACACTCAAGCATGATTCTTCTAGGAAGTCAAGATTGGTCCTAAGACTTTGTTCGTTAGCTTTTAAGGTATAGTGAACTACACGGTGGCTTAGAAATCCAATTTAAGGCTGAGATCATGGCTTATGTCCCATATATAAGAAGGAATGACGTCTCACCAGTGGATGTCTTTATAGTTGTTCTATAAGCCTATAATATCTCATTCAATAGTTCTACCCATTATGATTTTGTCTTATTTTATTTTTTTTTCTTAAGTCCATTAAGCGAAACTCTATTAGTCAGTTCAACTTGACTATTGGTCTAGGGGTGTGATACTAAGGAGAAATGATGATCAATGTGAAGCAGCCTTCTAACAATTCTCTCTCATTTGTGGTTATCAAACTTTGTTATATTATTTGCAATCAAGACTCGAGGAGCCCAAGGTGACATGATATTCTTCCAAAAAATAAAAGTACTTTATTGGAGATTATCTCTACTAAAACCTCCCACTTCGACCTATTTAGTAAAATAATCTACAACCACTAGGATAAACTATCTCTTGCTCATGGCATTAGGGAATGGACTTAGAATGTCCATCCCTTATTGTGAAAACAACTAAGAGGAAGATATAATGGTCATTTCTACCAATGGTTGTTGGGGAATTGAGGTAAACCTCTGACTCTTATCAAGCCTCTTCACTAAACTCGTGGTGTCCTAGAGTATGGTCACCAATAAAACCCCGTTTTGTATTGCTTGAATTACAAGAGTTACTGGAGCCTATATATAGGTTATATAAGCCTTCATGTATTCCTTGTAAAACATAAGAACTCTCTTGTGGAGACAAGAATTTTAGTAGTGGAGCTAAGGTAAATCTTTTGTATAAGATGTTGTCAATCATGCAATAACCTAATACGCGTCCGGTTAGGCGTAATAACTTTCATTCCTATTTAAGAATAGTTCTCTTGTTTTCAAATAATTTATAATTGGGATACTCCAATCATTTGTTATGTTGATAGGAACAACTATCGACCTCATTTTTATCAATATTTGGTTCTTCTAAGACTTCTACCTAGACATCGGTAGAGAGCTTTATAGATTTAAAACTCACTAGTTTAGACAATAGATCATCTCATTGATTGTCTTCTCTAGGAATATAATTGATTGAAACACTTTTGTCATCAACACGAAATAACGCATAACCTTTTAAAGGTGCGCATGGTGGGTTCTATTGCTTCACTTGTTCCTTGGCACTGACTAACTATCAATTGGGAATCACTATAAGTTTAAAGGGGGTAGTCCTTCAAAGCCCCTCTAAGGTTTAGTCCGGCTAAAAAAGCTTTATATTACGCTACATTGTTGGTAGTTAAGAACTCAAAGTGGCTTCATATTCCAATACTTGTCCTTCGGGATTAACAAACACTATCCCAAATCCACTTTCATTTATATTGGAAGTACCATCTATATATAACTTTCGGGTGGGAAGTGACACAAGTGATCCTATTCAAGTTTATGGATTGGTTGGAACTTCGTCGTGGAAAATGGATGATTAGGTGTATTTATGCATAATTTAAAATAGCATTCAATGATGAAATTTGTTAAGGCCTAACTCTTTATAGATAGGCGAGATTTGTATTAAAGCCTAAATTCTCCCAACTCTATAGCCCATTTAACCGTGCTCCTAAATAATTCTAGTTTGTGTAAAATCTATCTAAGTGGTTGATCTATCAAGATCGTTACTTGATGAGCTTGGAAATATGGTTTCAACTTTCTAAAGGCACTTACCAATGCTAGGGCAACTTTTTCCCTCCTTTATGTATCTTTACGTAGTGTCATAAAGAGTTTGATTGGAATAATACACTGGTTGTTGAACGCTAACATCTTCCCTTACTAGAACCGAGCTCCTGCTAAATCTACCACCCCAAGTATAGGAATAAATCTTTATTTTCCTTGGTTGAGATAAAATATTAGGAGATGACATAAATCTTAAGCTTTTTAAAAGCCTTTTGTAGCCCTCGACTATTTAAGTTGTTCATGTTTTTCACAAAGATGTCATGTTTAGTGTGACTTAATTTTTTTATGGATTTGGTTAGATTCCCCCTAAAGCTTACTAAAAACCCGAAATGTCCCTCTATTGATAATCTAAAAACACATTTGGAAGGGTTGGGTTTCATATGGCATTGACTTAAGAAGAAGAAAACATTTTCAAGGTCCAAGAGATGTTGTTCAAAAGTCTTACTTTTTACTAAGCATGTCATCAACATATCTTTCCATAATTCTTCCCAACTAATTTTTAAATATTCGATTAACCATTCATCGATATGTTGCCCCGTATTCTTCAATCCAAATGGTATGACTCGTAGCAATAAGTCCTTTTCTCGCTTATAAAAATTGTTTTCTCCTCATCTTTGAGGTGCATGAGGATTTGATGATAAGTAGAGTTGGCATCCAATGAGCTCAAGAATTCAAACTCGCAATGGCATTTACTAAATGATCATTTTTTAGAGTGGATAATAATCTTTTGGGCAAGCTTTGTTCAAGTCAGTGAAGTCCACACACTTCCACCACTTGCCATTACTCTTCTTGACCATAACCACATTTGCCAACGAGGCAGGGTATCACACCTCCCTAATGAAACCAATAACCAAAAGTTTGTCTAACTCTTGTGTTATAGCCTCTGTACCTCTCGCCCTCAAAGTTCATCTTTTTCTAGCAAAACCGAGTATGCATTCGATCTACCTTTAATCGGTGAGTAGCTATTTTGGGGTTGATGCCCGACATGCCTAATGCATTTGTGTGAAATTTAATCTTTAAATCTGTAAGAGCTTTGTCAATTTTTGCTATTATATGGGTATTAAGGTGGATCCTACTTTGCCGATGACTTGTTCATCCCTAGATAGATGTCCTTCAATTCCTCTACAACCTTAGTTCTAAACTCTACTCTTTCTTTTAAGGACCTCTTTATGGTTTGATATTAGCACTTTCTTGCCCTTTAAGCAAGTGATGGCAACTTCACCCTAGGTTGGTTCAATACCAAATACCCGGTGTTGATTACAATATTGATTTTATGTAACAATGGTCTTCCTAAAATGACATTATAAGTCATTTTCATATCAATCACCATAAAGCTTTATTGAAGTGAGACACGTCTTGAGAAGGGTGCCCATTATAACAGTGGATTCCAAGGCACCATTTATCGGCACTCCGAACCCTTTATCCCAATGAAAAGAGTCTTCACCAGCGTTAGTTTTAAAAAAGAGGATTCTCACTTGAACCATAATTTCCATAAAGAGGATGTTAGTTACGTTACCATCATTCACTAGTACCCGATGTACTTTGTGATTGGAGATAACAATGGAAATGATGAGGGCATTCTCATATGGAAAAGTCACTCCTTCTTTATCTTAAGGAGTAAAAACTATTGGCTCGTGTTATTAATCCAAAGATCTAGCTGTAAGGACTTGCTTCCTATACTTCCTCTTTTCATTGTTAAAATCACCCCCTACAAAGGTACCCCCTAAGATCACATTGATCTTGAGTAACGCTCGTTGTTGTTACTCATTTTTAAGCCCTACGTCTTTGGAGATGGTGTGTACCTCTCTTGAACCAAATGCATGAGTTTAGTTCATGATTGTTGAGGAATTAACAAAAGCAGAGAAGAAATAAGTCTTTTTGAACCCGTTTCAACTTGTTTTTGTTTCTCTTTATCCTTCCCTCTTTTTGTCGCAAAATTATCGGGATTCTTGAGGCGATTAGGAGTTTTCATAATACTAAATTCGTTTCTACTTTATCCGGTATTTAAGATTGGATAAATCCCCTTGAATTTGCACTAAAAAAATTGATTCTATTTGTTGTCGTAATTTGTTTTGTAATACCAACTTTTGTTCCAACTTAGGCTTTGATTCTGATTTGGTTTCGTGTAATATCTGACCATCCCAACTATATTCTATCATTCATGACATGTTAAAGAATTGACCTTCACCTTTTTTAGATCCTAGGGCTCCTCTGTTCTTATGTGGACTCGAATCGGATGGGATGCTCGATATTGTCGCTTTTCGAATCGAGATCGGGAGATCCTTTTGACTAACCAGTTCACGATGATTCTATTCTTCAAAACGAATTATCTCACTTTGAATCCTTCATAAAAGTTATAGACCTATACGTGTACATGAATTTAGGTTTTTGAATCTCCTAATTTTGATATCGAAGTTCAAGATATTCCTATTTGAATATCTAATATGAAAAGAGAATCTGTGCATAAGAAGGATTCCACTGAGTTTTTTTTTTTTTTGCAATTTTGCTCTTAAAAATGATTTTATCTAACTTTGAATCCTTCATGAAAGTTGTAGTCCTATACGTGTAGATGAATTTGAGTTTTTGAATCTATTGATTTTGATATCGAAGCTCAAGATATTCCCATTTGAATATCTAATGTGAAAGTAGAGAATCCTGCCACGAGAAAGGTTCTAGCACGACTTAGCAGGTCTGATTCGAGGGATTACGGGCCGGTTTGAAGTACATTTTTTAGACCAAGGATTGAATTGAAAAGTGCTAAAATAAGGGATTTAATTGAAGATGAAATTAGAAGGAAATGGGCTGGTTTTTAAAAAGTTAAAGAGGGGGACTGGATGATCAGAAAATGACAGGAGTTCTACCACGCCGGATAAGGAAATACGACTTTGCAGTATGGTACTGTTCATTTGTGTTTTCAACAGTACCCCTCCCTATCTGAAATTCTTTCCTTTTCTCTGCACAACTATTCCTGCTGGTTTTGATGATTCTCTCACTCGATTTTTGAGTTGCAGAGCACGTTTTTTTTCTGCCACAGTCCAAAGGAAACAATTGATGCCTCACATTGTCAGCTGTGGAAGGACAGAAAGGAGTTGCATCACCCTTTAATAACTGGAATCATCAGAATATCAATCAGAATATTCTAGTTTCCTAATGCGCTTTATCTGATTGAAGACACCCAAAATTGTATCCTAGATTAGTGTATTTTTGTTTCCTAAATAGAGCTATGTTTAGGCTATATGAACCTTCGCTGCTGACCTAAAAGGAAAAAAGAAGGAGAGGGAGCAGAAAAATAAAAAAGGAAAAAAAAAGAGAAGAGAAATAAGAAAGAGGCAAGCAACACTAGATAGAGAATGAGAGGTAAAGAAAAAAAAACACATGAGGCAAAAAAGAGAACAAAGGAGAGGAAGGAGAGGGAGATTAAAAAGGAACAATGAAAAAGAAAGATCATCAAAAGCTAGAGCAAGCAGGGACTGTCTTTCGGTCTTTGCTCCATTTTCTGCAAACAAGATCTGTAGAATAGGGGGGAACAAAGGAGCTAAAACCAATAGAGAGAGAGGGATGAAGATGCAAAAATAAAGCTCGAAGACGGATGACAACGAGAGAATAGAGGGGAAAAAGCCGAAACAAACGACAACATTGATAGACTAGCCAACCACGCCTTCAACATCACCGTCGTCCCTTTCGTTTTTCGCCTCAAGGTTTGTTCTCCTCATCTTTTTGCATGCATTCATATTTGTGTTTTGTACTGTTCAAGTGAATTGGCATGCACGTGTGAGGAAACTCACGCGTGCCTCTTGTTTGTCTAGCTGGGTCATTGGTTTGAGCAATTGACTCGGCTAGGCTTCACTGGATTGACCTAGCCACATGGGCCGAATTTGGACCCAACCTAAAAATATGTTTTTTTTCATGTATTTATTTTATGGTTTTTTCGTGTGTGTATATATATATGTGTGTGTCTAAAAAAATATTTTTTTGTGTGTTGTATACGGCCAATACCCTAACATATTTTGAACATTTCTCCTTTTATAAAAAAACAAATATTTGAAGTTTTAAAAGAAAATGTGTTTTAGCATGGATTTCTTAAACACAAAAATTATTTTCTTGCATTTTAGATTTTACATGTTTGTAAAACTCCAAAAGGTGTTGGCCAACATTCTAAAAAAATAAAAAATCTTATTTTTGGGGAATTCTACTTTATTACCAATTATATTTGGATAAAAAAAATTCCAAAGGGATTAATATCCAAAATTTTATTGGGAATAACTTGTTATTATTCACCTTGTCAATGTTTGGATAACAAAAAACTCAAGTGGTTAATATCCAAAATATTTTTCTAGAATAATAAGTCATCACCAATCCTTGAAAGAAGCCTCGATTATAATTGAAGACATTTTAATTTTTGACTCCATGGTTTACGAGCCATGAAAGTATGAAATACTAAGTGAAAAATGAGCTTTTAAAGCACATTGAATCTCCTTGGATTTCTATCTTAACTATTTCTTAAATTGTCGAGTTATAAATTTAGTACGAATCAAACACGGATTTCAAGAGATCTGCATTGGTTCTTCTTGGTACTTTATAGGCACATCTAAAAGTGTGATCCAAGGGTTCTTTCTTTTTAGACTTTGAGCTCAAGTTTGTTCATCATAACAAACTTATCCTAGGAAAAATGATGGGTTTAGAAAACACCAACACCATAGCAATTATAAGGCAAACCAAACACCAAACAACTTACTTTAGGTAGGGCGTATTAAGGGTACTAAAACCTTTCCTTTACGCAACCGGTCCCTTGCCATATAATCTACGAAAGACCGGTTAAGTTTCCTAGTGACCATAATATTAGGTGTTGACTCCCTTTTTCACAAAACAAAGACCTCGATATGAATCCCTCGCTCTGGAAAGGGTCATCGTGACGTCACGCTCTCGTGAAGGTGTGACATCCGTAATAGATTACTAGGCTCTTATCTGTTCTAGTTGGGGTGAAAATCAATTTTTAAAGCGACAAAGGTAGCTCTTGGCTATCAATGTTTCAATCTCCTTATTCAAGATATAGTAGTCTTCAATGTCATGTCATCTATCTTTATAGGGAAGACAATACTTCTTAGAGGAGCAGGTGTTAGGAGGAGAATTAATAGGTGAGGGATATCAGATAAATTCTTTGCCTTGGATAGCCATAAGAACTTCAGTGAGAGAGGTGTTTAAGGGGAGAGTATGCGCTTGGAGTAGCCTAAGCATTCCCTCATTGGTTTCTTTAGGTTCCTTTTAAGGTTATTATCGCTCCTAAGAGAGCGATCCTGTTTGGGTGAGCGACCGTATTTGGGGGACCTTTATTGCTGGTTATCTCTTAAAAAATAAGAAGGGCCATGACATATCATGTATACCTCATTTACTCGTATATAGTTCTCCATAATTTGGTTCACTTTTAACAACCTTCTATCTGGTAGGGAATGCAACCCCTCCCACAATAGTTTTTCCTTCATTACACTAATAAGGGCTTCTGACATTACAAGTTCAATCAACTCTTCAACCTTAAGTATTTACTAATTGAATCTTTTCAAGTATGCTCTTGTAGATTCATCCTCCACTTGAGTAATTCTAAAGAGTTCAATGGCACTCTTTCTGGCTAGAATACTTGTACTGAAACGTGCCATCAGCTTGATACAAAGATCATTAAAACTTATGATGAAACCTTGATCTATGCTATTGTACCATGCTTTTATTGAACCTTTGAAGGTTGTTGGAAGGATTTTGCAAATGACATGACTGTCCTGAATGACTAGCTCTATAGTGTTACGTATATTTTGTACATGTTCTCGAGGATCGTGAGTCCATCATAGTTGTCCGAGTTATTTTAGTGGTGATGTAATCTCTCGGGTATGTGAGTGTTCAACACACGTCCGGATAACATGGAATCTCTAATTTGATGGGAGAGGTGTAGACATCCCTCTGGGTGAATTCTTATGGATGCTTTCCATCCCTACGCCTATTAGGTTTAAGAGAGCTTGAAGTTTCTGGAGTAAGGTGGCGAGATACATGAACAACCACCTTCATATGCTTGCATAGATGGACACCTAGAAAAACTATTTTGTGCCCGAGCATCATGAGGGCATGTATGCTCCTTGGAATGGTTCGACAACCTCTAAGGTTGTAAACCCCAAACTGAATCATTTTTCCCACATTCCTTTGGATAATGTAGCTATCTATGGATATAAGGTGAGGCCTCTTTGTAGAGGAGATGAGTTAAGAGATGCAGTAGCTTGTCAAGGCGGGGCTAGGACTTGTTGAAGTGAATTTTCTTTTGTTTGTTAATTTCTCAACACTACCTAGGTGAGGAGTTGCATCTGGTCATTAAGTTATTGAAGGATTGGTCATGTAAGGGTTGAAAAATCTGTTGTGGCAGGGAAATCAGTAACTCGTTCCATTCCAAGAGTGTCTTGATTTTTTGCCATTGATGATTATAAGTAGGTAAAATAATCAAATAATAGAGTTATTTATGATTTTTTGGAAGTTTCTCACAAATGACGCCACTAATGATTTTCCAAAATCCAGGGTATATATATAATAAGTTATTTAGCATTTAGGATAGTGGTTAATTAACATGTCCAAATATTTGGCTTTCTTCTCCTTTAGATCTGGCAAACACTAAACTAATGGTGGAAGCTTAAGTACTTGCAAAAACAATCTCAATAAGGGGGCTTAAAGATCATTTGATAATAAAGTCGATATCTTTATAGGAAAGACAATAAATGACTTTAAAGAGCCTTAAATTCAAGGAACAAAGATGTTTGTTCTTGAGTTTTAGTTGGTTAATGCTTTGAAATATATACAAGTTTTTCTTAAGTGATGAAAGTTCTGAATCCTTACTTGGATAGTTCATGGGGTATTTATATCCCCCGAACCTTAGTCTTTTTTAGATAAGGAAAGGAGTGAAAAGTCCTTTACTTTCGGTGGAATTAATAAGGGATAAATATACCTTATATATATATTATTAATAAGATAGTAAGTATGGTAGGTCTCTCAAGAGACCTTTTGTACACTTATAAGTCTAAGAAAATCATTACCTCAGATATGAATGATTCATATAATTGTTCTAGATGAAAAAGTATGACGGTTTATCATGCTTACAATACTTTTAATTCAGGAGATCATTTAGGGTTCAGCACATAGTTGTAGAACCCGATAGTCTTTGAATCTAAGTGTTTTGGGTCCGACATGTTTTTACTGTATCTATATTTGCCCGAGGTTTGATGATTGTCAAACCCAAGTGTCTTGGGTCCGGCACATTCACCAAACTCATATTACCTTGGGTTTGGCTAATTTTCAAACCAAGTGTTTTGGATCCGAAATCTTTTTCGGACCCATATTATCTTAGATTTGGTTGTCAACCAAACCCAAGTGTTTTAGATCAAATACATTTACTGAGACTCACCGTTTTAAAACTTTTTTTAATTTATAAAAATTTAAGTCAAAATTGCTAACTCATTAGATAATATACATATATCTTTACAAAATAGTTCAAGAAAAGACATATAAATAGTGGGTACTAATTGAGATAGGATAAAATCTGCTAAGAAAGGGGACATAACTACTTTATGATGTAATGGATCTTCATATGTTGTTTCTTTCACAACGTCCCCCACCCATTCCCTCCTTTTTCTTCTCCCAACCACAAATAGTGCCCGTACTATAATTTCATTATTGAACATTGACATAAAAGAATAATAAAAAAAACCCATGTGTGGCTATTGAAATGCATTACTAATTAACCAATGACATAGAATATGCATGATTTCAAAAACCCATCATTAATATATTCCATTGATGATATATGATATTGTCCCGCAATGATAGTTGTGGAAGTGTCTCGACATGATTCTTTTCTTTTGGTTCAATGGTTATAGCTACTTTTGATTAGATTGCACATCGTTAAAATGATTTCTTCTCTTGCCAATGATATAAAATAGATGAAAACGAGGACTTAATCAATTCACTTATACGGCTATCGAAAAGCATTACTAGCTATGACATAAAATATGCATGATTTCAAAAACACTAACATATTTCATTGATGATATACAATATCGTCCTACACCATGATCGATTTGTGGAAGTGTCTCAACCAATTCCTTTTCTTTTGGTTCATTGGTTATACCTACTTTTGATTAGATTGCACATGATCAAGATAAATCCTTCTATTATCAATCTTCAAAGCGTGTTTTCTTGTTTATTTCATGTATTAAGAAGAACAAATTCTCTTAAAATACTAGATATAAAATTTGAACAAAAAATAATATTGAAAAAATCAATTTAAGAGGTTTTATTACTTAATTTGATTCATAATAAATTTAACAGACATGCTAACTAAAAAAAAACATGTTCTTGATGAGAAAACCTGCAACGATGTCTCTTCATCATCTTCCCATTGAAAGGGTTGTAATGTCGATGAACTATAACTATACTGTTCTTTCACGGAAATTCATTGCATCAACGATCATGAGCATGTTGTCAAACATGAGGAATGATGGCATCTGGGACCGTATTATATAAGGACCACAAGTGAAAACCTTCAAAGTTTCAATTCGTCAAAGTTTGGAGTACAATTGTCAACAAGAAAAACTTCAAAGTCATTCCCTGAATGATTAAAGTAAAAAAAGAGTGAAATTAAACAGAGTTAACAGAAAGTAGGAGAAGTACTAGTTCAGTGCGATAAAAAAAAAGTGAGAGACAAAGAAAAAGAAAAGAAAGTACTAGTTTAGTTGGGCTACAGTAATGACTTAGAATTAAGACATAGGTTCTCCTTGTTTCCATTCCATGAACAAAACCTGTTACATATTCTAAAAACAAAAACCCTCTTGTTATATATATATATATATATATATATATATATATATATATATATATATATATTATGGACACCCTCCACATCTAGGGATAGGCAGCCACTTCCAAAAACTACATCACAGGAAAGAGCTTATTAATTCGATGTTTCTAGTCGATCAACACTCTTAAATGTAAATTGAGAAATGTAAGTTAAACTAATTTATAAAATATTCTACCATAAAAACAATCCAATTACAGTTTAAACCCCGGAAGACCTTATCAATCTCTCGTCTTCCTGCTATTTGTGAAAATCACTGCATGGAATAGAAATGCAATCCCAAAGCTTCAACTACACCATTAATCAGTTTTACCGACGGATTCATTCCGTCAATGTGAGGCACGAAAACTATCAGTAACATTTTTATCGACAGCCTCACCGATGAAATCAGGCCGTCGGAATATTGATCGTCGGTAATTTCCTATTCCGTCGCTAATTCTGCCGGGAATTAAAAAAATCAAACAATGACGGTATTATAGACGGCGAAGCGCCCCCAAAAAAAATTTCCTGCGAGAACTTTACCGACGAAATAATTCCGTCTGTATTTTCAATGGTAATCACTGACGAAATATTCGTCGGTGATTGTGGCATGGGCGGTAAATATTTAGAACTCTCTGTCAAATACCGACGGATATATTCCGTCGGCAATAATAATGGTAACTACGAAGCACGGAATATACCGATGGTGGCGGGTTCCGATGCGTAAAGACGTCGGTATTTATTTAAAATATGTTTTTTAAAAATTATTTATTAATAGTAAAAAAAACTAAATAACCAAATAAAATTGTATTAAACATTAAAAATATAAAAATAATGTTAAATAATATTCATCCAAATATTCATTACAAATTTAATGTGTTTCAAAAACAAAATTAAACTAGAATAACGGCGGAGCTGGAGGAGGAGGAGGAGGTTAGTTGTTCCCGAGACTGTACGGCCAAGAAGGGGCTGCACATGTATCATCACCCATCCTTGATTTCATCTCCATGACCATTTGACGGAGCCGATCATAATCTGTCAAGAGTCGTTCATATTGTTGTTTCAAGGCTATGAACTCCTCACACTAGGTGCTCGACATCGATGAAGAGCTCCTAACGATTGAGACACTACGGGCCGACCGCAAGTTTTTAGCCGTAGCGTTGGAGAGCCCGTAGACTTGATTTTTATCGGGTCCACTAGACGATCCTACCTCCATCCACAAATCTAGATTGAAATCTAAATGGGTCGAAGGATCGTCCCCATATCTCTCCCTCAACCGGCTATTATAGGTCTCCTGAAATTTTTTTAAAAAAATCATGACATTCAAGTCAAGAAAATAATAACTTACGAAATAAAATGTTTGAACGAACATACCACAAAGTGCTGAGCACAGTTGTCCACGAAGTGCTACACCCCCTTTTGGCGGTGTTGACTCCGCACGTGCGTCTCTACAAACAGCTCTATTGGGCTCAGCTCACGTCCAAGAGACGTAGCCTGTAAGGAAAAAAAGGTTGCAAGTTAAATATATTTATAAGCAACAACAAATTAATTAACGATATATTTTATTTAAATTAATTAATCTTACCATCCGTTTCGCATGTGCATTGAACGGGACGGAGGCGCGGTATGCGTGGTCACCGAACCATGAATTTACGGCGGTTCGGTTGTCGGCATCGGACTGTGAGTGTCGTGTGAATCGCTCGGACTTCACGTGCTCAATATATGCCATCCATATATCCCCGAGACGAATGGCGTTTGAATTCCCGCTAAACCGCCACCTTATTCCATCCTTCAAGACCGTTATCTCTCGCATATTTTTTTTTCTTTTTTTTGTGTGTCATACCAAAAATCACGCAACCTACTTCCATAGTAATAAATTAGAATTTAGAACATAAAATTATATAAAAAAATAAATATTATTTTCAATGTTACCTAGTTGCCGCGTGATTCTCCCATACCCTCCTCACAACATTGTTGTCCACGCTATCCCACTCAAATTTATGCTGTGTATATAAATAATTCATTTAAAATAAAAATAGTACAAGATATAAAATTATAAAACTAATTTATTAAAAATAAGCTAGAAATTAAAACTTAACACCTACTGAAATCATTGAAACCATGCATCGATATTAGGTCTCCACTCAGGATGTCTGGAAACTTGACTCCATTAAAACAATGGAATCTCCATCGATGATTTAAACGCCGATGTTATTGTTCGGGTAGTCTCAATGTTTGTGAACTCGAAATTAAATAAAATTAATAAAATATTAATTAGTTGTTCATAAATTATGTTATAAGTATATAAAAAAAAACTAAAACTAAAACCTAAACAAGCCGACATTGAAAGGTCATCCTTCCATTGTGCCGGTACTTGCGGGTGAATTGACCCATTTGTGAAGGCACACCGCCTCTATTTGTGAAACCGCGCTAGAAGAGGCGAGCAACACAAGTTGGCGTAGCTTCCTCACCGTGATCAGCACCTAAGGATACATCCTTCTCAGCTAGAAGAAGAACTAGCCGCAACTGTCACGAAGACGCCCCCAGTTATTCGGACTGGTATGACCATAGATAAAAACATGAACTCGGCCTCATACACATCCCTGGTGGCAAGTTATAAACCATCGGTATGACCGGGCAACAAGAATAAGGAGCAACAAATGACTCGAATGGGTTGAATCCGTCTGTACACAACCCAAAACACACGTTCCTTGATTCAGCTGAAAAGTGAGGATGCACACTGTTAAAGTGTTTCCATACTTCATTGTCAGAAGGATGCACCATCACTCCATCAACCGCATGATGTGATTGGTGCCATGTCATGTGCTCAGCAGTCCTTGGTGACATGAATAACCTTTGTAGTCTAGGTGTGATTGGGAAGTATCTAAGTTTTTTATATGCCACGAGAGTCTTTCCTCTACCGATTCCCGGGTTTGTAACGGGAATGCCCACATGTCATGCACTCGATCGGCTCAACATTTTCAAGGTAGTATAACATGCGAGAAGTTAGGGAACATGTCAATTTTCTGGTATCCTAAACTAAGGGGTTTCATCATGGACTTCGCAGCATAGAAGTTCTCTTTCAGTCTGTTCCCTTCAGGTAAAATGCTTCTCGCCCATTCGATAATCTTGTCATAACAGCCTCACTCAACCCGTGATCGACTTGATGGTGAACACTGTGCAATGGCGATAATTTATTGTGGTTCGTGCGGCCATCCCATAATGGTTCATCAGAATCTTTCAACTGATCAAAAAACCTTACTGCATATGCATTAGGTTCTTCTTCTACGATTAGACATTCACTGACATTACCTTCACTCATTCTCATTGCATCCATAATCATATTCCTGTAAGGATTACTATTGTCATTTCCAACTTCATGCATGTTGCTAGCACTAGAAGTTGACCCAACCACCTTTTCTACCATGCTCTCATTAGGAACAAATAGTTCTTCGTGTGCATACCAACACAGGTAATCCTCCATGAACCCTTTGGTTAGAAGATACATCGTTACAACATCTTGATGCAGAAATTTTTTATTTTTACACTTCCTGCATGGACACCTAATACCGCCATCAGTAAAATTTCTCGGGATAGATGTTGTGAAATTAATAAAACCATGAACCCCGTTACAATAATCCATCCTCCGCAATCCTTGGGGTGAGTCCCGATACATCCATGAACGATCATCCATGACTTCTATCGAACCTCTATAAAATTATGATGACAACATGTATTAATTAACTATGTTACATAAATAAACATAAAAAAAATATTGGTTTGCCCCGATATTATCCAACAAACTAAAACAACACTTATGTTAAATATTCATTATCAATTATCAACTATCAACTATCAACGTCCATACAAATTTATACATATATAAATTTACGGAAATTACAACTTCGCAATAGAATTGATAAAAAATAAAATGGACCTGTTAAACAAGCTATTATTAATTTCATCACAACACATATAATTCGGTGTAATTCAAACAAAGTTTCAACAATTTACAAATAAATATAATTTGATAAAATCTAAAACAAACTATAACAACTACAAAATTATACATTCATACTATAAGTTTCTTTGACAAATAACAATCAAATAAGTACATACGTTAACAAAGTACATATACTAAAAAAACAATAAAATTCACATTTAAATGTTAAAACTAAAAAGGATAGATTTACTTACAAAAAATGATAAAATCTACAAGAACAGATGTTGTGACCACGTACAAAAGTATAAGAAACTTGAGTGCTTGTGTTGAGAAGAGGGGGAGAGTTGGGATGGGTGGTTGGCTGTAGTTTGGGAGGGGAGAGGTGGGATGAGGAAGAAGAAGGAGAAATAGAGGAAGAGAGTGTCGACAGAGTGGGTATATATTGACTTTTATCGATGGAATCACCGACAGACACGTTCCGTCATTATACTCGTCAGTGATTCTGCCGGTGACTACGCCACGTCACTATACAGAGATCTTGGTTTGAATCCCTTGATCATTCCATCGGTAAAATCATCTGGAAAAAATTCACGTCATCACTCCGTTGCAACTTTCCAAAAAAACTATATAATCCGTCAGTGATACGGTCGGTATATATAGATGGACGTATTTCATCAGTATATACCAACTGTATCACCGACGGGTATTGTCTGTCAGTATATACTGATAGAATTTGAGACGAAATTATTTCCGTCGGTAATTCTGTTGGTGTTCGCCGATTTTCTGGTACTGTGCCCCGTACCATCACCATGAATCCATGATGATTTAGGTGTTGTGGAATAATTGAGGGATTTCCGTACAGGCCATCCTAAAATGAATTTAGGTTTTGAATGAAGGAAAGGCAAAGGTCACGAGGAAAAAAAAATGCTTTTATGGTATAATTCTTTATTTTCGTTGCCTAGCATTTTTTTAATCTTTTTGATAATGTGTCAATCATTCTTTTAAAACCAGGTTTTTAAGGATTTTTTTAAATAAAACCCAAGAAATGTATCATGCTATAAAGGCCTCATGTATTACCGCATGTGTAGTCAAATTTAACAAATGGACGTCAAATTGAACAGAAAATGATATTGTAAATAAAAATAATAAGTTAGAGGCCTTATTAGCTTTAAAATAAAAAGAGAATCTTACCCTTCATTATAACTTATCCAAGAAAAAACATTGCATGGAATAGCTTCTAAAAAAAATTAATAAGAAATTTGGTACATAGATTGATGGTGCACAAAAGTTTTCGAAAAAAGAATTCTAGCAGTTTCAAGATCCTAGCTGTCGAGGCTCCTGGCTTAAATGATTCTCTTTCCCCGTTCTCTTTCTCCCTCTCACACACACATCAGGAAACTTATAATGTATGAAACACCAAGACCAGAGAGAAAAGTCCACATCAGCCCCTATCACCATTGCTCAGGACATATCCCATTGAAAGCCCATTCAAGTTTGGAGTTTTCACAACCTTTTATAACCTAATTTTTTACCTTCAATTTCAAATTATGTTCAAAAAATCCAAAAAGAACAAAATAAAATAAAAGTTTTTTTGATGTATTTTGGTCATTTGCACATTCATTTTATAATTTTTAATTATTTTCTCATGTTATTGTCTTTTCAAAAATTAGATTCAAAGAAATATATTTTTGATGCATTCATGTCCATTTCATAATTCTTGATTTCTTGTTGAATTGACGCTAAACATTGTTTTAAAAAAACAAAATACAGAAAGATGAGAAAAATCAAAATAGAAAGCAAAATAGAAAAGGCATTAAAGTTCAAAATAAGAAAAATGATGGAACAAAACAAAATTAAGTTACTTAAAGACATAATAACTAAAAAGAAGATGAACAAATTTATGGGTTATAAATAGATAGAGAAAAGGGGGTTACCACATAAAAAATTTTGTTCATCATCTCTTCTACCAAAATCCCAACAAAACCCTAGCCATCATAATTAGTTTTAGAGAAAATGAGCTAATATGTGGGGAAATAAATGCTACAAGATTCATCTTTTTTCTACTTTTCTCCAACAAAAAAACCCGGTCTTGCCTTTCTTTCTCTAAAACCGAATTTTCCCTTTGATTTCTCTTACCTCTAACCTTCATTTGGGACAAGACTACCACTATTCTCTTTGTCTTCAAGCCTTCCACAAAGGCCCTTAATCAATTGAATCAAACAATATTTGCATCATTGTTAATCAAGAAGAGAGAGAAAACAACCTATAAGACTTATCTCTTTAATTGCTCTCTTCTCCAAACTCTAAACAAGACGAGACCACCACCATTCTTCTCCTCTTAATGACTACCACACAAAAATATAAGTCCTATAACCCAATAACCTCAGTGCGAGTAGCAAGAGAGAGAAAATTAAGACAGTAGTGAGAGAACCCTAACCATTGGGCCCTTATGGCATTGAATCTCCCCCACTAGAGGGAGGTGATCAACACCACCACCAATAGAAAGAGAAAGGGGTTGTGTAGCCTATGAAGTGTTCCACGCTTCTCTCATCCCTTCTAATAAGCCTAAAAAGTCATCACAAGTAAGGTTGTCCATAAAAGAAACATCATAGGCAAAAGATAGGTGAACTTTGAATGGCCGGATCTACCATCCTACGAAAATGACGTAATCTCCACTACCATAAGAAAAAAGAAGAAGTGTTGTTTTCTACAAGCTAGGCCACTCACCCTTTCCTTGTAGTTTAGTTAAATAACACGATGCGGTTTGAGTCGCGACTATTGATTTTTCCAGATTATTCGCCTCTATCACCACTATTCCAATAGCTTTAGTCCACCTTAGCCACCCCTAAAAGGTCTATTTCAAACCCTAAACATCTTTTTAATAATGATATTTTTTATTGTTGATTTTGATATGTTTTATGATGAGATTTTTAGGATTGAATAATTATTAGATTTATATTTATGTTTAAAAGATGTTGGCGAAGTCTCTTAATGTTGCATCTTATTTAATTATTGATTTTGATGTGTTTTATGATTTTTGATATTGAGCAATGATTATCGGTTTGATATTTATGTTTAAATGCATTTAACTGAATCCTTTAATTTTATATCTTATTATATTTCATGTCATTGGTCATTCCATCATTATACTTAGCTTTGCAACATATTTTTCTTTATGTATGAGTATTGGTCCATTTGACAATATGTGTTAAGATGGACTTTTAGCTCCAAATGATAAAAATCAACCTTCATCCGTAAATACATTTACTTTGGGTTTTATGACTTGTATATAAAACCCATTAAAGGTTTGGCTCATATTAAAAGGCTCATTGGACCAACATTCTAAACCTTTAAATAACTTATTCTTGTTTTCTTACAAATCATGTCAAAATGTCTTGCTAGTCACTCTTAGTATTTAGGGTGAATGGACTCATCATAGGCTATTACCTTGGATATTAAAAGGAGTAACTCATTTTTTTTATTTTAAATGGAAAATTAGTCTTAGAAATATTTGAGTCCAATATTCACCTAATAATTAGGAGTATTGACCTTTTTTAATAAGTTCTCACATATACATATTGATAATTAGTTGTTCACTTATTGTGAACATGCATAAATGAGTCATGACAACAATATGTACAAACATTAATGAGGGGCAACTAACACAAGGCTAAATTATAAGAAAGTGATTGTTAAATAACACACTTTAAAAATAAATAAACCCTAAAAAAGTTATTTGTCAAAACTTAGTCCATAAGGGACCTTCATATCACTGAATCCTATTCCAAGTAGATGAACCCATTATGGTCACTATTTAGGTAAGATTAAGGTGTACAATCTTCATTCATTCAGAAAATATTACAAGTGAATCTTGGATGTTAGGATAGATTAACCTTAATAAGGCATTATTCATTGATCCTTTCTAGAATTTGGGTTGGGTTTGATGAGCCTAAGATATGCCCATTAGTTATTCAATGGCATGGCTTGATATAATATTGGTCATAAGTCATGATCATAGGTCATCAATTGTAGATATGCCAATTCAACAAGTATAATTAAAAGATAATAATTATGAGTGACAAAGATGAACCAAACCTTAGAATTGTTAGGCTTAAACCAACTCACTTAACTCATTGTAGTATACCCACTATCTCTTGGTAGATTAAGCAACCCATGTTATGAATATAAGACAAGAGTAGTAATGTAGCTTACCTCAAGTAGGATATTTTAGGGTTATAATATCTTTTCTTTAACATAACCGAGTCTCCAACCTTAAAACTTGGCATGTTAGTGAAGGTATCTTAGTGACCATAATACTAGGTGGTGATTTCTTTTTAACATGAAACCTTTTCCCCTTATATAAGAAAAAACCTTTCCCTATCTATGGGAAAGAAGGTGTGGTTGCTTCAATGTTAGGTGTGATAACTTCATCAATGACTCATCCAAGGTGGGAACTTGGACAAAAACTAGTTCATTATCTTTTTACACCTTCTCACTTAAAAGTTTCCTATCATGGCTAACAACTTAGACACTCAAGGACTTTGAAAAGAAATTGATCTCCCTACTAATAGGAACTCTAACTCCTCCAGATCTTTAACAAATCTACCATCAAGTGTAAGTGCTCAAGATTGTTGTTCTAGCTATACAAGAACATTTTCACACTCTTTCATTCCCTCAATGAGAAACACAACAATAAACTTTATTGCATGCACCGGAAAATACATAAAGACAACTTCAATTCTCTAAAGAAACAATATATAATGACATACAAGCTTATAAGAACACTATACTCTTACATTTTAAAAGAGTTGTTTTTACTATAAAGAGCAATCCTCAATAATTTCTAGCCATAAAAGAGTTTACCACCATCAATCTTCCTCTAAATCTCACTCACATACTCCCCCTAAAAAATGACCTAGATACGGGAAGTGATTAGTAGTTGTATAAGCTTATAAGAATAAACATCATTCCTACTAGGAGGGAAACTTTCTATTTTGTCATCAAGTTTTAAACACTAACCTCTTCAAAACTTGTCTCCATCAAGGCCAAATTTGACAACTTGATGGTCTTACAAATCCTAGAGAGTATAAACAGAACATGGGAAGAATCCTAGAACTTGTGATACAAAAGAGTTGTACAATATGCAAAATCATTACGATAGTATACGTGGATATACTCAAACATGGTATCACAACCTTGAGCCTTACTCTATTTCTTACCTTTACAATCTTTTTGTTAAACTTATCTACCATTTCATTACAAGCATATTAGATACAAAGAGCATGAATGAGCTTTTCGCCATCATACAATAGGAAGATGAGAGAACCATAACATATCTCTAAAGGCTTAACAAGGAAATGCTCAACGTCGAGAATTTACTCAAACCCATTACCTCTAAAGCCTTGATTAGTGAATTATATAATTATTCTCTATAGGAATGATTGTACACTCTTCAAACAGAATTTTTCTAATATGAAACATACATTATAGAACCATATTCAAATACAAGAAGCAAGCATAACCAGATAGGGATACTTTTTTTTTTAGAGAGCATGATCTCTTTAACATAATACGATGTGAACCTCGTGGATATAAAAATCTAAAAACCTACGGATAAATCAATTTTTTCCTAAGAAAGTTAAGATCAAGTTTGGAATTGAGCTTGATACAATAACAATATATACTAAGACATCAAGACTATAGGTAACCCTAACTCAACGCCTATATAAATAAGCGAACGAGAAGTATAGACGAAGCCACGAAGCTTAGTTAATTTTTTGATAAGTCGAGTATTTCAATAAAGAACCAAAAAGTATAAGCAAAACCTCTCACACATAATAATAATTATTGAAATTAAAGTCTGTAAAAAAAACCTAAATAGAAGCTAAATAACCGTATTTGTAAAAGGTAAAAACATTGTAAAGAATAATAAAAGAGACTTAAATAAAATAGGAAAAAAAATCCTAAATCAATCAAGAAACTAATATAATTCCCACATGGTAGATTCTAGATCTTATCACAAAGCCTTTCTGATGTCTAATTGCTCTGAAATGTTTACCTAATATAGAACACGACCTTTGAAAACTTCTTGTAAAGTTTTAGTCTGATCCAACAGTCAAATCAAAACTTATGTTTATTAGAGTAAAATTATGCATTAGGAAAAACAAGTCTCTAATTTGCCGAAATTAATTAGCTCATGAAATAGGCGGATCAAACCTCTCTTGTACATAGATTAAATAGATGAAGGACTAATCATTGCTTGTTAACGATATAGTCTTCTTGAAATTCATCTTGGCTCAAATACTTTGAATAAGCTCATCTAATATATCTTTGAGATTTTTGCCCTTGATCTTGTAATTGGCCCAATTTGAACTTCTAATGGATCTTTTGTTGTACTTTTGATCGTATCATCCCCTCCCTTCTAAATTTCTGAAATCAAAGTTTGTCCCTAAAAAACTTAAATACAAGTTAAATAACCCTATGTATAATAGGTAAGAACTTTCTAAATAATACTGGAAAAATAATAAAAGAATTCTAAATAAATAGGAAAAAGAATCCTAAATCATTTATGAAACTATTACATCTCCTACATAGTAGCTTCTAGACCTTATTTCAAAGCTTTCACAATGTTTGATTTCCCTCAATTGTATCCCAATATAGAAAAAATAAACCTCTAACAACTTCTAGTAAAATCTTAGTCCGATCTAATGGTCGGATAAAAAGTAATGCTTATTAGAGTAAACTATGTATTAGGAAAAATAAGCCTCTAACTACCAAAATTACTTAGCCCATGAAGTAGATGGATTTTCAAAATGGTACAAGTATGAATGTTTTCCCATTATTTTCAAAAAGAATACTTGTTTTTAAATATCATGATTGGCTTTCTATCAAATATTCAAAGTCTCCCTAATAATAAATGAGTAGTATGCATAGAAACCATCATACAAAACCTCATCCTTATATTTTTCAACTGAATATAATAGCATTTAATTCAACCATTGAAGTTTGTAAGACCTTCCATGTTTAATAGTGTTCAAATTCAATTTTCTTACAAATATAGTATTAACATATTAACACAATTTCCACTATCAATAATTATTTATATGACATCTAATATAAAATATGTTCTCTCTTTATTACTCTACACCATCCTCTTTAATTTGAACATTAAGTGATCTTTTAATTATCAAAGTCTTTTTATCAACTAGATACTCAACATTACAACAGTCCTCAAGTGGTCGTATCTTATAATCCTCATATTGGTCACTTTCGATTTAATCTCTCATTCTCCTTTATAATCATAATTCTTTTGTTCGGACATTGTGAAGATATATTTTCATTCCCTAAGTACCTAAAACACTTAATATCATAGATGATATCTTAACTTTACCTTTTATTTCAGTGGTTGAATCTTTTCTCTAAACTTTAGATGGCTTATTTTTTTTGCTCACAATATTCGGCTTTGATGTGGTAGCCCTTTCTCTCCTATAATTCGACCTCCAAGCTTAAAAAAAAACTTAAATTACCTTCTTGACGTGTACTTCCCTTTCTTTTCAACTACCTCTCTATCTTGGTAGTCATATGAACCACATTAGCTATCTCTCTATTTAATTTATTCAAAAACCTTGTCATTGTAACTTCCCTATCCTTCATAATATTATCTCTAATCATGAAAATTTATATTTCCTTGTGGTAATCCTCCACACTCCTAGAACCCTAAAAACAAACTCTACAATCTTTGAAATAATTCCCTATAATAATGACGAGGAACAAACCTTTTTCTCGTTACTACTTTGATCTCATCCTAAGTCTTTATAGGTCTCTCTTTATTTCTCCTTCTTTTTAAGTTCAATTGATCCCACCAAATCATAGCATGATTAGTAAACTTAATAACAACAAGTTTTATTTTCTTTACATCAAAGTAAAGGTGATGGTAAAAAATCAACTCCATTTTTCTCATTCCAAGTAAGCTTATGAATTATTTTTGCCTTGAAAAACCGAATCTTTATCTTAATACCACCAAAATCTCTATCCAAACCATCCCAAAATCCATCCTCTTTATTTTCCCTCCAATGGCTAAATTGCTCAAATGGCCAAACTCCTATAGGCCTTGGTTTTTATGAGGCCAAAACTTACCACCATGGTATAATCAAAATCCTTGGCCTTCTCATCTATAATTTTTTCTATAGATTCTTCTAGAGGTGAATTAGCTCGCGTCTTATAAACCTTCTTCCTTCCAACCCCTACGATTTAGCCCATCTAAAAAACTAGCCATTTTGGTTCTCAAACCAGTCATCTCAGTTATTATTTTGATAAACCTTGCATTCATCAACTCAAATTGTTGTTGCATGGCCAAATAACCCAATTTCGGATTATTCCTATCTTTTGGTGGTGATGATCCATTTTTAGTTAACATTGTCAAAAGTTGAAAATTAATTTAGTAGTATAACACACACACACACACACACACACACACACACATTTCCTCGTGTGTTTACACTTCAATATATGTCATTACTCTCGTGTTTCATACAAATTAAGTTAGTAGAAAACTAATATAATTCTCGCATAGTAGCTTCTAGACCTTATCACGGGGCCTTCTTGATGTTCGATTGCACTAAAATCTTAACCCAATATAGAAAAAGACTTATGGAAACTTTTGGTAAATTTCAACCCAATCCAATGATTAAATTGAAAATTATGCTTATTAGAGGAAAAATGTGTATTATAAAAAATAAGCCTTTAACTACCAAAATTAATTAGCCCATAAGTAGATGGATCAAGCCTTTTTTATACATAGATTAAATGGACTAAGGTCTGATCATCACTTGTTGAAGATGTAACCTCCTTGAAATTCATCTTGGCTCAAATACTCGAATAAGCTTATTGAATTGATCTTTGAGCTTTTATGCCCTTGATCTTGTAATTGGACCATTTGAAACTTGCAATAGATCTTTTGGTGTAGTCTTAATCATATCACCATTAATCTCCTACCCCAAGGAATCAATTCATGATTGTCGACATTCTTTGAGCTCCCGATCACACCTTTTACCACTACATGTTTTGAGGTATTTCCTACCATTCGGGAAAATGATTTAATATGATTCCAACTTTCTATGAAGAGTGACATGAACACAAGAAAACATAAGAAGTTTTGTCATTTTTATTATGATCACGATCATGACACCGGAGAAATAAATGTCCTAAAAAATATAGAAACATTGATTATTAGTACTTAAAAGTGTATTTTTATCAAGGTTTTATATCATCATTTTGTACTTGAAGTATCAATATCTCCTTAAGTAGAGCATGTTTTATAATAATATGTCTAATAATATAAGATACCTTTAATTTATGGTAAATGTTCATCTTAAATGAAGTCCAAATGCACCGATTCTTGTTTTGTTAGAAAGCTGAGATAATTTCCCATAACTTTCATGAAGTTTTCTGCAGACAAGAAAATAAGGATTGTTACCAAGTTAAGAGGTGGCCACCCACTCAACATTTAGTCATCAAATCAATAGTTTTGAATTTTGACCTATAAAATGAGGCATTTGCCATGCATTTAAGCATCTTGGTTTTCAGATCAAGATCATTTCCTTACTTGCTTTCTTTCTTTTGTAGTTTTAATGTTCTAGTTTTATTTCATGTTAGAGTTTCATTAATCTCTTGTTTATGCCTTTCATTTCCTTTACTATACTTATATAATCATGTTCTCCTCTTATTTATTTATGTTTCTCTTCTTAATCATGTTTAGCTAAGTTTATTATGTCAAGGTGAAAAGGTTTCACTAATGGTGTTAGGATAAGTATAATATAAACTCAATATGGACTTCAATGATTATATCATTAACAACTTGTTATTAACACGTCTTATCATTTTTATCTTATTAATTCTTAATACCTTACTTGTTAAATAGTTAATCTAGATTTGTGTTGTGTAACACTTGGTACAACAAATGCTTGGCACTTTTTTAGCCAACCATATGGTATAACCTACACCTGTGCTATTAAAGGAACTTGATTTGTTGTTAACATAAATTAGCATCATGAATTCCTGACAATATTTAAAAGTTTGGTGTTACTTGAATAAGATAATTAATATGATCATGTTAATAATTTATAATGAGCTATTAATGACAAATCATCGATTGGAACCTCCTTTATGTGTGGTTTCTAGTTGAGTAATAAAAAGAGTTTATATTATACTTATTTGAAATATCATTAGTGGATCCTCTAACCTTGACAACTATTTTTATCATTGTTTAATCTTCACATTAATCTTACATCTCAAAATTTCTCTTTAACTCATTATTATTATTATTATTATTAACTTCCCGTGGTTCGATCCGGTCTTATCGGGTTTATTTATTACTTCGACACTCGCACTTAAGAGAAGACATCAATCTTTTGGTCGTGTCAATTGATCGCTAGGAATCACTTATAATATTTTATTAAAAAGAAAATGAAACTCTTTGAACAAATAAATAAAGATCTCTACCATGAATTACCTAGATTAGATAATCTCCAAAAATTGTATCTCCAGTTGAGAAAATCTTTAGAAATTTTTTAATAAAAGAAGTAATGTTTCTCCATGTCTCTAATTGTACTTTCTTATATCCAATGAAAAATCTTTATGCATATATCTTTATATCTCCATTGAAATCTCCATATATCTAAAAAACGTTTCCTTGATGAGATCTTTATTAAAATTCTCACATCTTCATACAACATCTATTAACACGAAACTTTAACATTAATTTTATAATTATAAAGCATTCTTAATTTTCTAAGAAATAATATTCTTTGCTCTAAAAGAAACACACAAAACTAATCAAATTCTCCCCTCTCTTGAAGAAACATTAATAAAAATTATGATAAGCACTCTCATGCAAGCACATTAACAAAAGGCAAAAAGAGGTAACATTACTATATAAAACAACAAGTTCTTTCCCACCCCCCTACACTGGTTAAGTATTTCAAATGCAACTATTTAAAAGATGGAGGGGGGATGATGATCCATAAATATTTTTTTAAAAAAAAACTAGTTGTTTGGGCCCCTAGCTTGAACGACTCTGTCTTCCCATTTTCTCTCACGCACACACACCATTATCTCTAACATATATTCTTTGTCCCTCTCTCTTTTTTTTTTCTCTCCCCTCTCTCTCCGTCATAAAGGCGAACACCTCAATATATTTTTATTCTCAAGATGTTAGTGTTGCATCACCATAAAAATTTCTATGCAGTATAGGCACTATATTTCTTGTCAATGATTATTTTCTATCCACACTTCTCTACCAATGGCATAACAAACACCACATTCAATGTTAACATCAACCTCTTCACCAATGGTGTATACCCAGTCTATATATCGAGGTACTGTAACAATACTCTCCGTGCTCCATGGGGTGCTTGTATTTCATACATTCATGTATTTGTAACACCACTCTACTCACTCCACAAGGTAAAGTCAAGGTCTATAAACATCTTTGGTAGTTAGGTAAAATAAGGAGGCTAAGTCAGGCAAGAAAAAGCCAATTACATTTTTTCTCATACTCTTCATATTATCTCTTTTTTTTTACATTATTTTCTTTTAAAAATTTACTAACTTAAATATCAGAGGGTCTTTTATTTCGACATGGAACTTATGTTGTAGGAAACACTAAGCCTAAAGTGAAAAACACACGTTAACCGTAATCACCATTTTCCAAGATGTAACCCGTGGAAAGACAATTTTTGTCTAAAGTTTTCATTACTTCACTTTTTTAAAACCCAAAACACCAATTATTATTTGCAATCATTTTCATTTATGGAAATGAAATACCGTAAAGGAAAAAATTAATTTGATGTGATCATAACTACGACATCAAATGATTCAATAGAAGTGTTTATTAGGTATATTCTAAGACCTAAAATGAAATGAATTCAAGGGGAGTTAAATGGGCTAAGTCAATAAGCTTGGATTAAAAAGGTTCAAATCTTCCGATCTAGACCTTTATATACTTTTTGGGTCATATCTAAAGCTATAGAAGGATTTTGGATTCAATTCTAATTGGATTGGAAACTAATATTTGTACCTTTCCAATGATATATGGTAAAATTGCTAGTTCATCAGGACAAGAGGGAACAACATGTTTAAAGTTGGACCGAAAATCTGTCAGCAAAGTGTAAAAATTGAAAATACTTGTTTCATTAAGAGTTATGGATTCCATTCACTACAAGGAGTCCTTAATGTTATTGGAACTTATGTGGGAGACTTTGGGTTACTTATTTTACAAGGATTCCATATCAAATTAGAAGAATTAATTGGTCAAAAATTATTTCTTATTTTACTTGTTCATCAATGATTCTTCAACAATTATTTCTTAAAGGTATTTTTCACTATCATATGCCGAAAAAAGGATAAAAATAATTTTAGACTATTATTTTATTTATCTTTATTATTTTTAAACCTTATTTTAATTAGTTTGGGGTTTATTTAAATTGGATGCATGTATGACCCATTAGCATTAAGATTTTTATTTTCAAGAGTATAAATACTATTTGTAAGGACAAAATATAAAGACTTCATAATACTATTGTTGCCGAATTTATTCAGTTTGTGTGAGAGAGATTCTCACATTCTTTGGTTCTCTAACAAACTAAATTTACTTATCGACGATTAATTGGCTTTGTAACGTCTTTCGTATACTTCTCATTCACGAATTGGTATTCATAGGGTCGGAGTTCTTATTCTAATAGTGTTGGTGCCCTTGGAATTGTTTTTATAGTGTCACACTCCTATCAAACCTATTTTGGTTTTCTAAGATTTGTTGTCAATTTTATTATGGGTTGTGTGACCAAGTAATTACGAGGTTCAGCATCAAAATTGGAGATTTTAGACTTGATAATTTTAACTTTCAACCATAGACCATAGTCATGATTTGCATGTTTTTAAGGGCTTAGGTGACATGATTAGAAAAAAGAAAGAACTAAACCATTTAGAAGAAGATGAAAATAAAAGCTTAAAGCTCTAACTAATAATATGAGAATTTCACATGAAACTGAGAGAAGAGAGTTAATGAAAGAATAAAAGAGAGTAAATTATGTGAGAGTTTTTTTCCCTCTTCTTTTTGAGATTTAAATATATTTGATAATAACAATGAAAATACATGCTTTTACCAGTGATAATAATATTTTTATTTTTTAAAATAATATTTTTAATTTTCTTTCTCAAGTTTCTCCTTTCTTTTTATGTTTATCAATATTTTTAATTTTCTTTCTCAAGTTTCTCCTTTCTTTTATGTTTATCAATATTTTTAATTTTCTTTCTCAAGTTTCTCCTTTCTTTTTATGTTTATCTTTCTATTAATTAATTTTTGGTTATTATAGCTTGAATGATATAAATTTTCTTAGCTCGGTGAGCTGACGACTATCTCTTGACAACGATCAAAACAATTATTGTTATTATTCCTTATTCATAATATTTATTGATTCAACATTCGATTCATTCTATTTTCTTTATCATGGTATAGTTAATTAAAAGTATATATATATAAGAATTTTGTTTTAACAAGTAAGCTAATAGCTTAGCTCGAAATAGTATGGCAAGGAGTCCACTACAGAGAGAGAACATTTCTGATTCAAATCTTAAACTAAATGTTTACAATACTAATTAAAAATGTGATAATTAAATTAAATTACATGCAAGTTTGTAAATCAAAATAAAGTTAAACTTACAATTGAGTTAAAATAATTTCTTTGTATGCAATATGTATATAGTATATAGTAAAATATTTGAAGTTGTAATTGAATCGATAATACATACAAAACAAAATATTATACTTAGAATATAAATCATTAAACTAAAACCAATGTAGATATATAATGTATTTAATTATCCTAGAAATTTGAACAAAAAAAGAAAAGTGTTATTGTCAATTATTAATGCAAATAATCTTCTTGTAAGTAGTTTTTTAGGGTTTCAACAACTTATCTTTTAAACAATACACTTTGTTTAAAAGTCTATGAATTAAGAGAATAATTAAATTAAATATCTTTTTTATAAAATACCATAACCTAAGCTCAAGAACGAAAAAAAAAAAAAAAGTTAGCAAAACCAGTGACAAAGAGAGCTGGAAACAAAGAGGAAAAAAAGCTGCTGCAAATTATGAAGAACACCTCTTCAGCCCTTATGCATACTAAACTTGAACCAAAATTGATGGACACCATAATTAATTCCCATTGTTTACCAGCCATTAAAAAATAACTCGATAGCCTTTTGCCTTTAAAAATAAAACTATTCAAATGGAGGAAAATAATTGTTCAAGCAATTTCTTTGTTAATGGGCTGGCTTTTAAAAAAATTTTATGGGTTTGAAAAAGTTTTTCAGCTCGCAGCTATAAGCCTTCTATCAGGTCCAGCAAGCAAGTATATACTGTTTAAGTTTAAAATCCATTTAACCTATGAATTATGTTTTCTAAAAGCTTTAATGCCATGCAAATTTAATTTTAACTCTTCAATTTTTTACTATATAACCTACAAAATATTTCAACTTAAAATTATTAAAATTAATTTTTCATTTACTCACAATTTGTTTTTAAAAAGTTAATAATCTGTGTTAATGTATAATTTACAACAAAATCTTAATTCAAAAAATGAGTGGACTTAATATATTAAATGCACCTATTAATCATATTTTTTAGAATAAAATTTTATCATTTCCTTCTTTTTCTTTCTTAATTCAACTATTAGTCTGGAAAAACAAAAAATACATGTATGTCCCAGATGAGTTTGTCTGTTTGTCCCAGCGAATGTCCCTCTCGCGGAAGCTGAGTTGTTGCTGGCATTCTCATTTCAAGGGCCATTTTACGGGCATGCAACCTCAGTCGCTCAAGGCCCAACCTTGCTACCAAAATTCTCCGAGTCTTTCTATGCGTTACAATGTAATTAAGGTGAGCAAAATTAACGAAATTTTTTTTATTCACAGTCAACTGTACCAATGTTTTTGTTTTTGTTTTTTTGATTTTTCACTGTAACAATATTTTTTTTAATTTAGTTTTTTTTTTAATTTTATCATTTAATATGTTGATTAGAAATTAAATTTTATAATTTATTTCAATTTGTTTTTCACATAGTTATCTTAATCTCATAACTTAGGTATAATTTTGGACGGTTAATCGGATTGACTCGAGTTATTTTTTTTCTTTTTAAGTGATTTTTTTAATTTTATTCCTCAGCATTGAATTGATTGAGAATTTGGCTTCATAATTTATTTTGATTTGCTTTTTTTGTAGGGTTATTAAGATATGATAACTTGGATTATAGATTTGAAAAATTAACTCGGGTTGGTTAGGATTGATATAATAAGTTGTTGTCTTAATATTTTTTTAAAAAAATATTCTATCTTGAAAATTTTTTAATCAAATTATATTTTTATTAATCATTCAGATTGTTTTTAGATCAAATTCATCAAATTAACTGGATAATATAGAATCAACCTCCACACAATTGAATTTTTTTTTCTATTAAAAAAGATATCTTGTTTATGTTCTTAAAACAAATTAATTCAACTCACATTATAATATTTCTAAATGTATACCTTAGTCATGATGAGTTGTAATATATATATTATACTATATTTTAAAACATATGAGAAAAACACTATGTATTTACTGTAGACATAGATTCATTGCACTATCAACCCCACTATAGACATAGAGTATTTGGGTTGTGATTGACACTGTAGCGTCATGGGGGCGTTATCTTTTATGTGTTTAGTAAAAAATTATTGTTGGGTCTAGCTGCTAAGAAAAACATTTTCAACAAATCGGTTACCTTTGACACGTGGTTAGCTACACCAATTAAAGCTAGGGGTTCACCTTTGCCCTGTGATACATTGGTGAGATGACCTGCAAGCAATGAATGCTGATGGTTCGGTTGCATAGCTTCTATAAAAAATTGCTTTTTATTTAGGTTGTTGGGTCCTCTTGCCCACTAAGATCCAATAGTATTAAGTCTTGCCGTCAGTAGAACCCTATAATATTAGGTCCTAATAGGCAACCAGACCTAATAGCCATTTGAAATAGAAGAATAAAGGCTTTTGGAAAATATCATCTATTAGTTGTAAGAACAATCTTAGTATGAAATATTAAAAAAAAAAAAAAAGTTCCTTGCCTTCAAAGGATATAACTGGATATCTCTTTTAATTGTCGTCAAAGAAGAAAGATGAAAATGTAACTTTTCTCTTATTTAATAAATTCTCAAATATTTCCAATTTGATTTTTTTTCCTCTTTAATTTTTTTTATTTTCTCTTATTTAATTTTTTTTCCTAGTGCAGAGAGGAGAGGAAATAAATTGATGAAACTTTTTTATCTTGTACAAAAATTATGTGATGATAATTTTTTTTCATTTGAGGTTGGGTTGAATTTTCTTATTAAAACATATTTGTTTTAGCGTTTTAAAAATGTTTTCAAGAATTTTGATAATTTTTTATTTTTTTCTTTACTTCAAATTAATTTTTTTTGATGTGTTTGTATTATTTTGATGTGATGATATAAAATATCAATTTTAAAAGATAAAAAAAACTATCTCAATATATATATATATATATATATATATAACAATGTTTTTGGATTTGGCTTCAATAGCCAGACGAAATGCTTGGGTCCGGCAACCGAGTCGGATCCAATAGAATTGAGTTTGGCTATGGAGCCAAACCTAATTGCATAGACTCTTTCTGCGAAGCAAGTTGAGTCTGGTTGGGCAGCCAAACCCAAAGGATGTTGGGTCTAACTTTGCAAGCAGACCTAATTTCTGTTTTCTAGTCAAAAAATGTCGTTGGGTAGTTGGGTCCTGTTGGGCAGCCAGATCCAATAGCGTTGGTCTTGCTTCCAGTCGAACCCAATACTTTATTTTTTTTCTTTTCTCTTATTTTTTTTTCATACGATAAAGAGAAAATAATTGATGAGACATTTTTTTATATTGTACAAAAGTTGGGTGATGATTAATTTTTTTTGTTTGAGGCTTAGTTGAATTTTCTTATTAAAGCATGTTTGTTTTTGCATTTCAAAAATGCTTAAAAAAAAGTTTGAATTTTTTTTATTTTTTCTTTAATTCAAATTAATATTTTTGATGTTTTTGTATTATTTTGATGTGGTGATACAAAATATCAGTCTTAAAAAATAAAAAAAATATTATATCAATATAGTTTTTTAAAAATATATTTTAAAAAATAACCATTACGTAATAATATAATAACTAGCATAGTGGCCCGCGCTCCGCAGTGGGTCAATAATAATTTTTTTTAGATGTAAAAATGCTTGAGTTGGGTAAAAAGCATGAAATGTATTTGCACCATCACCATCTTCAAATAAAGTATTTTCTACAGTAGCACCATGAATACTGTATAGTATAGCAATGCTCAATATATCAGCAACTAATTTCTTTCCCTGTATTTTTTTAAGATATTTTCAATTTTATGTTTTTTCCTCTTTCAATTTTTTTTGTTCTTTTATTTAATTTTTTTCATACTATAAAGAGAAAATAAATAAATTGATGAAACTTTTTTTTTATAATGTACAAAAGTTGGATGATGATATTTTTTTTATTTGAGGTTGGGCTGAATTTAATTATTACAGTATGTTTGTTTTTGGGTTTCAAAAATTTAAAAATAAATTGAAAATTTTTTATTGTTTTTCTTTACTTCAAATTAATATTTTTATTTTTTTTACTCTTTAATTTTTTTTTCTCTTATGTAATTTTTTTCATACGGAAAAGAGAAAATAAATTGATTGAACTTTTTTTATATTGTACAAAGGTTAGGTGATGATAATTTTTTTTTTTCATTTGAGGTTGAGTTAAATTTTCTTATTAAAACATATTTGTTTTTGTGTTTCAAATATACTTTAAAAAATTTTGAATTTATTTTTATTTTTTTCTTTCATTCAAATTAATTGTTTTTTGAATTTTTTGTATTATTTTGATGTGATTGAAAGTGGCGTAGGTCCTTGAAATTATACCTTTGGGTCCGCCTACCCTGCAAGTTTCAATTCATTTGGGTCCATTGCCTAACAGGACCCAATAGCGTTGGGTCCGGCTACCAGCCCAACCCAACAACTATCGGAAGAACACTTGGGTCCAGTTTCTCAGTTACATAATAATATTGGGTCCGGCTGCCTAGCAAGACCCAGTAGCTTTTGGAAGAAAACTTGGGTTCGGCTGCCCAGCCCAACCCGATATCTTTGGGTCGGGCTGCCTAGCATGACCCAATGCTATTGGGGCCAGCTGCTTTTCAGGTTAAATGCTATTGGATGCGACTGCCCAGCAGGACCCACTAGTTTTGGATTCGGCTTCCCACCACGACCTAATAGCTTTTGGAAGAAAACTTAGGTCCGTTTTCCCAGCCAGATTTAATAGCTTTGGGTCGGGTTGCCTAGTAGGACCCAATAGGGTTTGGTCCGGCGGCCCAACATGACCCAACACTATTAGGTCTGGTCGCCCTACAAGACCCAACGTTATTGGGTCCAATCGCCTTATAAAACCCAATAGCTTTGGATCCGACTGCCTAGAATGACCTAATAGTATTTGGTTCGACTACCCAACATGACCCAACGCAATTGGGTGCGGCTACCCAACAGGACCCACTAGCTTTAGAAAGAAAACTTGGACCAAATAGCTTTAGGTTTGGCTTCCTACTAGGACCAAATAGCTTTTGGAAGAAAACTTGGGTCCGTTTGCCCAGCGAGACCAAATAGTTTTGGGTTCGGCTTCCCACTAGGACCCAATAGCTTTTGAAAGAAAACTTGGATTAGCTAGACCCTAAACCTTTTGGTTTGGCGGCCCAACATGACCCAACGTTATTAGGTCCGGCTGCCTAGCAGGACCCAATACCAAAGCTCCTGGGATTGACTTTGCCGTCAAACCCAATGCTATTGAGTAGTTATTTGCAACCAGACCCAAGGCTATTTAGGGTCTGGATTAGCCGCCATACCCAATGATCTTGGGTCTGGTTTGACTGTCAGACCCAATACACTTAAAATATTCTCTATACTTTTCATTTTTTTTTTACATTTGAAAAACAAAATTGTTATTGGAGATATCCCATCATCCTGGTATAATTTCGTTAAATCAATTTTTATGCTAGTACTTCCTGAATGTAAAAATAAATGTTAGAAAATTTGCTTAAAATCATTGTTAATGGACAATTTTAAGGCCAAATTAAAAACATTGAACACTTATTTTTAGAATTAAAACTTTATTAGAAATTATTATTTAACAAAACTATTTTCATATTAAACATTAACATAATTAAAAACAATTATAGATGAATGAAAAAATAATTTTTATAAAACCCAAAACCCTATATTTCAACACTAAAAGAATACAAGATTTTCTTGTAACTTATGCACTGGGAAGTTAAGCTTGTAAGGCTCCAAAGGTTTTAGACAAGAGAAACCTTAGGTGAAGTGGGCTTTTGACTTAAGTCCAACATGCTTGCTCGCTCAACTTGGCATTAGCTTCACATCTTGGGCTTGATTTTGGATTTGAGTTTGCTATGAAATAAATTTTAGGCCTCCAAAGGTTATTTTTTGCCCAACTCATGAATAAACAATCTTTTTCTTTAACTTGAATAATTTTTTATTTAAACAAAAAAAAGATAAGATTTTAAAGAAAAAAATTATTAGGTTGATTTTATTTTAATGACAAGTAATTAAGATTCATAAGTGGCAAGAATAAATTCTATTCTGGTAACTACGATACCATAATTAATTCTATATTAGTTTTGGTTCCAAAATCCACTATAAAAAGGGGTTGAAGAAAAAGTGTTTCACCTAGCTTTTTAGACTCTTCTTCATTTCATTTTTTCCAAATTACTTTCCTTAAGTTTATTATTTGGTTTTTCCTTCTACTTTAGAACTTAGAATGTAATGTTGTTGGAGTTTTAGAAGGCTTATTGTAATAATTTTGTTTATATTAAGTGACGAGCAATAGAGCTTTAAGGAGAAATGATTGATTCTTATCAACAATAAATCTTTATCTTAATTTGATTTTAAGTGCTTCAGTAAGTATACTTAACAATCTAGTTTAAAAATTGTTTATGCAATTTTGTTCAAGCATGTTTCTTATGTTCTAAGGCTTTAGTTTGATCTTATGATTACAAAATTGTTCTGCAAACTTATTTTTATGTTAGAATACATTTAGCTCATGTATACATTTTATAATTTGAATTCTAGAAATACAACCAATATAGTCTTTCAATCTTCATATTGTTTAGTTTCATGCTATTTTTTTAAATAGTAACATAATCAATGTCTGGCATAGTGATTGAGACTTTCTAAATTAAAGAGAAAATTAAAACAATAGAGTCAGCACCTGATACTTAAAAGAAACTAGGAGTCCTAAAATAAGCACTTATTTTAGAAATTCAGGTAAGAGGTGAGCTATGTTTATTGGAAAATAGACATCACCATTACCACATCCTTTCAAATAAAAAATTACTTTATGTGTTCTCTCTAAATTTATTCTTCACATGTTTTAAATTGTCTAAATTATTTTCTAATCTTATTCGCGATCTATTTTAGTTTATTTTAAAAATGATATTGATCCTTAAGAATAATAGACTCATCAATAAATTTAACGTTAATTTCTAAAAGTATGAGATTTAATCAATCTTGGCCTTTTTAAAAACAATTTTGATGTTAATCTCTATAAATATGAGATTTGGTCTATATTGAATTCTTAATGAAAAATTTTGATTTTAATCCTTAAATAAGAGATTTCATCGATTTTTGAATTCTTGAGCAAAAAATATTGATGTTAATCCATAAAATAGAAGATTTTGTCAATTTAGGATTTTTTTTTGAAACAATTGTGACACTTATCTCTACAAATAAGAGATTTCATTGATTTAGGATTTGAACAAAACATTTTGACATCAATTTATAAAATAGGAGATCTCATCAATTTAGGATTTTTTTTTAACAATTCTAATGTTAATCCTTAATAATAGTAGATTTTGTCGATTTGGGATTTGAATGAATTTTTTTATGTTAATCCCTAAAATAGAAGATTTCATCAATTTAAGATTTATTTTGAAAAAACTCTATCATTAATCCCTACAAATAGAAAATTTTTTCCAATTGGGATTTGAACGAAAGATTTTAGATATTAATCCCTAAAAATATGAGATTTTATCGAATTGGTCAATAGTACAAATTTGATGTCGGTCCCTTGTAATAGAAGATTCATTGTGAAGGCTTTTGATAAAAAAAAACTGAGCGATAGTCCTTTAGATTAGGAGATTCTTTTAAAAAAATTCTTTTTAAGTTTTAATCCCAAACTTCTAAATAAAAGCCTACAATAAAAACCCTTGAAACTTTTTAGTTTATTGCGAGCATGATTTTAAAGGATTGAAACTAAATAATTTATAGATGCATTTTATATGTACATATGAATATTTTTAGTGCTTTAGGCTATGTTTGTTTCCAGAAAAATACTTTCCTGGAAACCATTTCTCTCACTTTCTTATGTTTGGTAAACATATGGAAAGTTAGTTAAAGAAAATTAAATTCTGGTCAAAGGAAAAGCAAACTTTAATAGCTGGAAGTGTTTTTCTCTTTTTATTCTTGGAAAACACTTTCCTTTTTTACTTACGGATAATGAAACAAATCTCTCCCTCTTTTTCTCTGTTATTAATTAGTTTACTAGAACTGATCTCTTCAAAAATACACTTTGCGTGGCTGTAAATATCCCTTTCTCAAATATCTTTATTGGAACAAAAGATCATCTTATTTCAGGTAATCATTTTCCTCAAATATTTCTTTATTATCTGTCTTTTTTTTCCTGTTCTTTATTTGGATTTTTAATTGTGATTGTGGCATAACTCTTATGAGCTGGTTAAT
Organism: Populus x sibirica; assembly: GCA_019202695.1. Lineage (NCBI taxonomy): Eukaryota > Viridiplantae > Streptophyta > Magnoliopsida > Malpighiales > Salicaceae > Populus > Populus x sibirica. The sequence continues at coordinate 50,020 of JAGMVL010002287.1, forward strand.
TTTTGGAAAAAAATCAGAACAATTCCATGCTTTGTTTTGTATAGGATCTCAGATCTTGCTTGTTAATGTGCTTGTTGATTCAATCTTTAGCTTTTCTCTATTTTTGTTTCTCAGATTTCCCACAACACTCGCACACACTTCCTTCGATCCCATCGCCACATTTCTCTACAAAACTCCACCACACTTTTTCAATCTTTCTGTCAATAGAATTCAAAACTCAATAACTTAGGACATCATTCTTTCTTGGGTATTGCTCTGAGAAGAGAGAGCGTGGCTTCTATCTCTGTTCCATGCCCCAAGATTGTCTTGGTTGTTGCTAGTGCAAGATCTAACGCTCAAAATCCACTACTAAAGCATAGGATCTCTTTTCCTCGACCACCAAATTCCAATTAGAACCCGTCTCTCTCTTTCGGATCCACGATTAATGCGGTCTTGAGGTCGGTTCATCTTGTAGTAATTTGGTGGTTCTCTCTATATCTTCATCATTTGGTTGCCCATTATAAAGTTTTTGAGTAAGACATGAATTATTCGCTGTCTCATTTCTTTTCTTTATCTGTGTGTTAAGCATGAATCTTTGATATTTTATATTGAAAAATACATGTGGCCTTACCAATTTGTTTTGGGGTTAACGTATTCTTAAGGAAGGTTGTCTATTTTTTTTCTTTGCCTTTTATATGGTTTGATAGCTGACTGTGATCATAACAAAAGACAACAGTGTTTCAGATTTTTAAATTAAAATTTCAATTATAGATTCATCGTTTGTGTTTTTGATATGAGTAATACCTGAAAACAAACAAGGCTTCGATGCTTATTGTTAATATTCTCAGTGCTTATTGTTCATAACTTGTATGAGTTCTATGATTAGGAATTTTGGTACTAGCAAACAGAATTATATTGGTGAAAGATCTGTTCTTTTTAGCATTTCTCTCTTTAAGTTTCCATGTTCTGCTAATAAAATTCATTTTTTTTAAGAAAATAAAACTTGCAAAGAAAGATGACTAGCTTGCTGTATAAGAGAAAATGTGTGTTTTGAGGTTAGATTTATTAGAGCATCAAACATGTTGTGATCTAAAGGATTTGAGTTGTGTTTTTGAGGACCAACAGTATGAAAAGTTCATCATGTTTTAAAATGCGCCTCATGTGCTAGCTTTGTGATGGTGTTATTTAGGAAACAGTTGGTATGCCATGTATTCATATGATATCATAGAATGACTGACATTTTGGTGACTTTAACTTCTTCTTCTTTCTTTTTTTGTGTGAATGAATGTTCTATAGTAATCGGTGAAATATTGCAAATGTATAACAACTGTATGGACAAGTGTATCCCTGGTTCCTCTCATATTTTCTTCAAGTGTAACTTATACTACAGAATTGAGCAATAACAAAATTTGCATACCTATGTCAGACATGAACTGCAATGTTGAACTGTAATTAGGCAATGATTAATTTAAATACTAGATGAACTCACCAACCAAGAAATTTAGAAATTAATGGCAGCTACCCCACTCTGTGTTTGTGTGTTTTTTGTGCCACCAAAGTTGTGATCTCCAACATGTTTGACGCTCTAGTAAATCTGAGCTCAAAACACATATTTTCTTTAATATGCTTATTGTTCATATTCCCAGTACTTAATAAGTAAATATATACAACTAGTATGTTTATGATTGTTAATTTGAACTAATATGTATATGCATGACATCAAAATTTAATATTTATGCATAACAATGTTTGATGTAAGATGTGTATATTTATTTCCTAATGCTTAATTGATATATATTAAAGGGATAATTGTCCATACATTTTTTTTTTAAAAAATCTTTATCCAAAGAACTCATCAAAATATTTTTGTATGTATTTATCTTTTAAAAAAATATACATATAAAAAAAACCCAAATATCTAACTCTTACTTAATACCATTAACTAATTTGGCTTTCTTAATACTGTCAGAAAATTATTTTGAGCGTTTGCAAATGAAAAATATATTAATAGGTTTTACTTAAGAAATATTTCACAAGGTTATATATCTATAATATTATATTTAAAATATTTATATTACATATATAGTTATATTTTATAAAATAAGCTATATATAAATATATGATATAATAAAAAAATTCATCATTATACTTTTTAAATCTTATTCTTTTATTGTGAGTGATTAAATATTTATATTAAATATTCTATATATGTTAGATAAAAAATTTTAAAAATAAAATATTAAAACATCAATAAGTTATTTTTCAGCTCATTTTCCATTACATAACCAAATACTGGAAAGTGTTTTCCAACTTAATTTTCCATTTCACTACCAAACATCAGAAAATAATTTACTTTCCAAAAAGAAACTAAAACAAACGGGGCCTTAATAAGTATACTTAAAAATTATTTATGCAATTTTGTTCAAGCATGTTTCTTATGTTTTAAGGCTTTAGTTTGATCTTATGATTACAAAATTATTCTCCAAACTTATCTTTATGTAAGAATACATTTAGTTCATGTGTATAATTATAAATTTTATAATTTGAAATCTAGAAATACAACCAATATAGTCTTTCAAACTTCATATTGTTTAGTTCTATGCTATTTTTTTATTACTAGTAACATAATCAATGTCTGGCATGGTGATTAAGACTTTCTAAATTAAAGAGAAAATTAAAAAAATAGAGTCAGCACCTAATACTTAAAGAAACTAGAAGTTCTAAAATAAACACTGATTCCAGAGATTCAGGTAAGGGGTGGACTATGCTTCAGGAAAGATAGGCATCAATCTTACCACATTCTTTCAATTAAAAGATTACTTTACGTGTTCTCTCTTAAAATTTTTCTTTGCATGCCTTTAATTGTTTAAATTATTTTCTAATCTTATTCATGATCTATTTTAGTTTATTTTAAAAATGATATCAATCCTTAAAAATAGCAGACTTATCAACGTTAATCCTTAAAAGTATGAGATTTCATCAATCTTGGCCTTTTAACGAAAAAACAATTGATGTTAATCCCTACAAATATGAGATTTGGTTGATTTTGAATTCTTAATGCAAAATTTTGATTTAATCCCTAAATAAGAGATTTTATCGATATGGGATTTTAAGCAAAAAAATATTGATGTTAATCCCTAAAATAAAAGAGTTGTCAATTTAGGATTTTTTTTTAAACAATGGTGACATTTATCTCTACAAATAAGAGATTTCACTTAATTTGGGATTTGAACAAAAAATCTTGACATTAACTTATAAATAGGAGATCTCATCAATTTATGATTTTTTTTAAAATAATTCTTATGTTAATCCCTAATAATAGTAGATTTTGTTGATTTGGGATTTGAACAAAAAAAATATTATGTTAATCTCTAAAATAGAAGATTTCATCAATTTATGATTTCTTTGAAAAAAACTCTAACATTAATCCCTAAAAATAAAAGATTTTTTTTAAATTGGGATTTGAATAAATATTTTTGATATTAATCCCTACAAATAAGAGATTTTATCAAATTGATCAATAATAAAAATTTGATGTTAATCCCTTATAATAAAAGACTTATTGAGAAGGCTTTTGATAGATGATAAAAAAAAAAAAAAAACCCTCAACGTTGGTCTCTTGGATTTTAAGACTCCTCGAAAAAAATCTTTTTAAGTTCTAATTCCTAAACTTCTAAATAAAAGCCTACTATAAAAGAAACTTTTTTGTTTACTGCGAGCATGATTTTAAAGGGTTGAAACTAAATAATTTAGAGATGCATTTTATATGTACATATGGTTATTGGGTGGGACCCTAGGATACAAATGAATTTATATCTTCCTCCTTTTTTTTTCCTTAATAAACTTAGGACTGCAAGTCTAATATATTGATGTTGGACTATGAAACTAAACTCTGGATTACATAAATTATGCTACCATTTAGATCAAAACATCTCATTTACACAATTTTGGTTCATGAATTAAACCCTAACAAGCTACGACTTTTATTCATAATGTATATATATTTTGCAAGAATTAAACAAAGAAAATGCAGACATGGGATATGCTTCCATTTTTAAACAACAGTTACGAATGCCAGTAACAGAGAGAGAGAGAGAGAGAAGCAAGCAAAGATCCTGGCTACTGGAAATAGTTTCTCTCCCTGAACTCATGAATTATAAGCAACGAGATGGGTGGATGTCCATGGTTTAATCTTTCTAAGAGGGAAAGACTTTGAAATTTTGTTAGCCAGATGATGCAGTAACCAACCTTACAATATTCTTCATATTTCTGTTGTTATGAGAACCAAGTTTTTATCTGCAGGTTTCACGACTTCCCAAAGCGTTACAAGGAAATGAAACTGTTATCAATCATGTGTAAAGAAATGGCCTTCTGTAAGCAAGGGAAGAACAATTGTGGTTTTTTTCAGAAAATTATACATGTTACAGAGGAGGATGAGATTAGAGTTTGTATCCTTGGTTTCAAATCACAATAATAAAAAGATAGACAAATATTCCTCCTGTAAAATGCTATCCCTACTGTCAACTTATTCTTTTTTTTTTTCCTTTTTCTTTTAACAGAAGCAGGAAACCCCAAGAAAAGGATTGAACATCTGTTAACATTCTTCCCAACTGGTCAAACAAAAACAATGGAGAATGGTTAAGGAAATGGTTAAACCTGTCTTCTAAAACATGAGCTAGGCGTTTTGTGCTTGAAACGAAACTTGAGGCAAGAACCTAACAACCCGAGACTTTTAATGAAATTGTCTTTCACAATTTATCTTATTCATGTAAAATAGCCTTGAAATTTTTTATATATAAATTTTGACAGAGCTTCCTTAACAAAAACTCTACCAAAAACAATACTCAAGTACCTGTTCGTCACTAGGCTCATTATCAATTAATTCCATCAATTGCAAGATAATACAGAATATTGACACTGAAGAGAAATATCACAACATTTCTTTGAATATATACATGTACACAAGTGATCCCAAAACAATAATAGATTTCATTCTTTCCCGGTCATATGGTATATTTTGCTTGAGTACATAAATAGATTATTCACACGACATTGATTCGTTCTCTTACAATATTCTCCCTAGAAGTACTAGTTAAGAAAGTCTGAAATACAAAGTTAAGGCTAAGGTAATGGACGTGCATGGAATACACATAGAGAAACAACATGGTATATTTGTATTCATTGCTTCTATTAACTTTTCTACAACTCTAAGACTGAACATAACATCATTGATCCTTTTTCGAGTATATTAAATGATGTCAGTATTCAAAATTGTTTCGTTCTCTTCATCAAGAGTTAATCTCTCATTTCTTTCATTTGATTTATTTTGCCATATTTTTTTTATTTATTAAGTTCTCTAATTCAAATAATAACTCCCCTTTTTCTTTCTTAATTCTCTATGTCATCACCTTTATGATCAAACTAATATCTCATCTCTCTATCCATTTTAATAAATATAGTCCATATTATGATTCAATTATGAAGTCATTAACCCACCGCAATAATCATAGCTCTCGCTTTAAGTCAACCATGTTCATGGGTACGACCCATTGTTGATAGCTCATGCTTTAATTATGTATCCATTACTCCAATTTAATGACCATAGCTCGTGCTTTACTATGTATTCATTAAACCAATTTGATGCTCATAACTCATGCTTAAATTCAATTATGAATTCATCAATATGAATCAATGCTCGTGGATCAAGCTTTGATTCAATTTTTGGATTCATTAATCCAATTTGTACACTTTTCTCATGCTTTGAGCCAACCGTATTTAATGATTTCAATGCCTATATTTCAGGCTTTAAAATCAATTGTATTCATTGATACTATTCAATAATTATAGGTTGTACTTCACACTAATTATATTCATTGATCCTGCTTTAATATCTATAACTTATGTTTTAGGCCAACCATATCTAATGGTTCAATTCATTAGTTGTGATTCGTGTTTTACATCAATCATGGATTCATTACTTCCTCTAAAAAATCATAGTTGTACTCTACATCAACCTTGCACCCATCAAATCATTTAAATAATCATAGCTTCGTTTCAATATTCATAACTTGTAATTTGTTTCAATTATGTATTCATTATTCCATTTCAAGTCATTATAGCTTGTGTCGTATATCACTCGAATTCATTGATTATATCAATATTTGTAACTCATGCACCTTTGCATTCATTGATTCTTTTCAAAATTCACAACCTAGGCTTGATGTCAACCTTACACTTATGGATCTATTTTGATAACTATAGCTCGAGGTTTAAGGCAATTATGTTTATTTATTCATTATAATATTCATAATTTTATGTCTTACATCAACTATTAAATACATTAATAATCTATTTTAATAACCATAGCTTGTATTATACATCAACAATGCACTCATCGATTCATTTTGATAATCATAGATCACATTTTACATTATCTATAATCATCAATTTGTTTAATAAACTTAACTTGTTCTTTAAGAAATTCATTGCAACCAACTTAACTTCATATTATAGCCCCGCAATTGCAGCTAGCTTTTCACATCTCATTCCCCTCGCAACTATTTGACTATTTCAATCATCTATTTGTCCCCATCATTAAGGCATATTCATTTTCATATCATTTTCCTGCCTTGTAGGTCTATTTCCACTTAATATCATTAACTTGCCCCGAAAGAATAATTTATATGATACCATTTTCCCACCCTGAAGGTATTTTCCAACCCTAAAGATATAATTTATTTGATATCAATTTTTTTGATAATGAGCACTTGTATATAGATAGCTTGCATTCTAACATTTACACTAATAACTTGAAAAATCAAAGGGGTAAAGGGTGAACCCTTACCTGAAGCTCTTGTTATGCGTGCTCCTGAGAAAGCAAGCTCCACTCCGGACGCTTCTCCTACAAATCCCAAATGATAACAAATTGACATCTTTTTTAGCCAAACACATATATATTTGTTCATTTAGTAACCAATTAAGCCTCAACAAATAAGTACATAAGTTACCATAAACATTTGCACAATCTTAGCTTATTTTAGCCATTACAAGCATACACATAATCAATCTATTCTTTAACAATAACATAAAAACATTTGACCAACCTCAACACCCATACACCTTTGGCTCTCTATTTCCCTAAATGTTTTAGCAAATATCAACAATATCACACACATACTTTTTGGCCATCAATCCATTAACACACATACACACTATTTGGATGAACATTCCATAACACACATTTATATTCTTTTGGCCATAACAGCTCACACTGACATACATTCATGACTATTATAACAGTCCATAAATACATGCATTTATAGCTATCATAGCAGCCCATAATTTCACACTTTTAGGGTTGCCATAATAGCCCTTAATCATACATATTCTTAGTTGTTGTAATGACTTACATTCACCTATATAAATACTGCCATGGTATCCCTTAAACTCTCTATTTTCCCTGCCATAATAGCCCTAAATTACACACATAACATTGCCCAAATCAGCCCAAACTCGCATACTTTTGTGTTGCTATAACAACCTTGAATTACACATATAATGCTCCTAAATTAGCCTAATATTACACACTTTTATGTTGTTAGCCCTTTATTATGCACATAACGCTACCCGAATCAACCCAAACTTGCACTCTTTTGTACTAATATAACAACACCCAATCTTCACACATTTAGGCTGTGATAACAACATATAAATACTCAATCTATGGTTGTCATTCCAACAACATTTGACCAAGGAGAAGGAGACAACATACAACACATTTACTCATTAACATTTAATGTCTAAACCTTTCATCATCTATTCACTACCAGAAAATCGGAGAAAACCAACAAAATTATCGACAAAATTTTTTTGTCGGTAATTTTTACTGACGAAAATAATTTCATCTCCAATTATGTCGGTATATACCGACAGACAATACTTGTCGGTGATATGGTCGGTATATACTGACGGAGTAAGTCTGTCGGTATATACCGACTGTATCACCGATGGATTATATAGTTTTTTTTGGAAAGTTGTAACGGTGTGATGACGTGAATTTTTTTCAGACGATTTTACCAACGAAATGATCGAGGGATTCAAATTGGGATCTCCATATAATGACGTGGCACTGTCACCAACGGACTCACCGATGGGTATATTGACGGACACCTTTCGTTAGTGATTCCATCAGTAAAAGTCAATATATACCCAGTCTGCCGACACTCTCTTCCTCTATTTCTCCTTCTTCTTCCCCTTTTTCTTCCCCATCCCACCTCTTCCCTCCCAAACTATAGTCAACCACCCATCCCAACTCTCCCTCTTTTCTCAACACAAGCACTCAAGTTTCTTATACTTTTGTACGTGGTCACAACATCCATTCTTGTGGATTTTATCATTTTTTGTAAGTAAATCTATCCTTTTTAGTTTTAACCTTTAAATGTGATTTTTTTTTAGTATGAATGTATAATTTTATAGTTGTTATAGTTTGTTTTAGATTTTGTCAAATTATATTTGTTTGTAAATTGTTGAAACTTTGTTTGAATTACACCGAATTAGATGTGTTGTGATGAAATAAATAATAGCTTGTTTAACGAGTCCGTTTTATTTTTTATCAATTCTATTGCGAAGTTGTGATTTCTGTTAATTTATATATGTATAAATTTGTATGGACGTAGATAGTTGATAATTGATAATGAATATTTAACATAAGTGTTTTTTTTAGTTTGTTGGATAATGTCAGGGCAAACCAATATTTTTGTTATGTTTATTTACGTAACATAGTTAATTAATACATGTTGTCGTCATAATTTTATGAAGGTTCGATAGAAGTCATGGATGATCGTTCATGGATGTATCGGGACTCACCGCAAAGATTGCAGAGGATGGATTATTGTAACAAGGTTTAGGGTTTTATTAATTTCGCAACATCTATCTCGAGGAATTTTATTGATGGCGGTATTAGGTGTCCTTGTAAGAAGTGTAAAAATAAAAAGTTTCTGCATCAAGATGTTGTAACGATGCATCTTCTAACCAAAAGGTTCATGAAGGATTACCTGTGTTGGTATGCACATGGAGAACTATTTGTTACTAAGGAGAGCATGGTAAAAAGGGTGGTTGGATCAACTTCTAGTTCTAGCAACATGCATGAAGTTGGAAATGACAACAGTAATCCTTATAGGAATATGGTTATGGATGCAATGAGAATGAGTGAAGGTAATGTCAATGAATGTCCAATCATAGAAGAAGAACCTAATGCAGATACAACAAGGTTTTTTGATCTGTTGAAAGATTCTGACGAATTGTTATGGGATGGCTGCACGAATCATAGTAAATTATCGGTCGTAGCACAGGTGTTTACCATCAAGTCAGATCACAAGTTGAGTGAGGCCGGTTATGATAAGATTATCAAATGGGCGAGAAGCATTTTACCTGAAGGGAACAGGCTAAAAAAGAACTTCTATCTTTGTCAAGTCCATGATGAAACCTCTTGGTTTAGGATACTAGAAAATTGACATGTGCCCTAACTTCCGAATGTTATACTACTTTGAAAATGTTGTTGGCGGCGAGTGCATGACATGTGGGCATTCCGTTACAAACCCAGCGCGGAGGAAAGACTCTTGTGGCATATAAAAAACTTAGATACTTCCCAATCACACTTAGATTGCAAGGGTTATTCATGTCACCAAGGACTGCTGAGCACATGAAATGACACAAATCATATCATACGGTTGATGGAGTGATGATGCATCCTTCTAACAGCGAAGCATAGAAACACTTTAACGGTGTGCATCCTCACTTTTCATTTGAATCAAGGAACGTGCGTCTTGGGTTGTGTACGGATGGATTCAACCCATTTGGGTCATTTCTTTGCTCCTTATTCTTGTTGGCCGGTCATACTGACGCTTTATAACTTGCCACCGAGGATGTGTATGAGGCCGGAGTTCATGTTTTTATCTATGGTCATACCAAGTTCGAGCAATCCGGGGCAGAATATAGATGTTTGTCTTCGACCGATGATTGATGAGTTGAAGTAGTTGTGGTCCTTTGAAGCTTTGACTTATGATATCTCGAGGAAACATAATTTTGTTATGAGAGCGGCTTTGATGCAGACTATCAATGATTTTCCAACTTATGGAATGGTTTCTGGTTGGAGCACGCATGGAAAACTAGCATATCCATACTATATGAAGAACAACAAGGCATTCACGCTAATAAATGGGGGTAAAGCTTTTTTTTTACTATCACTGTTATTTCTTGCCACCAAATCACAGGTACAGAAAAAACAGAAAGGATTTCTTTATTGGTAGAGTTGAAAAGGATGTTGCACCCCTGCGTCTTTCTGGTGAAGAATTGCATGAGTGTTAGAATACGGTGACATTATGTTTGGTCTCCAATCAGGTAAGCAGAAGTTTTTTTATTTTGGTTTGACCCATAATTGGGTGAAGCAAAGTATCTTTTGGGAGATTCCTTATTGAAAGACCAATCTTCTTCGCCATAACCTTGATGTCATGCACATTAAAAAGAACGTGTTTGAGAACATTTTCAACACCGTCATGGATGTGAAGGGGAAGACAAAGGACAACATCAAGGCTAGATTGGATGTAGTGTTGTTCTGTAACCGTAAAAATATGGAGTTGGTTTGTGATGGGTCACGGCTCGCCAAACCAAGAGCAAGTTTCGGGTTAGAGAAAAACGCACAAGTACTAGTCTACAAATAGCTTAAAAGTCTGCGTTTCCTCGATGAACATTCCTCGAACATATCAAGGCTGGTTAATACAGAAGAATGCAGATTATATGGAATGAAGAGTCATCTCATTAGCTTTTCATGATTTGTTGCCAAAGGGGATATGGGATGCACTCACGGAGATCGGTCATTTTTTTCAGAGATATATGCTCCAACAAGTTGAATGTTGATCACATTGAAAGGCTTGAAATGAATATCATCGAGACAATATGCAAACTTGAGATGATATTCCCTCAATCATTTTTTGACTCAATGGAGCATCTACCCGTACATTTACCGTTTAAGGTAAAAGTTAGAGGATCGGTCCAGTACAGATGAATGTATCCATTCGAGAGGTTAGATATTAAAGTTGTTATGTAATTCATAATTAAACATTTTTTTTATTTTTTTAATTGATAATTTTTTATTAAATATATATATGCATATACTTGTTCAATCTTTAAAAAAGGTTAAGAACAAGACACATGTTGAGGCGTCAATATGTGAGGCCTATATTGTTTAGGAGATCTCAACATTTATCTCATACTATTTTGAACCTCATTTGGGAACAAGGATCAATCGTGTTCCACGACATGATGATGGTGGTGAAGTGCCTTCAAGTGAGAACTTGTCAATATTCTCCAATCCTGGACGACCCACACCTAAAAATGCTGTGAGGGGAAGATATTTGTTTGAAATAAAATTTAGACATGCACAAAATTATATCCTATTTAACTGTGATGAGCTAAGACCTTTTATTAAGTAAGTAGATGTTCGACTTAAACTTTGTCAAGAGTGAACTATTTATATATTGTGATACCATAAACTCATATAATTTAGAATAACCTTGCAGGCAACATCGATGATACTTACTGTCTAATAACTCATAGTTGATCGAATCCTAGATCTTTCAATTACAAGACGAACAATTTGCCACATGGTTTAGAACACATGTAAGTCTTATCACAAACTCATTATCTCTTGCAATATAATTAAATATACATCAATATTACATAATATTCATTTATTGATTATTGTTGTATTTGATATACAAGGTTTATCAAATGGGAGGTAGTGTTGTTATTTCACTGTCTTTACTAAGCCTGGGCCTTGAAAGAAAATTCAAGTGCTATAATGAGTATTTTGTCAATGGATATGTCTTTCACACTGAAGAATATGGGCATGGAAGAAAGACATACAACAACGGTGTTTGTATTAAGGGATCGACTTCTAGTGAATTTGAAGTTGACTACTACGGTAGATTGGAAGAGGTCATTGAACTGCAATATCATAGCGAACAGAATAAAGTGTTTTTATTCAAATGTTTTTGGTATGACATAATTGACAGAGGAATCAGAGTAGATCCTCACTATGGTCTCGTTGAAATCAACTTAAAAGCTAGACACCGCAACATAAACGATGTCTTTGTTTTCGCAAAGCAATGCCAACAAGTTATTACACATACACCCCTTCCTTTAGAAAGGACCGATCAAGAGTTGATTGGTTATCTGTTTTAAAAATCAAACCTAGGGGTCGTGTTGAGGTTGTTCAAGATGAGAACAAAGACACAAATATGATAGATAAAGTCTTTCAAGCTAGTGAGTTGGTTGAACCATATTGAGTTGCTCCTTCGATTGACTTAGAAGAAAATTTGAATTTTCATGTTTTTGATGATAGTCTTGTTGATGTTGACGTAGAGGAGTTAAATGTTGTTTTGATCTCTAGTGGACTAGAGAATGTTGATGAAGAAGATGATAACCACATTGAAGAGTGCGATGAAGATGATAACAATTCAATTGAGGACGGAGATGAAAATTCTGACTAAATATGTTGTAAAGCCTTATTTTTATAATGTAATATTAAGGATGATATTTTGGAACATGAAATATTTATTTTATAATTGTCAGCTCTTGTTATTGTGTTGTGCGTACTGTAAGTTTGCAATTCAAGCTTTTCTGCAGAAGGATAGACATGCATACAAACAGAATTTGCAAAAAGATTGAAAGTTTTACCGACAGATAAATCGATGGCTTGGAACCCGTCGGTATTATACCGAGAGTTGAAAAAAAATTACAGAATTTTGCCACACTCATCGACAGTTATATCAACGGACTGGAACCCGTCGGTATTATACCGAGAGTTGCAAAAAAATTACAGAATTTTTCCACACTCACCGACAGCTATACCGACAGACTAGTACCCGTTGGTATTTTACCGAGAGTTGCAAAAACCTTGCAGCCCCTGCCACCATCACTAACAGATATACCGATGTATTCACCGACGGATGGTGCACATTCCAAAGCGCATGACTGTCAAACTGTCTGGTCAGTCGGCTCAGTTACCGATGGATTTGCTGATGGATGTCGAAAAATCTGGAGGGATTTTTGAAATTTTGGTGCAAAAATCAATTAAATACTGACGGAAAGTACCGTCGGAATTTAATGCCATCGCCCAAAAAATATTATTTTATTGTCCGTCGGTAAATCCGTTGGAAAAATTGTAGTATAAAACCCTCCCCCCCCCTCCGTGGTTCATTTTTTCTCTGCTCCTCATTTCATCTTCTCTTCTCCTCTCCATTTGTATTTATGTTTTTGCAAGAGTTCTTATTGTTTTGTTGGTAGTTTTCAACATATTAAAAGGTATGTAATCTCCTTTCTTTATCTTTGTATTTTTTTACTTTTTTTATTTTAATTATGATTATTTTATTCAAATGTTATTTGTTTTTTGTATTGTTTGTAGATAAAATCTTGAAATCAACATACTATTAAGGTAAACATTTTTCATTCCTAAATTTATTTTGAATTTATGTAGTGTTCTTTAGTTTTGTGTATTGTTTGTTTTGTGTATTGTTTCTTTTGTGTAGTGTTCTTTAGTTTTTTATTTTTATTTGTTAAATTTATTTTATTGTTTGTCTTTGCCATAATACCTTGAAAATTTTGTTAAATTTGAATTGTTATTGTTGAATTTACCTTTAAAATGTTAATTGAAATATAGAATTAAATTTAATTAGTTTATCTTAATTTTATGATATTATTTTTTGTTATGTTTTTTATTATTTTGATTAATCTTAATTGTTATTTATGAATTTGTATTGATATTAGTTGAAAATATATAGATGTTGAATTTCTATAGATGTTAGGTTGTATAGAGTTGATTTTGCAATATTTGTGTAATTATCAATATTTATAGGTATAAAAATTGTTGGTAGTCTCTAATATAAGGGAGGGGAGGTACTGACGAATTTTTTTAAATAATTAAATTTAATTATTTAATTATTCATATAAATTTGTGTAGATGTGTTGAATGAAAATTTAATTATTTTATAGTTTGTATTGTAATAATTATTTGATAATTTAGTCTCTTTTAATTGTTATTGTTGAATTTTCCATTGAAATGGTAATTGGAAATGAAGAATTAAATTTCATTATTTATATCAATTTTATTCTATTATTGATTGTTATGTTTTTTATTATTTATATTAATTTTAATTGTCATTTATGCATTTCTATAGATGTTAGTTGAAAATATATAAATGTTGAATTTCTATAGATGTTAGGTTGTATATAAGATATTCCAATAGAGTCAATTGGGTTGTGGTTATTGTAAAGATTTGCATGTTTGAAAATTGTGGGTAGTCTCCAGTATAGGGGAGGTGTTGCCGAATTCTTTTTTAATAATCAAAGTTAATTATGTAATTATTCGTATAAATTTGTATAGATACGTAGAATGAAATCTACAGCACGTCATCAGCAAACGGTTGCAACTAGTTCTTCTAGCAGTGAGGAGAACCTATCCTTAGGTGCTGATCACGGCGAGGCATCTACGCCAACTTGTGATGCTGCCTCTTCTAGCGCAGTTTCACAGTGCATAGGCAGTGTGCCTTCACAGCGGGGTCAATTCACCCGCAAATACCAGGCACAATGAAAGGATGATCTCTCAATGTAAGTTTGTTTAGGTTTTAGTTTTTTTTATATACTTATAACATAATTTATGAACAACTAATTAATATTTTATTAATTTTATTTAATTTCAGGTTCACAAACATTGAGGCTGCCAGGACAATAACATCGGGTTTAAATCATCGATGGAGATTCCATTGTTTTAATAGAGTCAAGTTTCTAGACATCCTGAGTGGAGACCTAATATCGATGCATGGTTTCAGCGATTTCAGGTAGGTGTTAACTTTTAATTTCCAACTTATTTTTAATAAATTATTTTTATAATTTTATATCTTGTACTATTTTTATTTTTAATGAATTATTTATATGCACAACATAAATTTGAGTGGGATAGCATGGACAACAATGTTGTGATGAAGGTATAGGAGAATCACACGGCAACAAGGTAACATCGAAAATAATATTTATTTTTGTTTTATAATTTTATGTTCTAAATTCTAATTGGTTCAGTAACCATGCACACCGGCGGCTTCATCCCGTTCAGTGCACATGCGAAGCGGATGGTAAGATTAATTTAAATAAAATATATTGTTAATTAATTTGTTGTTGCTTATAAATATATTTAACTTGCAATTTTTTTTCCTTACAGGCTACGTCTCTTGGACGTGAGCTGAGTCCAATGGAGCTGTTTGTAGAGACGCACGTGTAGAGTCAAGATCGGCAAAAGGGGGTGCAACTATTGGTGGACAATCTTGCTCAGCACTTCGTGGTAAGTTCGTTTAATCATTTTATTTCGTAAGTTATTATTTTCTTAAATTGAATATGATGATTTTTTTAAAAAAAAAATTCAGGAGATCTATAATAGCCGGTTAAGGGAGAGATATGGGGATGATCCTTCAACCCATCCGGATTTCGATCCGGATTTGTGAATGGAGGTAGGATCGTCTGGTGGACCCGATAAAAATCAGGTCTATAGGCTCTCCAACACTACGACCAAAAACTTGCGGTTGGCCTGTAGTGTCTCAACCGTTAGGAGCTGTCCATCAGTATCGAGCACCTAGTTTAAGGAGTTCATGGGCTTGAAACAACAATATCAACGACTCTCGAAGGATTATGATCAGCTCCGTCATATGGCCATGGAGATTAGATCAAGGATGAGTGATGATACATGTGCAGCCCCTTTTTGGCCATATGGTCCCGGGAACAACCAACCTCCTTCTCCTTTTCCTCCAGCTCCGCCGCTATTCTAGTTTAATTTTATTTTTTAAACACATTAAATTTGTAATGAATATTTGGATGAATATTAATTAACATTATTAATAAATGTTTAATACAATTTTATTTGGTTATTAAGTTTTTTTTACTATTAATAAATAAATTTTTTAAATATTTTAAATAAATACCGACAGCTATCGAGACAGAAACCAGCCGTCAGTATTTTACCAAGAGTTGCAAAAAAATTACCACCCATGCCACATTTATCGACGGATATATTCCTTCGGTGTTTACCATTACTATTACTGATGAAATATATCCGTCGGTATTTAACAGAGAGTTCTGAAATATTTATTGCTAATGCCACAATCACCGATGGGTATTCCGTCGGTGATTACTGTTGAAAATACAAATGGAATGATTTTGTCGGTAAAGTTCTCGCAGGAAATTTTCTTTTTGACACATTTAGCCGTCTGTAATACTGTTGGTGCTTGGTTTTTTTAATTCCCGATAGAATTAGCAACGAAATGGAAAATTACCGATGATCAATATTTCGATGGACGGATTCTGTTGGTGAGGCTGTTGGTAAAAATGATAGTTTGTGTGCCTCACACCGACAGAATGAATCTGTCGGTAAAACTGTTTAATGGTGTAGTGATTTTTAGAGTCCATTTTATTGTTTAAGCTTATTGTTACCTAATTTTCATAATCCAATTTAATGATCAAAGTTTTTGCATATTAATCATGCCCAAGTCTCAATCTTTTATTAAAAGTTTAGTAGTCAATACATGGATCCCTTTTATGACATAGTTAATCATTATTAACATTGTCAAACTTCAATTTAACAAGTCTATTTTTCTTCACACAATTTATCAAACACCTATTGTGTATTTAAAATAAATCATCTTTTACATAAGGACATATATATACTTTATCATTTTTAAAACATAACAATTATGTTTTACTCATCATAATCAATTTAAAATCATTCCCACCATGAATCCACACATCATAGGTCAATTCACAATAATTTTAATCCCAATTATACATTTAATTCATAATTATATTATATAGGTAACATAAATTCCAGCACTAATTATACATACATATTCTTCCAGAACACACCAATAAAAATTTCGTACATCATAACTCAATTCATAATAACTATAATCATAATTACCTATTAAATGTATCATCAAAACTTATAATTTACAAAAAAAAAATCATCTCTAATTTGAACTATCATGGCCTATCATCCAAGGGTTTTGAAATTCATGCTTGGCCTTATATACTTCACTAATCATATTATTCATACCATCCTAGCAGAAAAAAAATCTAAGATTTCAAACTACTTTAACATTTCCATGATTTAATTCCAACTATATACAATACCAACAACCTAGCATATCTTTTTTTTTAATCTTTGAACTTAAAGGATAGAAATGAAATCAAAGGAATTTAATGCTTCTTAACACTCATAAACAACTCAAATTTGATGGGTCTTTTGATTAGAGTCCAAAAAGAAAACCTTAACTTGTTTTCCCTTTTTCCACCTCTCCTCCATTTTGAAGAAGAACTCTCTCTCCCTCTCTCTCTCTAACTACCCTAATCTTTCAATTTATCTCTAATCTCATAAGTTCGTGTTAATTTTTGTAGAACTAAAACACTTTCACTACCTCTTATGCCATAAGTTTGAAGGGAAAAAAACACATTGCTAGCCTCCTATTTTATCAATGTCACCAACCATATAAAAAAATGGGGAGATAATTTTCTATTTAATTTACAAAATTACCCATAGTTATGTACACATACTATTTTGTTTTTGTCAAGTCTTCAATCATAAATATCTTTTGTACACAAGTTTATTTTTATCTTCTGCCAAGGCTTTTACTAATTGACTTAGAGTGTCACATTTGGGAACATAGGGTTTACATTAGATATCACACATGTTTATTTATTTTTTAAGCCATCAATCATAGGAATTCTTTCGTATGGGATTCTAATATTAATCATGGGGGTTTACAACCTTAATAGAAGAAAAACAAGATATTTTGCTCATCAATTTTTACCATTTTGACCCTAGGTTTATATCATACTTGCTTATTTTTTGTCAGGATATACACTAATAATGACATTATAGCACAATTATCACCTGTTTCTTGTGATCCCTTAAGGACAATAAGAGATACCATAAACATACAATTTAAGGTTTCTATATTAAAGGAATTTAGAAAACTATCTAAGCAGGTGAGGGACTGAACTTAATACCTACTTGATTCCAAAATCCAAAACTTGTGGCATACATGAAAGGAAAGAAAAGAAGGAAATCATAAGGATTTAAATAAAGTTAATATGAAGTGTTATATCATAAAGCCAAAAACAAAAGTAGGATGATTTATATTCAAAATTCAATAGCATGTTCTCATGAAAACAAAAGACTGCATCATACTTGGTTTTATAAAACCAAAAACAAAGCTTTTAGGTTGAATGATATCCCTTTCTTCGCTTCCATAAAAATGGTTCTCCTTGTTAAATGATATAAATCTAGAAAAACTTCGAAACTAAACAATATCAAGGTTGTTAACTCTATTTTACCTTTTTAACATATCTTTTATTCTCTTTTACCCCTTGGTAAGGATTTCTAACCTATTTATATGTTAATTGTTGGGTTCTTAAAGGTCTTTTAATGCTTAGACAAAAAATATAGCTTAAAATCTCCATCAATCTTATCTTAAAATTGTACAATGTTTTATGACTTGATAGATTGTAATTGCGGTATCTTGGTTTGATTAAGGCTAGCTAATTGTGATAATAAAATGAGATTGTATACATCATGATAGTAATTGGTATGTTAAAGAATAAGAATGATAATTTTTTTATTTTATGGGAGGATCAATTAGAGATAAAATTCAGTTCTAAAAATTTCATGAGAAGGGCTGAAAATCAAAATGTTTAGCGTGTTTTAAAAGAAGATGCACAAAAGGTTTGAAATAATGCAGTTTGAAAAGATTTCAATTAAAAACTAGAATTTCTCTGCCTTTCCATTGTAGTCCTTGACCTTTTAAATTTTGAATTTTGATGTGAACCCATGATCACGTGGTCATGTAACCCACATGTAAAAAAGACAAATACTAGAAAGCCAAAGAATCAGATTTGATAGGAGTGTGACACAAAGATTACCTGAACCAGAGTACTAACACTATTAGAATGAATCCTTACCAAACGAACACAAATTTGCAAACAAAAATTATAATTAAGACACCACAAGGCCAATTATATCTTGATAAGTCAAATTTTTTCTTTTTCCCAGCAAAGAGAAAAGTATTTTATCACATAAAACATAAATTTATTCAAAACATCATGGCTGCTGAATTTTACATTAAAGAAAATAATATATAATCCTTCTAATTAACTCGAGAGATTAGCAATTCATGCAAGGAGATGATTTGGGTAATTTTGGGTACCATAATGGGGTAGATATGAGTTTGGGTAACACTAAGATGAAAATATCTTTATTTTAAGGGAAAAATGATCCTTAAGTGTATTTGGAGTGAGAGAAGAAGATGAAGCTCATACTTGATTGTCATAACTATTTGGAGGGTAAAAAGGTTAAGCTTGTCGTAAATGAGTTCACAAAATATCCATTATATGGTGGGTTCAACTTGTGTTAAGTTATAGAAGGAATCATGAGAGGCTTGTTGAGACTTGGGAGGAGATGAAGGCTATTGTGAGGAAATGATTTATCCATAGTCATTATTTAGGGAATTGTACCAAAAGTGGCCAGTGTTTGAGCTAAGGTACAAAGAGTGTTGATAAGTCCTATAAGAAGATGAAGATCGCGATGGTTTGGGCTAATATAGTGGAGGATAGATAGGCCACTATAACAAGGTTCTTGAATGGTCTAAATCACGAGATAATGAATATTATGGAGTTTCAAAACTTTATAAAGTTAGAGGATGTGGTGTATATAGAAATGAAAATGAAGAGACAACTCAAGCGTAAGGGTAGTTTATGGCCAAACCAAATGTTGGGTTCTTTGTCACCTTGAAAATCTAATTGGAAGGTTAATGTGGGATAACCGAGATTCTAAAAAACATGACACCTTCACTGATAGTAAAGGTAAAGTTAAAACTCTTACATCTCATAATTATGACATAAACTATTTTTGTTGGTTGGGAGTTGGCCATGTTACTTTACAGTGTCCAAGTGTATTTTTCCATGTAGGATTAAAAGTTCAGGTCAATTACAGTTCAGTAAGGTCTTGTGATACAAGTCAGCAAATGCAATATAAATTTTGTTACTTGTTACTTTTTGAGTTATGTACTTCTTATTTAGAGATGAATTTTTTTTGTTATAATGCAAGGATATTCAACAACTTATTTTTTGGAGTTTCCTAGTTCTATAAAGTTCTTTAATAGACAACAATATATTTTTCAAGTGTGGTAAAGATTCCTTAATATTCAAAAATCATTTTCTTATAAGGATTACTTATTTGTCCTAGCTACACAAGGACAATAGCACTAAAGTATTTAATGGCACATTACTTTTGGAATGAATCATTTCTTTATATTAATCTGAATTATTTAAAGGTTTAATTTGCTGTTTTATTTCATTATTTGGATAGTTACATTTACTTTTGCAAGGGGAACTACGAAGCTAATCTTGGCTTGGTGGTTGGCATTGATTACTGTCGTAGGTATAAGGGAAGGCATTGATACGGTGGTTTGGGTGGATGGTGTGAAAATGGATGATGAAGCCATGAAGGTCCAAAGAAGCTGAAGGGGCTGTTGGCTGGAGAGAGGGAAAACAGGCTCAACAACTGCAGTTATAGTGCTTTTTCACGGGTTGAGGTAGTTATGTATGAGTTGGCTGTGACTTGTGGAAGAATAGAGGCTAAGATGGGTTCTTATTTGTGGGGGAAAAAAATGAGAGAGAGATCATGGATAGAGAAGTTATGAACTTGGCATGTGAGGGAGCTACTGAGATTGAAAATGGTGGCATTGGGTGCATTGGAATGGTGGCGGTTATGTTAAGATGTAAGTGTGGGTTAATGTCTTTTACTTTATAAGTGATGGCTGGATATAAAGATTGTGGCAAGGTTTTTTTTTTAATATGTGTGTCTAGGGAGAGAATGTAGGAACAACTTTTTGTTTCATTTTTTCTCTCTCCCCTTTGTTTTCTAGTCTTCCCCCCTTTTTTTGTAAGATTACCATCTATTTATAGGTGGAAAATGTTGTCTTCTTCCATAATTGTTTGGTCCCCAAACAACAAAAAAACACCTTGATCCCTCATAAAAAATAAAAAAAATAAGGGACCAAAATGCTTACAATAGAAAGTCTTGTAAGATACTTTAGATAGTAAGCTTATAAAGAAAGAAAGAAAGATGAAAAGGATGTGGACTTACCATATCAAAAAAAGGTCGATCCTTCTAAAATTTTAAGATACTCATAGATACCTCAAAGTTTGACTGGTCTTTAATGAAAGTTTTAGCAGTATGGGCTTGTAAGTGCATTTAGAAGAAAATTGATTGGGCTTGCTAGCGCACTATCCGATATGTAAGGGCTAGAAAATGCACTTGGAAGGAAATAGATAGGGCTTGCTCACGCACTACTTGGTAGCCGGGGGCTCAAAGGCACACTCAAAATAGAAAAGATAGGGCTTAAAGGTGCACTCAAAAGAAAAATCATAGGGCTTAAAGACACACTATCTAGGAGATGAGGTTTCAAAGGTGCACTCAAGAGAAAAAGATACGACCCAAAGACGCATTATCTATGAGGCGAGGGCTCAAAGGAAAAATATAGGTTTTGCTCATGCACTATCTAAGAGGCGAGGGCTCAAAGGAAAAATATAGGGTTTGCTCATGCACTATCTAAGAGGCGAGGGCTCAAAGACGCACTTAAAGAGGAAAAGATAAGGCTTACAGGTGTACTATCTCGTATGTGAGGGCTAGAAATTGCACTTAGAAGGGAAAAAAGATAGAATTTGTAAAGAAAAAGATGATCTTTATGAAAAACTAAAAGATGTTTCGAAATGGTATAGTTGTACTGGACGACCTTCCAATTGGTAAAATTCAAAGATTTTTTAAATGGTCAAATTATCATGGGTGACTTGCCATGGTGAAGAATACAAGGATTTTTTTCAAATGGTTTCATTGTAATAGGTGACCTGCCCAAATGAAAAATACAATTTGTTTTTTAGATAATCAAATTGTCACGCGTGACCTGCCTAGGTGAAAATACGAAGATTTTTCCAAATGATCTCATTGTAATGGGTGACCTTTTCGGGTGGAAAAATATAAAGATTATTCAAAATGATCTCATTGTAATGAGCAATCTATCCGGGTTAAAAATACAAAGATTTTTCAAAATCATTAAATTTTCATGGGCGACCTGCCCAAGTGAAAAACAACTTACATGGGGAGAGGATTTGGCTAGAGATTTCTTAATTGCATGGTTGAGTCTAAAACTTCTTGATCGTAGAGTGAAGACTTCATGATTACATGATTGATTTTCTTATGACAGGGTTGAATAGAGATTTCCTTTCCTAATTTTTCCATGTTAGACTTCTTGTTATCTGTTGGGAGCTTTACTATACTCATAACCTTGCTGGGTCTTCTGGACGCTTCTTTTGTTAAAACCTTGTTGCGTCTTTAATCGTTGGGAGCCTTGCTGGCTCAAAACCATGGTGAGTCTTTTTTTTTTAGTCTTGTTGGACTCTTTCTTTATCACAACTTTGGAACTTTTGTAAACCCCGAGAAAAAGTAAATAAATAAATCAATAAATAAAAGTGAAGAAATTCATGCATATGATTAAATAAAAACAAGAATTCATAAATTTTTGAATATAAATTTCCGGGAAATAATTCGAAATATTATAATAAACCCGATACTATTGAAGGTTGGATTTAATTGAAAAGAATAACATACTTAAAGGAAATGAGGCCTAAATGCAAATAAGAGAAATTGTAGAGTATAAATACCCTCTCCTCACCAAAAATCTACAGGAACCATAAGGAAAGAAAATAGGGAGTTTTGTATCCATTCTTGCAAAATCAAGAGAGAAACACTAAAATTTCAAGAACCCATTTAAGATTAAGGGTTTACAGATGGGATAAAAACTTGTGTGCAAGGGATTAACAAGAAAATTGAACAAGAAGAAGAGAAAGGAGGGAGTTGAAAATCTTCAACTGGTTGAAGATCAAAATCTTAATTCGTATCGGGTAAGGTGTTCTAAACATGATCTTAAAAATTCATTTCACATTCGATAATGAATTGATGCCTTGATATTGAATTATAAGTTAGGGTTCTTAGACATGAATTGGGGAAAAAGTATTTGTTGTTAAAATTAAGTTAATTCATGTGTGGTATGTAGTTTATGAAAGTATTGTGTGAAGGGAAGGGGGTGAGGAATCTGGACAGGCTCATCTCCTGACTTTCGATGAGATTTCGGGTAGGAGGATGAGAAAATTAGGATCGGGTTCCTTCATAGAAATTGTAGATTTGGATATTAGCTAACCAAGGAAACTGGTCTTGCTCAATTTGGAGATGTAGAACTCCAGTTATGGGTTACCAACCGAGACTGAGTCATGACTGATTCTATAGGGCAGTAGGACTGATTAGTTGATGAGCAATTTTGACTATCTTAGAGGCAGAACTGAGTTCTCCTTCCTTAAAGAACTTGTAGCCTCGTGTCTTAGCTTTCTAACGAGATTAATCTCACTTAAAATGGAGTTCTAGAACTCTAGATATAGTTAAAAATCTGATGAGTGTTCAAATAGTAACAGTTGGACAATAACAGTTCAATGTCTAGACAGCAACGGTTGGACAGTAACAATTGGACAACAACAGTTGGACAGTAACAGTTCAATGTCTAGACAATAATAGTTAGACAATAATAGTTGGACAATAACAATTTAATATCTAGACAGCAACGGTTGGACAATAACAGTTGGACAGTAACAATTCAATGTCTAGATAGTAACAGTTCAAAGTTAGACAATAACAATAAACTTTTACGTGAATATTATATGTAAGAATATAAAATAATTGAGTCATACGAACACTTGCACATTGAGATACTAACTTTGAAAATATACATGATATATGTATGTTTGTTATTATAAGAAAATGAACATGCATAGAACGTAGCATATAAGTAATGAATGAATATGGATTCTCTATAATATCGGCTTGAAGGAATCATAACCAAAAACTTCCTTGTGATTCAGGAGGAGCAACCAAGATTGGATCTTCTGTTAGGGGAGGTCGCGAGACAGGTAGAGCAAGTGCGTGATTTTCCCTCTATAATATCGGCTTCGGCTAATGGCATCCGTGATAGGATTCACCCAGTTCATGCAAGAAAATAAGAGTATTCAAATTAAGAATATGCAAATGAGTGTTAATTGGATTTAAAAGATTTACAAGCAAAATATAAGTTGTCTGTTAGAATTCTTGTGGATCCGATAGAAAATTAATACTTCATTCATATACATTACCTGAGCATATATATATTTCTTTTATCAACATAATGGTATGTTTATTTATGTACCAGGTCCATCAAATATCCAAGGAAATCATGAGTTTAGGACTCTACTTTGTCAAGCTTATGTAAATATTTAACTTAAACAAAAGGGAATTAACGTGTTTATGTAGTATGCTTCTGTGTAAACCTTGATGTATTTATAAAAGTTCAGCTTAGCATGTAGTATTTTAGTAATCTTGTAATTAACCCTTTTGAAATGTTTAAGAACACTTATTATGTTGTAAATGCTTTCTTTGCTTGTTAGTATTCCTTTTCTTTTAAATTTTATGATGATTGATATAAGGTCCGGAATTATGGGACCTTGTGATGATGGGTTGATTGAGTAAATTGATAGTAGTCGACAACTTGGGATGTACTAAATACAAACAAAACTCTGCCAAATTTTTGATAGATTTAAAAAAAAAGAAATTTACCCTCAAATTAAGAGAATATGTTGGGATCTTTTAACATTAGTCAAGTCGTACAGTCGGGTCCATTACATCTTCGTTGGATTCCTTCTTTGCTGAACCCTTATTGGGCTTTGAAAATCATATCGAGCCTAACTTGGCTTAGAACCTTGTTAGGTTTTTGTTCGTTGGATTTTGGTTAAACATTATTAAGGATTATTTCTTGTGAAATTCCTTCAAAAACATTTTGCAATGATTTGGATTAAATGACATGCATGTATCCTTACCTGGTTGGAAATATAGGCCACCTTTTACTGCAAATCATCCTCTGATTGGTATAAAGGTTTGTTGTTTACCGATCTAACCCTTTGGTTGCTCAGCTTAAATCTTCATCCCCCTCCGGCTTTGCCTATATGTTTAATTACCTCTTCATTATATCATCCTACTTAAATTTTTTGCATGTGATCAATTGTACTTAATTTCCTCTTTATTGCACAACTTGGGTCTTTAAGCAATAAATGAAGCTTTGCTTAGTCATGATGTTGCCTTTCTGGTTGGATGGTGCCTTTAATCATGGAAGTCTTACACCATTGACCACTCATTTTGATGGAGAAGTGGTGCTCTATTACTCTCATTTTCTGAAGGAGTTCATCAAATCATTTGTTGTCAATGACTGTTGCAAATTGCCTCCAACTAATGTATTCATGTGATAATATTTTTCAGGTATCATGCCATCTTTCAAAAGGTAAACCAAATTCTTAGATATAAAGATGCCCCTTAAATATAGCATTACTCTCAATTGTTGATGGAGTTCATCAAATCATAAACTGTCCTTACGCAAAATTATCCTCATAGTTGTGCTCATTCTCTTACCTGTCATCTAGAGGAATTTGTCATTGCCAAATGTTGTTCATAGTTTTGATGGATTTCACAGAATCATCATTTGATCATGTGCTTCTTTTCCCCTTGGCTAATCTAGATATTGTCTGTTATCCCACTAGGATCTACTACATTGCCTTCTAGCAAGGACCTTGCAAACTCGATCAATGACCTTTTTTATTTGAAAACCATTTTCTTGTTTTGGAATCAATTTGTAAATTTCAAGGATCATACTCATTCAAGTCCAATTGTTGCAATTAAATCATGAGATGTAATTTTGAAAGTGTTTTCTTTTGAAAGGACCTTGCAAACTCAGTCAATGACCTTTTTTATTTGAAAACCACCTTCTTGTTTTGGAATCAACTTGCAAATTTCAAGGATCATACTCATTCAAGTCCAATTGTTACAATTAAATTATGAGATGTAATTTTTGTGTGTTTTTGGTTGAGAATTAACAGGGTAAAGGTTGAGAAAAAAATGTTAGCTCAAAAGTGTGTTATCCATGGCTTAAATGAAATTTTTTCAGTTTGAAAACAAAAATTTACCCGATATAAACTTAAAATAATGTTCTTTTGAATTTCTTACAATTCTCAAGGGTTTAATCTCTTTTAGGAAAAAGATGATTTGGTCTAGTGAAGGTACAAGATAAAGTGACCTTCTATTTTTATAGGTTTAAAGGCAAAAGGCTTGAGTAAAAACTCTAGATTTTGTTGAAAAAATTTCTCTTTTTTAGCACTTATTTTATTAGCATGAATAATAATGAGTAGCTTTGTTCGCAATGTCATGATTCTTGTGAAAATGTTCTTTTGCATTTTGAGATCATTTATTGGTCCAGATTGCTTGCTTGTTTAATCGGAAAAGACTTTTAAAGACACGTAATGAGGCTATACCTTTCTTCTATGAAAGAAAAAGATTTGTAGGCTCAAAGAGTGTTTCAAGGTTTTAAAGACTTAAGATCATTGTCATTGTATCTTTAAATTTTTTTTCTTTCATATTTCTTTGATATTCCATTTTAATTGCTTTGGTGGGGCATCCTTATTTTATTTTGACCTTAACTTGGTTATTTTATTATTATTATTTTGGAATACCCCCCAATATTTGAATTTTTTGGCATCTTTGGCTTTTTCACAACCTCTTTTTGGTTCTAATCTTTAAATTTTTGTTTGCCCTCCAGTATAGATCATAGTCACACATACACCTTTGACTTTTGAAATTCTCATTTGCTCTTTAGTGTGGGATGTGATCCTAGTTAGGGTTTTTATAAGGAAAAACTTATTCAAGCTTAAATTGAGACCATGAGTGATATATTTTAAAATATAAAGGGATAACAAAAATGGCATTTCATCATTTCAAACACAAGTGGTTAGAACCAATATATTTTGTCCTCCTTTAATATAATTGTTCAGAACTTTTGTACAAGGACTTATGTTCTTATGACTCAATAACTAGCCAATCGAACTACATGCGATTATACATACAACTAAAATATGGCCCAAGAGACATGAGGTATGAGCTTTTTGTGTATTTTTTATTTTTCATGTTTTGGTTCAAAATTATTTGGTCACCTCAAAATGAGAATTCATTCAATAACTTGTTTCTCATCTTATAAATGGGTGTCTAAACATTGTTTTAAGAGAATATCGAATTATTTATAAAATCAAAGGGCAAGTTCAATTTTCAAGATTGTTTTGGCAAAAGGGTTTTAACAAAATTGACGTGGCCAACATGTTTTGAATGATGTCATGGAGTTAGTCATGAGGGTCAGTTTTATTTATTTCAAAGGGTAGGGATTTCCCCATAACAACTTATATAACACACATTAGGTTCGATCATTTCTGCCATTATAATTATCCAATCATTGACAACAATATAATTCCAAGTTATTTCTTTCACAAGAACATCTTTTGATTTAAAAAAAAAAGACTAAAAAGACATGTTTCATTAAAAGATATGATGTAATTCCAACACCAAAGTGCAGAATAGCAAGGTTTGACAAATACCACAATCTTTAATGGGATGAAATCCCTAGTGACATCTATATCTTGTTAGTGTTTACCAACCACTTGTTGTGCTCATGACGATCCAGTGACAATATGGTGAATGACATTATCCTTCACAAACTCAACTTGTTCCTTACTTCCCAGCTTTCAGAGTTGATACCTTAAATTCTTGTAGCTTTTGATTGAATGGTTGAGGATCCCATCATGATGTTCACACTTCTCATTTTGATTGTATCACCTAAGGAATGGTGATTTATAGGATCTAATGAAACTGGGGTAATATATCCGGTGTTCAAGAGATGTTGGTAAAATACCTTTGAGTAGTAAAGGTAAAATATTTGGCAGTGGCATTTGAGCAGCCAATGATACAGTGAGATCTAATCAAACCAGATTCTCAATCTGAGAGCCATTCCCCAACTCGGATTCTATAATGACTTTAGAGTTCACAATTCCTACTTTGATAGCTTGTTCAATCCTTTCGACCACAACCACTAGGTTGGTTAGAAAAGTGCTAGGTTGCACTTTCAATCAAGAACTCAAAGTAAGGCATTTTAAAAGTGTTGGTAAATAAACTAGCCATCTTGTTTTATAGAAGAGGAGGATCTATCTGAGTAGCTACCCTAAACCACCTCTAGGCGTATTCCCGAATATATTCTCTATCATCCATTTCCATATTTCCATATCTTACAGGTTAGATCTGTCTGGAGCGATGTTTATGTTGTACTCATATTGCTTAATCAAAGTATCTATGAGATCTTTCCACTTCCAGAATTTAATGTTGTATAGCCTCATACATTAGCCTAATGTTGCCCCACTCAAATTGTCAAGAAAGAAATACATCAGTAATTTTTCATATGCATTACTTCTGCCATCATGTTGCAATAAAACTTTGGATAAGTGATAGGAAATTAAATTCCAGTGTACTTTATGAACTCGAGTATGTGAAATTTCTTTGGTATAATCACATTTGGGGTTAGACACATCTCGACAGCTTTAACATCTCGAAATTTCTTTGGTATAATCTCCACTCATTTGATAGGCCTTACCTTAGCTTCTAACATTGTTATTTTATCATGATCAATATCCTTAGAGGATTTTTATCTTATGGGATTCATTGGCGAATGCATCCATAACTACTAGGGTCAACAGGTATTATTGATTGCACAAATATTGTATTACATTAGGGTTCTTACTCTGTCCACTCATCCTTTTTTCAGGTTGAATTGTTGCAAAAGTCACAGGTTGATTAAACATGCATTCACCAAAGGTATTCTTGAGTGTTTGCTCGAGCAAGCTAATGAGGCAGGCCATATTAACCTTCATGGAATCTAGCTTCTCTTGGAAGTAGACATCATAATGAGCACGTTCTTCATCTTCTATAATTTTTTATTGGAGTCAGGTGTTGTTAACTTTATGGATTTGAGCTTTTTAGTGACCTAGATTCCAACTTGTCATATGCTCACATGACATTTAAACCTCAAAGGATAAATGCATATATGCTTATAGATGCAAGTGTCCGTACATATACATCAAATATGAATTAAATTGTTCAAAGGGGAACCCATGACTTCTTTGTTGAATACGGGCAAAAATTCATAGTCTAATGAATCTAAAAAGATATTTCCCAAATCCTTATCTCAGTTAAATTGCATACACATTGGAGAGTACAAAACAAAAAGATAGGTTTGAGCCCCTTTTATTAAAAAAGACAAAATGGTTTTTATATGTGGTAAATTATTGCACGTGTTCATAAAAGGTTATGGTCTTAACTTAGAAAGATCTTGCAGAGTTCAGGATTATTGATTAGGTCTGTGATTAGTACTTAAAAATGCATTTTTATTAAGACTTTATATCATTATATTGCACTAAAGTATCATTAAATTCCCTAACTAAAGCATGTTTTATAATAACAAGTCTGATAATATAATATATCTTTAATTTATGGTAAATGCTTATTTTGAATACAGGTATATCTTACAATTCAAAGGATTGATTGATGTGATTAACTATTGAAAGTGAAGAGACAAAAAGAGGATTAGGCTAAGAGAAGAGATGCTGGTTTAATTCCAAACTGGAACACTATCCAGTTATTTGATCATAACTGGAGTTGTAGAACTCAGATTTAGGTCCACTTTATATGGATGGAACGATAAGACATAAAACTAAAACTTTCATGAGAGTTCAAGACTCAATTCTGCCGTTTTCAAGTTCAAATAATGGCAACAACAGAGAAGTCGGAACTTGTCTTGCAGCTCAAACACTGTTCGATTTTCAGCTTATATCTTGAGTTCTAGAAGTCCAAATTAGCTCTGATTTTTTTTGTTGGAAAGCTGAGATAATTGCCCATAGCTTTCATGGAAAAAGGGCTCAAATTCTGATGTTAGCAATGACATTTTAGCCAGCCAACAATATCAAAAATCGCCAACAATATCAAGAACGTGCACCAACAATGTCAAAAATCAGCCACCAAATCAATGGTTGCCTACCAATAAATAGTTCTGAATCTTAGCCTATAAAAGGAGGCATTTGCCATGTATTTAGTCATATTTTTTCCAGATCAAAATCATGTTCTTGCTTTCTCTCTTTATATCTTTGTAATGTTCAAGTTTTCTTTCATGCTATATTAATCTCTTGTTTATGCTTTTTCATTTCCTTTCCTATAATTAGTTAACTTATATCATGTTTATGTAAGATATGTTGTTTATTTATGTTTTTCTTCTTCATTATGTTTAGCTAAGTTAATTATGTCAAGGTGAAAAGGTTTTACTAATGGTGTTAGAATAGGTATAAGTTAAACTCAACATGGACTTTAACTTATATCAGGTATTATTGATCCACTCTTGGTTGCCGGGTTATTTATTACTTTGACACTCTTGCACTTGGGATAAGACATCAACTCTTTGATCATGTCACTATGCGGACAGTAAATGGTTTCATTGGTACCACTCGGAAGTCTCAAGAATCTAGCTATCTTCTCAATCAAAAAATTATAAATGGATCCACTGTCAATCAACACCATCACGTGTTGAGACCCGATGGTAGCTGCTACTTGCATGGTTTGAGGGGATGTCCAACCTATTAATGCATGTAAGGAGATTTATGGTTCAACTTGATCTCCCATGTTATCTGATATTTGAAATTCTTCTTCTTCTATTTCATATTTTGCAGGTTGGCACTCAAGAAGGAGAAGTTAAGGCCCTTGGCACTTATGTCCAAGGGTGAATTTACTATTGCAGTTGAAACATAGTCCTTATGCCCTTCGTTTCGCATTTCATCCCAGCTCAATCTCTTCGTTGCATTAGCTGGAATAGGATGATTAAC
This sequence comes from Populus x sibirica, assembly GCA_019202695.1. Classification (NCBI taxonomy): domain Eukaryota; kingdom Viridiplantae; phylum Streptophyta; class Magnoliopsida; order Malpighiales; family Salicaceae; genus Populus; species Populus x sibirica. Next base: position 80,962 of record JAGMVL010002287.1, read on the forward strand.
TGGAGTGATGGCGGTGGATATACGGTTCAAGAGTGGAGGTCGTGTGAACCTCCTTGTTCGCTAACCTGTTCGTCTCTTATTCTCGCTAGGCCGATGGCTTCCTTCAATGTTCTTAGTTTAAACATTTGAATTCCATTTGCTATTTCAGACTTCAATCCTCCCTTGAATGTGCCGACAAGAGCCTTTTGTGTCCAACCGTGAACTCGGTTGCGTAATCTTTCAAACTCTTTTTGGTAATCTTGCAGGGATCCAATCTGATGAACTCTAGACAGTGCTTCATCAAAGTCCTCATAGTTTGTTGGTCCAAAACGAGCCAACAATTCTTCTTCAAAGAACTCCTAGGTCACCAATCGGCCCTTCCTCCCGCACGTTCTACGCATCCATTGCCACTATTGGTTAGCTTCCCCTTAAAGGTGAAAAGATGCTAGAGATACCTTCTAATTATCATTTGTGCCTTGAAATTCAAAGAATTAGGCTACCCCGCTTTCACCATTCGGTTAGATCTTCTCCAGAGTATTTTGGAAATGCCAGCTTTGCCATAATGGATGAAAAATTCTGCCTATTGCTATTGTTCCCTTCTTGGATTGAATGAAAAGATCCTTCTCGCTGGTTATTGCTAGAAACTCCTTTGGTTGACAGAAAAGCTTCTGATAACCTGTTGATAGTTTCTTCCAAATGGTGCAACTTGTTTGCTATGCCTAACTCTAGCTCGCATTCCATCTTGAACACCACCAAGTCCAGCTTCCAAAGCTTTGATCCTCTCTTTGTTGGACGCCATTGTAACCTTGCTCTGATACCAATGTTAGGTCCCAATCAACAGCAGATACAATATTAATGAAATGTGGCTTTCTTAGGGTGAAAGCTAAACCACAGTTGTTTCAAGAAATTCTCTGTTCTCTTTATTTCATACTTACGTTCCAATAAATAGAGTTTTAGCTTAACAAATCAGCCTTAACTTCAGGAACTATCTAGCCTTATTTTAAAGGAAATTCATAACAACTTTGAAAGAGTAAACAATGCAAAACAACAACAATGGAAAGAAATATAAAAGCTGATACTTGGTCTTCACATCAAGCTAAAAACTTGGGATTCTTCTTAGGGATTCTTTCAGATCTTCTTGGCCTATCATTCCCACTTTCTCTCCTTAGACAAAAAAAAAAAAAAAACTAGCTCCAATCTTTACAACCAATCATCACTCACAAAGTAGAAGACATTGACCCACATTTACATCTTAACATAATCGCCATCATTCTAGTGCACCCATAGCCACCATTTTCAACCCTAGTAGCTCCCTCACACGCCAAGTTTATAGCTTTAATATCCTTGATCCCTCTCCCATTTTCCCCCACAAATAAGCAATGACCTTAGCCTCAATTCTTCCATAAGTCACTACCAACGCACTCGAAACTGCCTTCAACTTGTGACCCTTATCTTTCTTTATCCAAAATGTCACAGAAGAGCATCAATAACCATCACAAACGTCTATGATGAATCACCATTATTGTAGCAGTTGAGGCATCGCTTTCCTTCTCTTCAACCGATAGCCCTTTTAGCTCATTTGGACCTTTATAACTTCATCTTTCATTTTTCAGTCATTATAGGTGTTACAAACTTCTTCAAATGCTCTTAATGCAAGTATGGATTTTCTAATTCTAAGCCATGAAAAGTGGGTAAAAGTTTAATAATACCCGGCTTAAAATTAAAATGAGATGCATCGAGAGGAAAAACTATACATGATGGTGCACTTGTTCTTGTTGGATTCATGAGATCTTTAAGTGTTCTAACACGATTATTTTCATTATTCTCATTATGAATTGACTGGTTATCTTCTTCGACCATATTTTCTAAAGAATATGAGGATTTCCTAGAAAGTCTACCACTTAATGTATGTGTCCAAACTCTCATGTAAGTGCAAAAGAAAAGAAAAGAAAAAGAAAAAGAAAAAAAACAAAAATTAGAAAAACAAATAAACGTAAAAACAAAAGAAAATAAAAGAAATATATAATTTATACAATACTTACCTCCCCGGTAACGGCACCAAAAACTTGACACGATCAAAGAGTTGATGTCTTATCCCAAGTGCAGGAATGTCAAAGTAATAAATAACCCTAAGAAGGCGGGGTCGAACCACGGGGAGGTCAACTATATAAATTACAACTAAAGATAAAGATTTGAAGAGAATAATAACAAAAAAGGAGTTGAAGAGAGTTTTGGGATTTGATATTAATGTAAGGATTAAACAATGATAAAACAGATGTCAAAGTTAGAGGATCCACTAACGGTATTTCAAATAAATATAATATAAACTCTTTTTATAACTCAACTGGAAACCACACACAAAAGAGGTTCAAATAAGATGATTTATCATTAATGGCTCATTATAAAGTATCAACATGATCATATTAATTATCTTGTCTAAGTAACACCATACTTATAAATATTATCAAACATTCATGTTGCTAGCTTATATTAACAATAAATCAAGTTCCTATCATAATAACGATGTCGGCCAAAGACTATGAAAGATCAAGCATTTGATGTACCAAGTGTTATACAACACAAATCTAGATTAACCATTTAACAAGCAAGGTATTAAGAATTAGTAAGATAAAAAGATAAAACATGTTAATAACAAACTTTCTTGGATATAAACATTGAAGTCCATGTTGAGGCATAGTATGACTACCATTACCATGTAAACGCTTCGCTCATAGTTAGATGTTTCACAAATCTGAACCCATCGAAAGTCATAAGGCAAACCACTACTCCCCACCTAACCTAAAATTGAGTTTATTCATAAAATTAAATTCATGAAGGCATTAATTCATACCTAGTGTACCTATGTATGAGCAGTATGTAAAAAAATTCATGCTAAAACAGTATGTAAAAATATACATGTTAAAATTAAATTAAACAGGCCAACAAAAAGAAACAAGCAAACATGCAAACAAAAAAAGCTTAGTCCGATTAGACAAGTTCCCAATAGAGTTGTCATCTTGTCATTACATGAACAACATCGAATGATGGATCTACCTCCTAGAAATGTAGGGTGTTTGGGTTTAATCATAAATTTATGATTAGAGGGAGTCGCCACCTAATATCATGATCACTAGAAAACTTATGGTTTGTGAGAGTTTGGGTAAAGGGACTAGTTGTGCAAGGGAAAGATATATCACCCCTAATGCACCTTACTTATGATAAGCTGCATTATTTATTGATTTTTATTCTAAGTTGTATTTTTATATGTTGGTTTTGTCTAAAGTTCAAGGCAAATCTCCCTTCGTGAGGAAGTCTCTATCTTATTGGGTTAAATCTTAACCGTTTATGACCCAAAATTTAGCATGCACTTATTTCCTAGATACAACTGATTCATAACATTTATTGCTATCAATTCTTTTAATCTAATACTGTAAGCAGCATTACAATATGAAGTTCATACCCTAAGTATCAATTAAACAAATTAGTCTTTGTGGTATTTTTAAAATTTTGATCAAATCTTAATGGATAATTATAAACTGGTTATAATATCCATTTTGTATTTTTAAAAATGATAAAAATGCATTTGTTTTTAGGAAATATGCAAGAAACATTTTAGAATTTGGTTGTATGTGACTAAAACATTTGGTTAATTATTTTTTTTTTATCTTTTTATCTATGCATACTTTTCTTTGTCTTATTTTTTTTATCATTCATTTAACCAAAAATAAAAGGTAATAAAAAGAAAACACAACACTCTCTCTCTCTCTCTCTCTCTCTCTCTCTCTCTCTCTCCACTATATTTTACTCACACGCCCTATAATTACATGTTTACAAATAATAAAAATTTAAAATTTAAAAATAAATTCAAACACACTAAAAAATTAAAATTTATGAAATGATCCTTCTAAAGCTTGGAAATAGGTTGGAGAAATTGTTGGAAACTCGGGAACCACACTAGAAAGCTTCCAGAGTGGCAGAAAAGTGACAGCGCATGGGTTTGGGGTGGCTTCCTTTCTTTTTCCTCTCAATGTTAACAGTGAGTGTCAATAACACCTAAGAAAAAAAAAAGAAACCCACACATAAAGCAATTGATTTTATCCACAAATCTACTTTTCTCTTTTACTCTTCATACAAATATATCAAGCTAGAACTAGGCTTCGTTGTTGATGGTGGAGGTTGCTAGTTCATGCCGATGTGAAGAGGACCTACTAGGGGTTATTGAAAGGAGGTGTTGTATGATGGAAGCCGAGATAAATAAATAAAAAAAGAGTTGTTGGAGGTGCTGACGTTAATGGCGACCAATAATGGGTCTGTTGGTTTTGGTTTCCATTGTGTTGAGGGGAGTAGTCGCTTCTATAGAGAATAAAGGTGTTGACTATATGGGTGGTGGAAGCTAAGAGAGAGGGTTGTCGTTTTGGTTGAAAATGAAAAGAGGCAATAGCGGTATCGGGAAACCATAGAGGCTGATTTCGGCTTGGTGGCTAACGTTAATTATGGTTGAAGGGGGTAGCCTTGGGTATGAGGGAAGGCATTCATGTGTTGGTTCAGGTGGATGGTGTGAAAAATGAAAGATGAAGTTATAAAGGTTCAAATGAGCTGAAAGGGCTATCGGTTGAAGAGAAGGAAAGCGATGCCTCAACTGCTACAATAATGGTGATTCATCATAGACGTTTGTGATGGTTATTGATGCTCTTCTGCTGACATTTTGGATAAAGAAAGATAAGGGTCACAAGTTGAAGCTGTTTCGAGTGCGTTGGTAGTGACTTATGGAAGAATTGAGGCTAAGGTCATTGCTTATTTGTGGGGGGAAAATGGGAGAGGGATCAAGGATATTAAAGCTATAAACTTGGCGTGTGAGGGAGCTACTAGGGTTGAAAATGGTGGCTATGGGTGCACTAGAATGATGGCGATTATGTTAAGATGTAAATGTGGGTCAATGTCTTCTACTTTGTGAGTGATGATTGGTTGTAAAGATTGGAGCTAGTTTTTTTTTTTTTTGTCTAAGGAGAGAATGTGGGAATGATAGGCCAAGAAGATCTGAAAGAATCCCTAAGAAGAATCCCAAGTTTTTAGCTTGATGTGAAGACCAAGTATCAGCTTTTATATTTCTTTCCATTGTTGTTGTTTTGCATTGTTTACTCTTTCAAAGTTGTTATGAATTTCCTTTAAAATAAGGCTAGATAGTTCCCGAAGTTAAGGCTGATTTGTTAAGCTAAAACTCTATTTATTGGAACGTAAGTATGAAATAAAGAGAACCAGAGAATTTCTTGAAACAAGCGTGGTTTAGCTTTCACCCTAAGAAAGCCACATTTCATTAATATTGTATCTGTGTTGATTGGGACCTAACATTGGTATCGAGCAAGGTTACAATGGCGTCCAACAAAGAGAGGATCAAAGCTTTGGAAGCTGGACTTGGTGGTGTTCAAGATGGAATGCAGCAGCTAGAGTTAGGCATAGCAAACAAGTTGCACCATTTGGAAGAAACTATCAACAGGTTATCAGAAGCTTTTCTGTCAACCAAAGGAGTTTCTAGCAATAACCAGCGAGAAGGATCTTTTCATTCAATCCAAGAAGGGAACAATAGCAACAGGCAGAATTTTTCATCCATTATGGCAAAGCTGGCATTTCCAAAATACTCTGGAGAAGATCTAACCGAATGGCTGAGCAGGGTAGCCTAATTCTTTGAATTTCAAGGCACAAATGATAATTAGAAGGTATCTCTAGCATCTTTTCACCTTTAAGGGGAAGCTAACCAATAGTGGCAATGGATGCGTAGAACGTACCGGGAGGAAGGCTGATTGGTGACCTAGGAGTTCTTTGAAGAAGAATTGTTGGCTCGTTTTGGACCAACAAACTATGAGGACTTTGATGAAGCACTGTCTAGAGTTCATCAGATTGGATCCCCTGCAAGATTACCAAAAGAGTTTGAAAGATTACGCAACCGAGTTCACGGTTGGACACAAAAGGCTCTTGTCGGCACATTCAAGGGAGGATTGAAGTCTGAAATAGCAAATGGAATTCGAATGTTTAAACTAAGAACATTGAAGGAAGCCATCAGCCTAGCGAGAATAAGAGACGAACAGTTAGCCAGAACAAGGAGGTTCACACGACCTCCACTGCTGAACCGTATATCCACCGCCATCACTCCAGTTAATCATCCTATTCCAGCTAATGCAACGAAGAGATTGAGCTGGGATGAAATGCAGAAACGAAGGGCATAAGGACTATGTTTCAACTGCAATAGTAAATTCACCCTTGGACATAAGTGCCAAGGGCCTCAACTTCTCCTTCTTGAGTGCCAACCTGCAAAATATGAAATAGAAGAAGAAGAATTTCAAATATCGAGATAACATGGGAGATCAAGTTGAACCATAAATCTCCTTACATGCATTAACGAGTTGGACATCCCCTCAAACCATGCAAGTAGCAGTTACCATCGGGTCTCAACACGTGATGGTGTTGATTGACAGTGGATCCATTTATAATTTTTTGATTGAGAAGATAGCTAGATTGCTGAGACTTCCAGTGGTACCAATGAAACCATTTACTATCCGCATAGTGACATGATCAAAGAGTTGATGTCTTATCCCAAGTGCAAGAGTGTCAAAGTAATAAATAACCCGGCAAGACCGGGGTCGAACCACGAGAGGTGAATTGTATAAATTACAAATAAAGAGAAAGATTTTAAGAGAATAATAACAAAAAAGGAGTTGAAGAGAGTTTTGGGAAGTGATATTGATGTAAGGATTAAACAATAATAAAATAGATGTCAAGGTTAGAGGATCCACTAATGTTTATGTTCTTATGTTGTTTATTTACTACTCAATTGGAAACCACACACAAAGGGGGTTCCAATTGGATGATTTATTGTTATTAGCTCATTATAAATTATTAACATAACCATATTAATCATCTTATCTAAGTAACACCATACTTAAAAAATATCATCAGGCAATCATATTGCTAGCTTATGTTAACAACAAATCAAGTTCCTATCATAACAACGATGTCGGCCGAAAACTATGAAGGATCTAGCATTTGATGTACCAAGTGTTATACAACACAAATCTAGATTAATCATTTAACAAGCAAGGTATTAAGAATTAGTAAGATAAAAAGATAAAACATGCTAATAACAATTTTTCTTGGATATAAACATTAAAGTCCATGTTGAGTTTATATTATACCTATTCTAACACCATTAGTAAAACCTTTTCACCTTGACATAATTAACTTAGCTAAACATAATGAAGAAGAAAAACATAAATAAACAACATAAGAACATAAACATGATATAAGTTAACTAATTATAGGAAAGGAAATGAAAAGGCATAAACAAAGAGATTAATATAGCATGAAAGAAAACTTGAACATTACAAAGATATAAAGAGAGAAAGCAAGAACATGATTTTGATCTGGAAAAAATATGACTAAATACATGGCAAATGCCTCCTTTTATAGGCTAAGATTCAGAACTATTTATTGGTAGGCAACCATTGATTTGGTGGCTGATTTTTGACATTGTTGGCTGCTGGTTCTTGATATTGTTGGCAGATTTTTGATATTGTTGGCTGGCTAAAATGTCATTGCTAACATCAGAATTTGAGCCCTTTTTCCATGAAAGCTATGGGCAATTGTCTCAGCTTTCCAACAAAAAAAACCAGAGCTAATTTGGACTTCTAGAACTCAAGATATGAGCTGAAAATCGAGCAGGTGTTTGAGCCGCAAGACAAGTTCCGACTTCTCTGTTGTTGCCATTATTTGAACTTGAAAACGCGGGAATTGAGTCTTGAACTCTCATGAAAGTTTTAGTTTTATGTCTTATCGTTCCATCCATATAAAGTGGACCTAAATCTGAGTTCTCAACTCCAGTTATGATCAAATAACCGAATAGTGTTCCAGTTTGGAATTAAACCAGCATCTCTTCTCTTAGCCTAATCCTCTTTTTGTCTCTTCACTTTCAATAGTTAATCACATCAATCAATCCTTTGAATTGTAAGATATACCTGCATTCAAAATAAGCATTTACCATAAATTAAAGATATATTATATTATCAGACTTGTTATTATAAAACATGCTTTAGTTAGGGAATTTAATGATACTTTAGTGTAATATAATGATATAAAGTCTTAATAAAAATGCACTTTTAAGTACTAATCACAGACCTAATCAATAATCCTGAACTCTACAAGATCTTTCTAAGTTAAGACCATAACCTTTTGACATTGTTGGCTGCTGGTTATTGATATTGTTGGCCGATTTTTTATATTGTTGGTTGGCCAAAACTTCATTGCTAACATTTGAATTTGAGCCCTTTGTTCCATAAAAGTTGTGGGCAATTGCCTTAGCTTTCCAAAAAATAAATCAGAGCTCATTTGGACTTCTAAAACTCAAGATATGAGCTGAAAACCGAACAGTGTCTGAGCTGCAGGACAGGTTCTAACTTCTCCATTGTTGCTAAGATTTGAACTTGAAAACAGCATAATTGAGTCTTGGCCTCTTCATGAAAGTTTTAGGTCTACATCTTAGCTTTCCATCCGTATAAAGTAGACCTAAATCCGAGTTCTACAACTCTAGTTATGATCTAATAACCAAATGGTGTTCCAGTTTGGAATTGAACCAGCATCTCTTCTCTTAGCCTAGTCCTCTTTTTATCTCTTCACTTTTAATAGTTAATCACATCAATCAATCCTTTGAATTGTGAGATATACCTGCATTCAAAATAATAATTTACCATAAATTAAAGATCTATTATATTATGAGACTTGTTATTATAAAACATGCTTTAGTTAGGGAATTTAACGATACTTTAGTGCAATATGATGATATAAAATCTTAATGAGAATGCACTTTTAAGTACTAATCACACCCCCCAACTGACTTATTACTAGTCCCTAGTAATCAAAGCGTTAAAATATAAAAAACAATTTGCAAGTTCCACAAAGCAAGGCATTCATCATTTAACTTCCATTAATCTATCCAAATAAACAAACTCTCATTAAATTTATATATCGCTTCATACTTTTTAAACAAGATATTAATAAACCTTCTTTTTGTGCTCGATAAATCAAAACATAGCTATGGAGCTTTTCATGGAATAAAACAAAATTTTATTCCAATGTTTAAGGTTAACTTCCTTGGGTTGGGATTATTATCTTTTTTTTTAAAAGCAAGAATTTATAACACAATGTATCTTGAACCCATGTAACGAGCTTTCGGCTAATGACTCCCGCACCGAGTTGGTCTTAGGGCATCAGGTGTTGAGACACCCCTACGAGCTTAGTAACTCGGGTTGTAGATATTGATACGTAGATATTGCAATGTTTGATTCCTTTAAGTTTTTCTCCTTAACCCATATAGCGAGCACTTGGCCAATAGTTCGCAAGTCAGTTGACTTTAGGGTACTAGGTGTTAAAACACCCATTCAGGCTTAATTGCTTAAGTCAAGGAGGCTACGAAACCAAACTTATCTACTTATTTATTTATTCATTTTATTATCATTTTTTTTTTTGCATATTATATACTATCCCTTTCCCTTAGTTGTTACCTTTAACAAAAAAACATGAATAATGTAACAATCCAATGTGCAACCCACAATCATATGTTAAAGTGTGTGTGTGTGCGTGTGTGTGTGAAAATAAAGGTTTAAGAATACTTGTTAAATGAGTATATGAGTAGAATCAAGTGATAATAATGCGAGAGTTTGTAAACCTGAATATTTCAAGAAGTATTATGATAGACCTTGTTAAGAATGTTTACTAAGATGCGTCTTAAGAGTCACTAAAGTTCATCCTTTACTTTGCCATCCTAGTAACAACAGGTTTGCAAATGGTTGTAATAATAGAAAACACAGTTAGTTAAATTTTTATATATATATCAACTCCCCCCAACCAAAACGAGACATTATCCTCAATGTTCTAAGGCAAAAAGATAAAGTATAGAAGATATCATCTGAAACAGCGACTACTGACAAACCTGAAACACATTTAAACAAATATAAGAAAGAACAAAACACAAATATTATATGATTAGTAAAACCAAAAGACACAAGTTTTCACAAACTAAGGCTCAAATCCAATCTAAGCTTTTTACGATGTTCCGTGATTGACTAATTGAGTCGACTCATAGAGGAATCAACTACAGGGATGAAAGATTGAAGTTCATCAATCAATTGTTCAGCAGTAGTAGCAGAGATGAGGATTTGTCGCGTTGAAAATGTTAGAAATTGTTGTTCCACAGCATGATCAAGAAAAGACAGTAAAGTATTATAAAAACCATTAACATTTAGCAAACCTATAGGTTTCGGTGAATGTTCAGTTGAGCCCAAGAGAAAATATGAAATATCTCTTTTAAAGTGCCCAGACCACCTGGTAAAGCAATGAAGGCGTCAACATGGTTAAACATTACAGACAGTCGTTCAAACATTGTGGAGACCTGTAGTTCCTCTCCAACTGTTTTTCCAATGATGTCCCCTTCGGCTAAAGCTTTGGGGATGACCCCTAAAACTTGACTGCCTCCTAAAAATGCAGCTATTGACACACGCCCCATTAACCCAAGGCTGCCTCCCCCATACACTAAATGAATCTTTCTCTCAGCTAGTACCCGACTAAGATGATTTGCTGATTCTAAAAGCTCTTTTTCTTTCCTCAGACTGGATCCACAAAAAACACAAATATTTTTTATTCTAGGAACAGAGGAACTGGCCATATCTACACACTTATATATCTATTAAATGAATGGGTAAAGTAGAAATGATGGGAAGGAAGAGAAGATTTTATAGATGCGAAATTGAAAATGCAATCATACCACCTATATGTAGGCTAGCTGGAGTCTTACTGTCTCTCTCTCTCTCTCTCTCTTTTATTCATTTATTTTTTTATTGTAAAACATGTGTATGTACAAATAGTTGTGATTGTAGCTCACATCTTCCCTTGGTTTTACGTCCAAGAACAGCTTAACACCCTTTATGGGTCGGGGATAAGCTTCCCATCCAGTTTTCTTAAAAACTGACAAATAGGGTCTTTTTTAGTCAGATTCCCAAGACTAAGTCGATCATGTTCTTTATGAAAATGAGGCCATAAATCATGAATTGCACGATGCACATCTCCACTAGAATGTGTCTCAAGAGCTAATACAAAATTATCTAAGGACTCCTTACTCAGGCCATCCTTAATGAATTGTATTTTATCTTCACGGTTTATAGACACCATTCCTAAAGAACGACATTTTGCATTACAAGTCCATCGGCACATCGGTATGAGACTTTCGGTCGTTTTGCACAACGTTTCTTCGCAAAAGTGCTTTTACCTGTTCCAGGCATTATGAAATAAAAGTATTGGAAGACTCACCTGATAATTGGACCTTTGCTTCAATTAGCCAGCGAATATCTTCAAGAATTCCATGGTTCATTAACAACCTCAATCTTTCACACCTAGCACGGTAAATTTTTGTAATCGCATTCTGAGGCAAAGCGAGAAAATACTTTTTTAATTTTTCAAGAGTGGTGTCCATTTTTTAAAAGAGAAGTGTAGAAGAGATGCAAAGAAAAAAGAAGGAACAAGGAATTGAACAAATATATACACAGATATCAGTTATCATGGGAAAGCTGAAAGAATCGACTTAAGAGTCAAGGAGTACCGTTATCCGCCATTTGACCGGGGTTGGAGAAAGACTAGCAAAACAAGAGTCACACTAAAAAGAAACACAAAAACAATGTGAGAAAAACAATATAATCAACCTTTATATACAAGATCATTCAAACCAATGAATTCAATTTCATTAGAAAAATTATCAAAGTAAGCTTTCAAACGATGTCCATTTACCTTAAAAACATTGTCATTCTTTGGATTCTCAATATCAAAGGCCCCATAAGGATACACATGTTTCACAATAAATGGACCACTCCATCTTGATCTTAGCTTTTCAGGAAATAAATGGAGTCAAGAATTATAAAGCAAAACTTTTTGATCAACATCAAATGTTTTTCTCAAGATTCTCTTATCATGAAACTCTTTGATTCTTGCTTTATGAATTTTTGAATTTTCATATGCATCATTTCTTATTTCCTCAAGCTCATTTATTTGCAACTTACGCAGATGGCTAGCATCATCCAGGTTTGAATTGAAAGCTTTAATAGCCCAATAAGCTTTGTGTTCAAGTTCCACAAGCAAATGACAAGGTTTTCCATAAACCAACCTATAAGGTGACATACCTAATGATGTTTTAAAAGCAATGCGATAAGCCCAAGTGCATCATTAAGTCTTAAAGACCAGTCCTTCCAATTAGGGTTCACTGTTTTTCCAAGATTTGTTTGATCTCCCTATTAGCAAGTTCTACTTGTCCATTTATCTGAGGGTGATAAGGGGTGGCAACTTTGTGTGTGATTCCATATTTTTTCATTAAAGACTCAAATGGCTTGTTACAGAAATGTGTTCCACCATCACTTATCATGACCCGAGGGATTCCAAATCGACTCAAAATATTTTCTTTCAAAAACTTGATCATTGTTACGACTTGGAATTGCTTCTATCCATTTTGAAACATAGTCTACTGCGACTAATATGTACACAAAACCAAATGATGGAGGAAATGGACCAATAAAATCTATACCCCAACAGTCAAATATTTCAATGACAAGAATATTATTTAAAGGCATCATGTGACGTTTTGAAATAGATCCTAGCTTTTGACAATTTTCACAAGTTTTGCAGAATGCATGCGTGTCTTTGAACATGGTGGGCCAATAAAATCTATATTGTAAGATTTTTGCAGTTGTCTTTCTTGATGAGAAATGACCCCCACATGCCTCAGAATGACAAAATTTAATGACACTACTTACCTCATTGTCGGGAATGCATCTTTGAAATATTTGATCGGGACAATATTTGAATAAGTAAGGGTCATCCCAATAAAATTTCTTCACTTCGTTCAAGAACTTTCTTTTGTCTTGGGTACTCCAATGAGCTGGCAAATGTCCCGAAACAAGAAAATTAACAATATTAGCAAACCAAGGCATCGTAGAGACAGGAAGTAAAGATTCATCAGGAAAGTAGTCATTGATTGGTGTGATGTCAGATCTCGAATCAGTTGTCAATCTTGACAAATGATCCGCGACAATATTTTCGGTGCCTTTCTTATCCTTGATTGTGATATCGAATTCTTGAAGTAACAAAATCCACCGCACTAATCTAGCCTTAGAATCCTTCTTAGAAAGAAGATATTTCAACGCTACATGATCGCTAAAAACAATAATAGGTGAGCCAACAAGATAAGATCTGAATTTTTCACATGCAAATACTACTGCAAGTAATTCCTTTTTAGTGGTAGTGTAATTCATTTAAGCCTTATTTAAAGTTTTACTTGCATAGTAAATCACATAGGGTTTCTTATCTTTTCTTTGTCCTAAAACAGCACCCACGGCATAATCACTAGCATCACACATTATTTTAAAAAGTAATGACCAATCGGGAGGTTGAATGACAGGAGCGGAAGTAAGCAAGTTTTTAAGTTTAACAAAGGCTTCTTCATAATATTCAGTCCATTCAAAAACATTATTTTTTGTTAGAAGGTTACATAATGGCTTAGATATTACACTAAAATCTTTGATGAACCTTCTATAAAAACCAGCATGTCTTAATAAAGATCTAACATTTTTAACAGATTTTGGTGTTGGCAAGTTGGCAATTAACTCGATTTTAGATTTGTCAACCTCAATTCCTATTGATGAAACAATGTGACCAAGTACAATGCCGTTTGTTACCATAAAATGACATTTTTTCCAATTCAGCACAAGATTCTTCTCTTCACATCTATTCAAAACCTTTTCCAAGTTAGTTAAACAATCATCAAATGAATCACCAAAAATAGAAAAATCATCCATAAAAATCTCAAGAAAACCTTCAACCATATCACTGAATATGTTGAGCATGCATCTTTGAAATATGGCTGGTGAATTACATAATCCAAATGGCATCCTACGATATGCAAATGTACCAAATGGACATGTAAAAGTAGTTTTCTCTTGATCTTCAAATGCAATTTCAATTTGGTTATAACCAGAATAGCCATCTAGAAAACAATAAATTTATGACCTGCAACTCTTTCTAGAATTTGATCCATGAAAGGTAAAGGAAAATGATCTTTTCTAGTCATTGAATTAAGTTTCCTATAGTCAATGCACATGCACCAATCAGTAATAGTCCTAGTTGGAATTAACACATTCTTCTCATTTGTTATCACAAGTAACTCCAGACTTTTTAGGTACAACTTGGGTAGGACTTACCCATTTGCTATCAGAAATAGGATAAATGATTCCATTATCTAGAAGTTTAATGACTTCATTCCTCACTACTTCTTTCAAGTTAGGATTAAGCCTTCATTGCATTTCTCTAGAGGGTTTAGCATTTTCCTCTAAATAAATCTTGTGTGTGCAAATCAAAGGACTAATTCCTTTTATGTCGGCTATGGTCCATCCTAATGCATTTTTATGCATTTTCGAGTTTGTAATAACTTACCTTCTTGATGAACATTAAGTTTGGAAGAAATTATTACCAGAAAAGTTTCATTTTCTCCCAAAAATGAGTATTTGAGATTAAATGGTAATGGCTTCAAATCGGGTTTTGGTGGTTGAACACTTGAAGGTATGTACTTAATTGATCATGGTGGCAATTCCTTAATTTTTTATCTCCAACAATTTGCCTTTGATTCTTCCTGAAAATAAACCATTTGCAAATCATCACATTCATTAAACTTAATTTCACTGGAAGTATTTTCAAATTGATCATAAATTAATTTTTCAATAAAATCTACTTCCAGTAAATCATTATCATCTCCAGGTTGCTTGCAAATGTTAAAAACATTCATCTCCAATGTCATGTTTCCAAAAGATAACTTCATCACTCCATTCCTACAATTAATCAATGCATTAGAAGTTGCAAGAAATGGACGTCCTAAAATAATAGGAATTGAATTGCATGCTTCAACAGGTTGTGTATCCAAGACAATAAAATCCACAGGGAAAGATGAATTTATTAACTTGTACTAACACATCTTCAACTATTCCTCTAGGCACTTTTACAGATCTATTAGCAAGTAAAAGAGTTACAAAAGTAGGTTTTAACTCACCTAAATTGAGACTTTGAAAAACCGAATATGGAAGTAAATTCACACTAGCTCCAAGATCAAGTAAAGCTCTATCAATTTTATGTTCTCCAATAAAGCAAGAAATTGTAGGACAACCAGGGTCTTTATATTTCAAAGTATTATCGTTCTGAAGAATGGCACTTACTTGTTCGGCTAAAAAGGCTTTCTTTTTCACATTAAGTTTTCTCTTCACGGTGCACGAGATCTTTCAAAAATTTAGCATAAGACGATACCTGTTTAATAGCATCTAACAAAGGTATATTGATCCTTACCTGTTTGAAAGTTTCAAAGATTTCAGAATTGTGATTGACTTTCCTTTGTTTGGTCATGGCATGAGGAAATGAAAGTGCTGGTGGGGAATCAGTCTCCTCCTTGCAGTGTTCAGGTTCAACCCTTTCCTTACCCTCAAAGACTAACTCATCTTCTTTCTCACAAGGTTCAAGAACGGGTTTTTCAATAACCTTACCACTGCGGAGAGTAGTGACTGATTTGACTTGATCCATATGTTGGCTTACGGAACTACTTGCACTTGAATTGTATTGCCCTTTGGGATTTCCCTGTGGTTGAGATGGAAACTTACCTTTCTCCTGAAAACTAAGAGCAGATGTGAACTTTGCAAAAGTATCTTTTAGATCTGCCATGGTTTGAGCATTTTGAGTGTTGATTGTCTCTTGCTTTTCAATGAATGCATGCAGTGTTTCCTCAAGATTTCTTCTAGGAGGGGGAACATAAGGAGGTGCATATCCATGAGAATTTTGAAAATTATGGTGTGCTTAAAATGGTGGCTGTGAAGTTTGTGCATTATTGTTACCACTCTTCCAACTGAAATTTAGGTGATTTCTCCAACCAGGGTTATACGTTTGCGAGTATGGGTTATGACTTGGCCTTTAGAAACTATATAAAGCATTGACTTGTTCATGGAGACATTCCTTAAAAGAAGGTAAAGTTGGACAATCATTGGTTGAGTGTTTATTAGTTTCACAAATTTGACACACAATTTCTTGAACAGATTTTATTTGTCCACTCTTTTTAATTATAGTGCCTCGACTTTTCTAGCTAAAGATGCAAATTTAGCTTGGAGGTCATGATCTTCCCTAAGGTTGTACATGCCTCCATTAGATGTATGAGGTTGAGTTTTACCTGGTGCCTCACACATACCTGTGATGTCCCAATTTTGAGCATTTTCAGCTAGCAAGTTTAGGTACTTCATTGCTTCATCAGAGTCTTTATCTTCAAAAGTTCCATTACACATCAATTCCACCATTTGCCTATCTTTCGGTGTTAACCCTTCATAAAATTATGAGACCAATCTCCATGTTTTAAAACCATGATGGAGACAGGTATTAAGCAAGTCTTTATATCTATCCCAACACTTGTAAAATGTTTCTCCTGGTTTTTGAGTGAAAGTAGTGATTTGTCTTTTGAAAGAATTTGTTCTGTGAGACGAAAAAAACTTCTTTAAAAACTGTTGTTGCATTTCATCCCAAGCACGAATCGATCATGACCTAATATTTTGTAGCCATGTTTTAGCTTTATCATTTAATGAAAAAGGAAAAAGCTTTAATCTGATGGTCTCCATGCTACAATTTAAGTCATTATAGGTGTTACAAACTTCTTCAAATGCTCTTAATGCAAGTATGGATTTTCTAATTCTAAGCCATGAAAAGTGGGTAAAAGTTTAATAATACCTGGCTTAAAATTAAAATGAGAAGCATCAAGAGGAAAAACTATACATGATGGTGCACTTGTTCTTGTTGGATTCATGTGATCTTTAAGTGTTCTCACACGATTATTCTCATTATTCTCATTATGAATTGACTAGTTATCTTCTTCGGCCATGTTTTCTAAAGAAAATGAGGATTTCCTAGAAAGTCTACCACTTAATGTACGTGTCCAAACTCTCATGCAAGTGCAAAAGAAAAGAAAAGAAAAAGAACAAAATTAGAAAAACAAATAAAAGTAAAAAAAAAAGAAAATAAAAGAAATATAATATTTATACAATACTTACCTCCCCGGCAATAGCGCCAAAAACTTGACACGATCAAAGAGTTGATGTCTTATCCAAAGTGCAAGAGTGTCAAAGTAATAAATAACCCGGCAAGACCGGGGTCGAACCACAGACAAGTGAATTATATAAACTTCTTCGGCCATGTTTTCTAAAGAAAATGAGGATTTCCTAGAAAGTCTACCACTTAATGTACGTGTCCAAACTCTCATGCAAGTGCAAAAGAAAAGAAAAGAAAAGAAAAGAAAAAGAACAAAATTAGAAAAACAAATAAAAGTAAAAACAAAAGAAAATAAAAGAAATATAATATTTATACAATACTTACCTCCCCGGCAATAGCGCCAAAAACTTGACACGATCAAAGAGTTGATGTCTTATCCAAAGTGCAAGAGTGTCAAAGTAATAAATAACCCGCAAGACCGGGGGTCGAACCACGAGAAGTGAATTATATAAATTACAAATAAAGAGAAAGATTTTAAGAGAATAATAACAAAAAAGGAGTTGAAGAGAGTTTTGGGAAGTGATATTGATGTAAGGATTAAACAATAATAAAATAGATGTCAAGGTTAGAGGATCCACTAATGGTATTTCAAATAAATATAATATAAACTCTTTTTACTACTCAATTGGAAACCACACACAAAGGAGGTTCCAATTGGATGATTTATCGTTATTAGCTCATTATAAATCATTAACATAAGCATATTAATCATCTTCTCTAAGTAACATCATACTTAAAAATATCATCAAGCATTCATGTTGCTAGCTTATGTTAACTACAAATCAAGTTCCTATCATAACAACAATGTCGGTCGAAAACTATGACGGATCAAGTATTTGATGTACCAAGTGTTATATAACACAAATCTAGATTAACCATTTAACAAGGTATTAAGAATTAGTAAGATAAAAAGATAAGACATGCTAATAACAATTTTTCTTGGATATAAACATTAAAGTCCATGTTGAGTTTATATTATACCTATTCTAACACCATTAATAAAACCTTTTCACCTGGACATAATTAACTTAGCTAAACATAATGAAGAAGAAAAACATAAATAAACAACATAAGAACATTAACATGATATAAGTTAACTAATTATAGGAAAGGAAATGAAAAAGCATAAATAAGATATTAATATAGCATGAAAGAAAACTTGAACATTACAAAGATATAAAGAGAGATAGCAAGAACATGATTTTGATCTGAAAAAAATATGACTAAATACATGGCAAATGCCTTCCTTTATAGGCTAAGATTCAGAACTATTGATTGGTAGGCAACCATTGATTTGGTAGCTGGTTTTTTACATTGTTGGCTGCTTGTTCTTGATATTGTTGGCAGATTTTTGATATTGTTGGCTGGCCAAAACGTCATTGCTAACATCAGAATTTGAGCCCTTTGTTCCATGAAAGCTGTGGGCAATTGTCTCAGTTTTCCAACAAAAAAACCAGAGCTCATTGGACTTCTAGAACTCAAGATATGACTTGAAAAATGAACAGTGTTTGAGCTGCAGGACAGGTTCCGACTTCTCCATTGTTGCTAAGATTTGAACTTGAAAACGGCAGAATTGAGTCTTGAACTCTTACGAAAGTTTTAGGTCTATGTCTTATCTTTCCATCCATATAAAGTGGACCTAAATCCGAGTTCTACAACTCCAGTTATGATCAAATAACCAAATGGTGTTCCAGTTTGGAATTGAACTAGCATCTCTTCTCTTAGCCTGATCCTCTTTTTGTCTCTTCACTTTCAATAGTTAATCACATCAACCAATCCTTTGAATTGTGAGATATACCTGCATTCAAAACAAGCATTTACCATAAATTAAAGATCTATTATATTATTAGACTTGTTATTATAAAACATGCTTTAGTTAGGGAATTTAACGATAATTTAGTGCAATATGATGATATAAAGCCTTAATGAGAATGCACTTTTAAGTACTAATCACATAGCATATGGAGAACGACTATTCTGTCAAGGTCGTTTTGATGAGGTACAAGTAAATGTGCAAGATATTCAGTTTTCCCTCTATTCAGTTTTCCCTCTATTCTTTACCTTTAGTAGGACTTGATATGGTGTTAGGCATCCAATGGTTGGCGATGCTTGGTTCTGTGATCTGCAATTGGAAACAATTAACCATGGATTTCCATTAGGATAATCAAGCACAAAGATTACAAGGAATCAACCAACCCATTCAAGCAACAACATTGGCATCAGTTACTAAAGAAATGCGTCAAGGCCAACTGCTGTTTGCTATCTATCTACAGTCTAACAAGAAGGTCACCGGGGTAGACAGCAATCCTGACATGCAACAAATCTTGAAGGATTACACAGATGTGTTTAAAGAACCAACAACACTACCACCTCTAAGAGACATTGATCATCATATAAACCTCAAAGAAGGCACTGAACCCATCAATGTGAGGCCGTATAGATATGTATATTTTCAAAAGACAGAGATTGAAAAACAAGTCAATGAAATGCTCAACATGGGAGTCATTCGGTCTGGTACCAGCCCCTTTTCATCCCCGGTTTTATTGGTGAAAAAGAAAGATAGCATTTGGCAATTTTTCACAAACTACCAGGCACTGAATGCAGCCATTATCAAAGATAAATTTCCCATACCCATCGTAGATGATATGCTAGATGTGCTATACGGTACAACCTATTTCACCAAACTAGATTTGAGAGCTAGTTATCATCAGGTGCAAGTTCATGCTTCTGATATTCCAAAAACTGCCTTCAAAACCCATAACGACCATTTTCAATATCTAGTTATGCCTTTTGGTTTATGCAATACCCCATCCACTTTTCAAGCCACTATGAACTCTATATTTCGCCCTTATCATCGTAAATTTATACTAGTTTTCTTTGACAACATTCTTGTTTATAGTCCTATTTGGGAATCCCATCTACAACATGTCAGGATCACCTTAGACATATTGCGGCAATATCAGTTTTTCATTAAAGCTAGCAAGTGTGATTTCGGCAAATAAGAACTAGAATATTTGGGTCATATTGTGACACACCAAGGAGTCAAGGTCGACCACAAAAAAATTAAGGCCATGGTAGCTTGGCCACAGCCTGTTAACAATACTGAGTTACATGGATTTTTAGGCTTGACAGGTTACTACAGGAAATTTATTCAGAATTATGGACTTTTGGCTCGACCTCTAAACAATCTCCTCAAAAAGGGCAACTTTCACTAGACTGTAGAGGCAGGAGCTGCATTCAACCTGCTGAAGCAAGCCATGACAATGACTCCAACTCTTGCCATGCCTAATTTTAATGACACATTCATTATTGAAATTGATGCCTCAGGTGATGGAATTGGTGCTGTTCTTACTCAGCAGGGCCGACCTATTGCATTCATGAGTTGTGCTTTAGGCATTAGCAAACAGGCATGGTCCATTTACACTAAAGAAATGCTGGAAATTGTTAAAGCAATTCGATCATGGCGGCCTTATCTCTTGGGAAAAAAAATTCTTCATTCAAACCAATCACAGGAGCCTCAAATATTTCTTGGAACAACGTGTGGCTACTCTAGAGCAACAGAAATGGGTTGCCAAGCTGTTGGGTTATGATTATGAAATTATCTACATACCAGGACATGACAACTCGTAGTCGATGCTCTATCACTGGCGTCCCGATAGTCCTCTCCTTAACTCTTTATTTGTTCCTCAATTCACTCTTTGAGAGGACATAAAAAAAGTTGCACAAGATGATCCATACATGCAGCAAGTTACACATCGATTAACTACTAACCCCACTGGTCCATACTCCATACAAAATGGTTTATGTTTCTATAAATAAAGAGTGGTGGTTCCACAACCTATCTGCCACCTGCTGCTACAAGAATTTCATGACAATAAAATGGCAGGACATTCGGGAGTTTTGAGAACCTTCAAGCGATTAAGTCAACAATTTTATTGGCCATCCATGTATCAATTTTATTGGCCACATTATGCAGTGTGAAGTTTGTCAACGAGCAAAAACTGCAACTTTTACTCCAGCAGGATTGCTTCAGCCACTGCCCATTCCTTATCAGGTGTGGGAAGATATCAGTTTGGATTTTATTGAAGGTCTTCCCTCTTCTCACGGCAAAGATAGTTTTTTGGTGGTTGTCGATAAACTCGGTAAGTATGCTCATTTTGTTGCTTTGTCCCATCCATTTTTTGCCAAGACTATAGCTGAACAATTTGTTGAGCATATCATCAAACTCCATAACATGCCAAAATCCATCATTAGTGACCGTGATCCCATCTTTATCAGCAAATTTTGGCAAGAATTCTTCACAATGTCAGGAACCCAGCTAAAATTGAGTTCTGCCTACCATCCGCAGACTGACGGAAAAACAGAGGTTGTGAACCATTGTGTTGAACAATACCTCCGTTGTTTTGTCCATCAATGGCCACAAAAATGGTATAGTTATTTACCTTGGACTGAATTATGGTATAATACTGCCTACCACAGCTCCACAGGGATGACGCCCTTCCAAACATTGTATGGTCAACTTCCTCCTTCCATTCCTCTATATTCGGATGGATTATCTTAGGTGAATGAAGTTGATCAAAGCCTTTTACATCGAGATGAGTTACTCCAGCACTTGAAAATGAATTTGGACGAAGCTGCTAATCGAATGAAACAAACAGCTGACAAATCCAGGAGCTCTGTTGAATTTCAAGTTGGTGATATGGTTCTCTTAAAGTTACACCCTTATCGCCAACAAACCGCATTCAAACGAGTTCACCAAAAACTTGCCAGTAAGTTTTACGTCCCTTATTGCATTGAGAAGAAGATTGGCAATGTTGCATATCGTTTATAATTACCAGCCAGCACAAGGATCCACCCTATTTTTCATGTTTCTCTTTTAAAGAAATACATTGAGGATCCTCCATAGGTTACCTTAGAGCTGCCCCTAATTTCAGATGAAGGAGCAGTTTCTATAATCCCAGAGAAGATCCTTGACACACGTTGGATTAAACAGGGGGATAAATTTGTGGAAGAAAGTTTGGTCAAATGGCAGCAGTTGCCTGCTGAAGATGCTACCTGGGAGAACACAACGTTGTTGCATACTCAGTTTCCTTCATTGAATCTTGAGGACAAGGTTCCTATCAGTGAGGGGAATATTGATAGGCCAAGAAGATCTGAAAGAATTCCTAAGAAAAATCCCAAGTTTTTAGCTTTAAGTGAAGACCAAGTATCAGCTTTTATATTTCTTTCCATTGCTGTTGTTTTGCATTGTTTACTTTTTCAAAGTTGTTACAAATTTCCCTTAAAATAAGGCTAGATAGTTCCTGAAGTTAAGGCTGATTTGTTAAGCTAAAACTCTATTTATTGGAACGTAAGCTTGAAATAAAAAGAACAGAGAATTTCTTGAAACAACTGTGGTTTAGCTTTCACCCTAAGAAAGCCACATTTCGCTAATATTGTATATGCTGTTGATTGGGAACTAACAAGGAACAACTTTTTTTTTCTTTTTTTTCCTTTTCTTTTCAGGTCTCTCCCCTCGTTTTTGTGTAAGATTACCACCTATTTATAGGTGGAAAATTTTATCTTTTTCTCCAATTGCTTGGTCCCCAAACAACAACAAAAATACTTTGGTCCCTTATTTTTTTTCCTTTGCATTTTGGTCCCTTTGTTCAAATATTTTTTATTTCTTATTTGTCTTATTTTTTTATTTTTTGAAAAAGGCAACGTTAACTCAATCAGAAAAATCAATAATTTTGAAAATAACATGTTAAAAGCTGAAAAGAAATTTGAAATAGTAGTAGTAGTAGTGAAAATAATAACAACAACAACAACAATAATAATACTTATTAATAATAGTATTAATAGTAATGATGATGATGATGATGATGATGATGATGATAATGATGATAGTAATAATTCATCATTCAATGTTAAGTTTTTTAGGGATTGAGTTTCACTTTTTTCCATGTATGGTAGTGGTAGTTGTAGAAGTAGTAGTAGTTGTTGTTGTAATAGTATTAATAGTAGTAGTAGTAGTAGTAGTAGTAGTAGTAATGGTAGTGGTGGTTATAGCAATAATAATAATAATAATAATAATAATAATAATAATAATAATAATAATAATATTGTTTATTGGTAGTGGTGGTGATGGTGGTGATAATAATAATAGTGATAATTCATCATTCAGTGTTAGGTTTTTTTAGGGATTAAGTTTCATTATTTTTTCATGTATAGTACTCCCAATGTAATATCCCGAGTTACGAGTTTGAAAAGTTGATGTGGTCTAACGTCCTTTTTTTTTGTTTGCCTTCTTGTTTTTTTTTATTTTTCAACATTGATTTTTTAAATAAAAAAAGGCTTTGTGATTTTCTTAATTTATTTTTATCAGGTTAACCTAGTTTGATAGCTTAGGACGCGAGTTTTATAGGTTAACATGAGTTAGCTAACATCTTATTACACAGCTTACATCTCTATCACGCTACCTCAGATTGACTCGATTTTTTTTATCCAATTACATGCTTCTAGAGGGTTTTTTTTTTCAAGTTATTGTGGTGTTTTTTGTGTGTGTTTCCTATTCTTGTCAAAAAAAAATTATCTTTTAATATAAATAAAATCAATTCATTAAGCCCTATCAAGATATAATTCGAGTCATTTATTTTAATTTTTTTTATTTAAGACATTCTCGCAACGTCTGAAACATTATTTTTTTTCACATATAAAAATATGGATCCATGCTTAGCATGGAACATACCTATATTCTTTGAAATGACATATTCATCCCCCAAAATTAGAGTTTGTGGGAATTATAAGTTTGTGGGAATGTTATAATTCATGACGGCAACGTCATTAAAATATTATGTGATTCAAATGAAAAAAGTTACGTGTGAAAAAACTATTAAACAGTATTATCATGTTAAATAAAAAAGGAAGTGGGTTCAATTTGAAAATATTTTTACATAAAGATGCATATATAAAACTGAGTTTGGGAATCAAGACTGGGCTTTGCAGAATATCCAATCATCTATTCGGCTCCTCGAGAATCAGGCTGAAAGTGGTAAGCTGTCTAACTTTGAAAGAAAAAGGCTATATGAGCTGAAGGGTAAGCAATGGAAACTTTGCAGATATGTCGAATCAATATGAAGACAAAAGGCTAGACAATCTTGGCTCAAGTTGGGGGACAAAAACACTTGTTTCTTCCACATCTCAGCAAAAGTCAGGGGATGCAAAAACTATATTCGTTAGATTATATACAACGGGAAGATTCTCTCCAGTCCAACTGAAATCAAAGAAGGAGCCAAAGCATACTTCTCAAACATCTACTCTAAATCCATGACTCCAAGACCCACGATGGGTACTGCAAACTTTAAGAAGCTCAGTGAGAACCAGGCTATATGGCTTGAAAGAGATGTTACCATAGAAGAGGTTCACTTGGCCATCTTTAGCAGTGAAGGCTCCAAGGCCCCAAGACCTGACGGTTTCAACTTCAATTTTTATAAGAAGTTTTGGGAGTTAATGAAACACGACTTATTCACAATGGTTCTTGAATTCTTCAGGAGTGGTCACCTTCCTAAAGGTATTAACACCAGCTATATTGCTTTAATTCCAAAAGTTGTTGGCAGTTCCTTTTTTAATGATTATAGACCTATTAGTTTATTAAATGGGATATATAAGATTATTGCTAAGATTCTCACCACTAGGCTAAAAGAAGTTATGCAGAGTGTGGTTAATCCCTCCCAATCAGCTTTCATTGTTGGCAGAAACATCCTGGATTCAGTCCTTATTGCCAATGAAATGCTGGATTCCATGAAATCTTGGAGATGTCAAGGTTTCCTTCTTAAACTTGATTTCAGAAAAGCTTTTGACACTGTGTCCTAGTCTTATCTTAATGATGTTATGGGCTATATGAAATTTGGTGCTCGATGGAGGAAATAGATTATGGCATGTGTCTCGACTGTAAGACTATCAGTTATAATCAATGGTTCCCCTACTTCTAAGTTCACAGCATCTTGTGGTCTTTGGCAGGGGGATCCCCTCTCCCCTTTTCTCTTTTGTTTGGCTACTAAAGGTATCTCAGTTTTCATCAGCAGGAGCTTGAAAATGGGTGCTCTGTATGGCATGGATTCTGCAGGAATAAAAGATATTCATCATCTGCAATTTGCAGATGACACTCTTCTCTTCTTACCAAATGATCTTCAATGCCTACTAAATGCCAAAAGAATATTACGATGGTTCAGTTTATGCTCAGGGCTCAATGTCAACTTCCATAAGAGTAGTTTGGTAGGTGTGAATGTTGATGGGATATATCTTTGAAGGGATTTCTAGTGTTCTCGGTGCGAGATGTGATACTCTTCCAATCAAATACTTGGGGCTCCCTCTAGGTGCTAATCCCAATAGGATTTCCACATGGAAACCTGTTCTCTCACAGATACGAGGGCGGCTCAACTCTTGGAAGGGGCAGCTATTATCGATGGCGAAAAGAGCAATTTTGATCAAAAGTGTAATCTCTACCATTCGTCTCTATTACATGTCCATCTTCTGCATTCCAAAGACAGTGGCCCATAAGATCACAACCATGCAATCTTGGTTTTTGTGGGGTGGTAGTTTTGATAACAGGAAAATTCATAGGCTTGCTTGGGATACAGTGGCAAAAGAAAAGGACAGGGGCGGTCTGGGTGTTGGGAATATATCGGAAAAAAAACAAAGCTCTCCTCTTCAAGTGGATTTAGAAATTGGGAAGCAATGACAAAGCTAGTTGGGCGAGACTTCATTAAGGAAAAATATAGTCCACGGTTCATAAATAGGATGCCCCAATTCAGGAAAAAACTTTCAGGGATCTGGCAAGGAATCAGCTCTACCATTACTAGTACGGATCTTGATAGCTCTCTTATTCGAGCTAGCTGTAAACTTAAAATGGGTAATGGTAAGCATGTTAATTTTTGATCAGATACTTGGTTGACCAGTTTCTGTTTAGCTAACTCTTATCCGACTCTCTTTCGCATGTCCTCCTCCAAAGCAGGGATTGTTAGTCAGATGAGATAGTGGATAGAGGATACTTGGCATTGGAATTTGAAATGGATAAGGCCCCTCGGTATTAGTGAGAACTGTTGTTTCAAACATTATTGTCTAATCTTAATCTTGCGCAGTTATTCATCGATTGAAAGAAGACAAGTTGATTTTGGAATGGGGGAAGGATAGAGGCTATATTGTAAACTCTTGTATGCTTGCCCTTGAAAGGATCATGTATGTTGAATCTACAAATTATGTCACAGATGTTTGGAAATCTATTTGCCCTCCAAAAACATTAATGACTTTATGGCTGGCCTTAAATAAAGGCCTTTGCACAAGAGCCTTCCTGGTGAAGAGACACATTCTAAGCCCTTAGAAGAACTGGTGCTCTTTTTGTAAGCAGCATTCAGAAATTGTCTTCCACATCCTCGTGCATTGCCCAGTGGTTTGGGAATTATGGAATAAAATTATAGCCTGGAAAGGTCTGAGCTGGGTAATGCCATATGCCCTGGACGACCTTCATTATCAGGTTTTCTCTCTTTATTATATATCTATTCTCGATTTCACAAAAAAAAAGGACGTATATACATGATATTTTGGATATCGCTTTTTCACTAAAAAATAAAATACAAAGACAAGGAATTTTTAGGTCGCTTATAGGTCTTTAAGACCAAATAATATAGATTAATGTATTTTCAGCACTTGTTTTCGGCTTGAATTTATTTAACTTAAGCTCATAATTGTTAGTAAATTATGAGTTGGCTTTAGAGCCCACACACATTATAATATTTCACGCGTTTTCTACAAGTAAAATATGTCTAGAAACAAAAATATTCTTTGATCTGTCAACCAAGCACTCATTGCTTGCCATGTGCTAAGGCTGGCCCGTCACTCTCCCTGTTCATGCATGAAATTCTCCATGCTAAGCATCAAAACAAGACTCTTCTCAACTCTGTCTGTCACTATCTTCAACTGGGCTCGCATTGTACACTTTAATGGCGTCATGGTTCACAGTTCACACGTAAGCAAAATGCATGGTTCTCCCTTCGATATATATTCCACAGTAAGCAACATTTGGAATCCAAGCTTCCTCGAAATACAAAATTCGATTCGAAAAGGAACGTCACAGAAAATCCCAGGTGCATGAGAAAAGAATAAAGCATGTTTCATCTATATTCGAACCACGATCGCAAGTATATGGCAGCTATATATATTTGATTCTCTGTTAATTTTTTATCTAATTAGACAACACTAGTTTTAATGCACGCTGTATTGATGTGGTTTATAAATGAATAAAAAAAAAATATTTATTCCACATAAAAAAAATATTTTCTTCTAATATTAAAAATATGGGTTTTTATTGTATAGTAAATTAAGTCATGGTGGACGAATTCTCTTATTTGGCTTTCTAATACTATTATATGGATATTTATAATATTAAAAGATAACATTTGGAACTTGAAACTTGAAACTTAATATAAATAGATATACTATTTTATAAATAGTCATATGGTTTTATAAATAGTTATATTGTTTGATGAATAGTTATATTTGATGAACAATTATATTGCTTGATGAACAGTCTTAGAGTTTCATCAACAGTCATATTGTTTGATTAACAATCATAATATTTCATCAACAGTAATACTATTTCATCATTATGTTTCAAGTCTATAAAAGCATGTTACTACACAGAAAAGAAAACACAAAAAAAAACTTATATTCTTTCTTGGTCTTATCTTCTTATTTTTTTAAAAAGGTTTAGAGGTTTAGTTGTATCCTAGAGGTATTGTCTATGTGTGGAACAAATAAACATCTTAAAGAAAGTGTTTTCATGCCTCTAAACCAACTTCATATTTGTTTCTATCCTAAATATTTCTATCACGCTGTATAATTAAATTAAATATTAGTAATTTAAATTATGTTGGAAAAAAATATTTTTCTTGTTAAACTTATTATATTTTATTTATGCATATTTTTTACATAATAATTATTTTTAATTGATAGCTAGTTATTTGATAAAAAAAATTTGAGTAATTAAAGTTAATATCATAAAAAACTAAAAATTCAAATTAAATGGGAAAATATATTTCTTTAGCTAAAATTCTCTTTTTATTATTTATTAATTTATTTTTAATTTTAGAATAAATATTTTTTTTATTAGAAGCATGATTTTCCAAAAACAAAAAAACTTATCATTATTTGTAAAACAATTTTAAACCAAGAAATAATAAATAATATTTCAAATATTTGTATGCAATCACAATGAAAAATTAAAAAAATAATTAATTTCAAAAACTAATATAAAAAATGATAATAAATATTATTTTATACTCATTGGATATTTATATGTAATTTTTTAAACTTGTGTTTATCAATTTCATATATATTTATAAATAAAGTAAATATAACTATAAAAATATTAAATATTATTTAAAACTAATGGCATAATTTTTTAAATGTTATTTTACTTATTTATTTAAATAGGATTTAATTTGAAAAAAAAACTTTTTATAAGAAAAAAGAGAAGGACCTAAAGAATATAGTCCCATCTAGTGCAACAATGCCTAAACAACACGGATAAATTGGTATGTGAAATAAAAATTTAGGGATCATATTGATTTTTTTCCATTAAAATAATAAAGGATCTATTTTTTGTTTTTGTATTTTTCATATACTTTGATCCTTGTTCTTTCATATATAAGTTTCAATTATGTTTCAAAAAAAAATGTTCTTTAATTCAGTTTCAGAATTTTCTCAAACTATTGAATATGTTATTGCATGCAAAGAAAAGAAAATTACAATGTTTAAAATGACTCTAACATAACATGCAAGGATAAAATTGCATTGGAATAAAGTTTGATGATCAAAATAATAAAAAAAAAACAATATTGTTCATTGAAGAGTGTCGTATACAATGATTTTAGACAAGTGAACTAAAATTAACAGTAAAAAATAATACAATAATCAAATAAACAAATTATTTCAATACATTCTAGATAAAATTAGCTATTTGACACACGTTTCATCAAGGGATAAAATGCTTTTTTTCAGCAAAAAAAATAAATAAATATGCATGATTTCAATGTGTTTTTTTTATTAAAAAATCATAATCATAAATAAAAAAAACTTATGCATACATTTAATTAAATAAATCAAGAACCATTTGTGCCAATAAAAAAAAAAAGGTGTTAACATATCTATTCATTTCACTTTTCTGTGAGTCAAATATTTTCTTTTCTAATGCAAAAGAATGAATGGATAGTTGTTGTTAATATATTTTTTGAAATTAAGAAAAAATAACAATTGTAAATTAAAAAGTTGATACTTATATATAAAGAATCATATATATTAATAAATATAAAAAAGAGTTGTAAATGCAAAGCCACGTCTAGGATGTGAACTTAATTTTTACCAAAATAGAAATATTAGACAATATTAAAATTATGTTTTACTGTATCATGATTTTCTTAACTAAGATATGTAAGGACACTATTTATGTTAAAGGAGATAAATCTTAAAATGTATGAACTAATAAACTAAGAAAGAGCTGCTAATACCAATAAAATTCTAAAATAAAATATAATCATCTTTATAAAAGTAAAAAATAGATAAATATAATATTAAACCTCAACTTTCTCCATTAATGCACATGTTTTGTTTTTATCTTAAAGGTCACATTTTCTTACCAAAAAAAATAATTTTTATTTATATAAAACAAAAAAAAATTATAAATGAATTAAAATAATCTTTTTAAAATATTAAATACATAAAAATATTTTAAAAAAACAACTTCTATTTAAATAGGATAAATAAACAATCTAAAATATCAGAGAGAATTGACATAAATTTAAATATAAATTAAAAAAATATTATTTTAAAAAATACATACAAAAACAAGTATCAATTAAAAAAATAGAAAAACAAATAGGTATTTTTAGGCATAGCACGCTCCTAAACCATTTTGACAAAGGGCATGTGCATAGACCTACAATGACAAGCTCATGTGTAAAGGCCTTTATTTTTTTTAATTGGAAATGGGGCACAACATGTTGTCCACCTCATAAGATTTTGAAAAAAATTAAAGATAAGCAATGTGCCGCCTAGTTTTTCCAGTTTCCGACTATAGTGGTAGTCAGAAAATTTGGGTTTGTGATTTTTTTAACTTATAAACTCATTTTAAATTTATTTTTTCAGTAATCTTGGTGACACTTCCTCATCAAATGAAACTTATTGACATTGAGATGGATACCCTTTTTTATGTTAAATTGATATTAATCGAGCCTCTTTTTATTATTAGAATCTTGTGACTTTCTCTCTTATCTCTCAAATCAGAAACTAAAAAGTATGAAAACTAAAGTTAAGTATCTCAATTAAAACTTTAAAATATTGTTGGATAAAAAATCATAATTTAAAAAGTAAGAGGATCAAAGTAATTTTTTTTCTTTATTTTTCAAACTACCACCTTTTTTCTCATTAGCTTACACTTTGGTCCTTCTTCTTTTAATTTCATCTTTCCCTAACACTTCTTGATAGATTGATCATGAATTTGGGCATAAAAAGATTTAATAGGATATAAATAAGGTTTGAGGACCACATTTTAAAATCATTTCACTATGGATTGCTAGAGTGAAAACACCACATGTTTTAAAGTTTATGTTAATAATATTACAAGTAAGGACAATTGCATTATTAGTACATTAATTCTACATATTTTTTCAATCAAGTACATGAACTTTATTTTTATTTTTTTGCATTTGAGTACATATACTTTTTAAGATATTTTAATTAATTACATCCATCAACCTCTAATCAACTTTTTTTCATTAGTTGATGAGGTGAAATTTGATCTTGTTTATTTTGATACATTAACCTTTTTTTATTATTCCAATTAAATACTTTAGTAAATTTTTAATTTTCTACAAGAAGACTAAGATCTATTTATAAATAATTAAAAGTAGTAAATAAATTATTAATACACGAAATTTATTATTTTGATGTGGCACCTTTACTCGTTTTTAAATTGACTAGTTTTTTGTTTACTCAAGTAGTTTTCTATATGTTCTCTCTCTATCATGATTTCATCAACTCTCCTTTCATATTACAATCACATGATATCCATTTATATGGTTAAAATAATAAATATTTTAATTATATTAATAATGTATTGTTAGTTTTAATTAATTATACAATGATTTTTTGTATTCATGTAGACAACTTACCATGAATGAAAAGAGTTAACATCTTAAAGTATTTAATTTAATATTTTTTAAAGAATTTATTTTAATTTAAAATGTTTTTATTTATTAAAAAAGCTTATTTTAGAGGGCACTTAATTATTTTAAAAAAAACATATTAAAAAAATGAAAATTTGACTAAACTACTTGTTTGGAATAATAAAAAAACATTGGTGTATCAAAATAATAAAAAATAAAGTTTATGTGCTTGATTGATATAAAATAAAAGTTGGAGCAACAATAGAGATTTAAGAGTGAATAATTTAAGATTGAAAAATAATAGTGTACTCAGATTAAAGCTTATGTATTCAATTCAGAAAGAGGTGTAAAGTTAATGTATTGATTATTCCTAATGTATGATTATTCCTATATATATATATTTGAGATTGTGGTAGGGATTTATTTTCAAAGTGTTTTTACCTGAAAATATATCAAAATATTATTGTTTTTATTTTTTTAAATTTAATTTTGATATCAGCATATCAAAACAATCTAAAAGTATAAAAAAATAATTTGAAAAAAAATCAATTTTTTTTTAAAAGCATGGTTGAACTGCAAAAACAAACAAAATTATAGATGGATACAATGTGTTTTCTATTTTATCAATAAAAATATATGTTTTTTTTTATTTGAAATAAAATGTGTGTTGTGATTGAAGTACAAGTGTTTGATTGAAAATATGATAAAAGTGTTTTTATAAAGTGTTTTTTTGCTTGAAAATATATTAAAATATTTTTTTTAAAACAAATATTTTAGATATCAGTATATAAAAATGATAAAAATATTAATTTAATACTTTAAAATTTCAAAAATATAATTGAACAAACATCACCTAAATATATTAATAAATGATACTAATATAAAAATATATGTTGTCATATAAAATGCGTCAATGGTAAGACATGAACCCCATACTTGGAGCCTTTTGGACTCTTGTTAAAGCTGCCGTGTTGTGTTGTGTTATGAGATTGCACATATTAAATATTGAGTAATGAATTATTATATTGTGTTGTTATTAAAATTAAAATTAAAATTAAAATTAAAATTAAAAACATAATTTGAATTAATAAATTTCTTAAAAAAAATAAATGAATTTCTTAAGAAATGAATTCTTTCTTAAAGAACACACAAATATCATAAAAAAACATAAATTAAAAAGAAAAAATAATCAAAACATTACATTTATTTTTTTAATAAATAGAACAACTAAATAATTTAATTAGGATTTATACAAGTTGAGAGCTAATATACTTAAAATAAAATAATGAAGTTTGTTTAATTTTAAAATATTTAAGGTTATTAAATATGTAATTATGTGCAAAATAAAAATGATTGAAGTTAGTTAATTTTAAAATATTTAATATTATTTTTATCTTTTAAATAAAACAAAAAAAATTTAATTTCTAAAAACATTGCTAATATACATTTAACCTAATTTTATAAAAAAATAATTTTCATTCTCAAAATTTAAATAATCAATTTTTAAAATCTTAAATAATCACTTTTATATATATTATTGTAAAACAAAACAATAAAAAGTGTAAAAAACAAGAAGATAGACGAACTCTTGCGACGATGAGTGCACTCTCCTTATCCTCAAAAGAGAATATAAGGAAACCTTATCTTTAAGGATATTGTGCCAATTAAAAAAGAAAGTTCCACGTGCGTGCTCTGCCTAATTAAAAAAGCTAAAAAAAAATAATATTATTTTATTTGGTATTATAATAATGATTATTTTTTTAAAATATTTTTTTATTTAAAAATATATTAAAATAATATTTTTTATTTTTAAATTTATTTTGGATAATAGTATATTAAATCAATATAAAAATATTAAAAAAATTAATTTGAAAAAAATATAAATATTTCTTAAGAATATTTTTGAAAAGCAAAAGTAAATATATTTTTACAATTGAGGCCCATCAATATTCCTTTCCCATCCTTATAGTGTAAAATAACCTAATATTAACCCTAAACTTAATGCTTCCTCTTTTTAATGTGTTTGGTAGTGTGATAGTGATTGTTTTTCAAATAACTTTTCATGCCAAAATATATGTTAATAATATTTTTTTATTTTTTATAAATTATTTTTGATATCAGCACATCAAAACGATTCAAAACATATAAGCCATACTAAATTTTAACAAAAAAAATTGAATTGTTTTAGAAATACAGTTTACACCACGTTTCCAAACAATTTCTCATTCCATAGCAAAGAAAAACTAACTTTTTTTTGTTCTTTTTTTACGCATCGCTTTTTAGTTTCTCTCATTTTTTTTCCGCATTTAAACTCTTGGAAACTATGAGGATAAAATTGAATTTTTTTAAAAAAAAAATAGAGGAAGAAATGGAACACTAACGAATCTACAGTGGAAAAAAATGAAGTTTACTGAAGAAAAAGAATAAAGAGGGTAGGCATACATAACCAATAATAGGAAAAGTAAATGGACTATTTAGGTCAGTTCACTGTCAATCAACTATTAAGCTGATCTGTAATCCACTGCAATGCGGAATCTAGCCAATAGGAATAGAACATGACAAGACCCCATTAACTCTCTCAGGCCATTTCGTTCTTCATTTCTTCTATATATACATGCGCAAGGTCCCTGCCTTCATCTAATATCTTACCCTAAATAATACCACAAAAAATATCCATTCATTCATTCTTTTGTAATTACCAAGATGAAGCCGCATAATCTCTCCAGCGATGGTTCTCTTCCTCGTGATTCGAAGAGAACAATTGCAGAGAGGCTCAAGCAGGCTATTGATGCGGCTACTGTCTCCATGGCCGTGGCTCGGAACGGGGCTGGTAAGGGAAACAGTGCTCCCTTATATTCAAAAGAAATTGAAAGACGAAACTGGAGCTCTCAGGCAGAGGACCCTATAAGAACTATGATGTTCTTAGGGTCATGGGGCCATACATGAACAAGCTCTCTTGCTTGACTTTGATCAAACCAAATATTGTTAAGTTGGATCACCATGGATGATTAATTGGTGTACAAGATCAACAAGTCATTTAACTAATTGAATATGTATGTAAATAATCATGTGTATGATATGGCTGATGCTTGGGAAAGAGCAAGTGGACGTGTTTCAGCCAAAGCTTTCAAGAACTATTAATTGAGCTGTAATGCCCGAAAGAGAACGATTTCTTGATCTGTTGTTCCGGTAAAATGAAATATGTCGCCTTTGCTTGATGCTATGTGACAATTGCTACCATAAAGTTGCTGCATCTTTGTGACCAATATTTTGAATTATAAACAGCTGGAATTCTCTTCTGTTTCTCCTTTTCTTCTTGTGTAATTGTGAACAAAATTTGGTTGAAAAGGTTTGGAAGGATTATCTTTTGAATCCCACAATTGGTGACTTATTTTCTACTTGTAAAAAAAAAAAAAAAAGCTTTTAATGTACTTTAGTTTAAGGGAATTCAGGGGAGCAATTAACCCTTCCATAAGCCCGACGATGAATATCTCGAATTGTTCTCTTTTGGATCCGCCGTTTAAGTAGACGACCAAAACTTATCATTGCAAATGAGAAAACTTTAGCTCTGGGCCGTTTAAGTGGCGATTCCTTATTAGACTTGGCAAAGTAAATGACCAAATCTATGAGTTCAATACAACAATTTGCCCTTGTTAATGTGTAATTGTAAACCCACAAGAGGAGCCTGTGGTTTGACAAGATCATGGTTCGACTCTTGCCTTGGTGAGCTAGGGAATTTTCTTTCCACCAGGCCGTTTGCCCTTAAACCTGCGGGCTCGCATCCTATAATGGAGGACGCCTCGAAGGAATCCACAAATACATCTCTATGTTAAGAAAGAAAGAAAGAAAAAAGTTATTGATGAGCAGGGGCACAAAACCAATGTTATAACCCGTTTTTACCATTGATTTATTTTTTTGAATGGTTATAGTACATTCAAAAACATTAAAAAAACAAGAAAATCCAAATAAATATTTTAAAGTTGGATGGTTTAAATTTTTCAGGCATGATAAATTTCTCAAGTGTGTAATTGAACTAAAACTAGTTGTGATTGAGATGATTATAGGACCAATGACTAAAATTGTTAGTTTGATCAAATTTGAAAGTTCTTATTAATTCAATTAGGGGTTTAATTGGATTTTTATAACTTATTTTCACTTCAATTGCAAATATTTTAAAATCCTAAGGGCCATTTTGGGAAAGGCAAAGACATTGAAGGGTTTATTTGAACTCGGTTAGGGGCTCAATTGAAAGATTTTAATTTCTTGGTTTGATTTTTGGCCATATTGTTAAATCAAAGCTTCAGGATACTAAATTTGAAAACACACTGACATTGGAGGACCACATGAAATTTTTATCACACCCGACGATGTCGTTTTGAAGATAGGGTATAAAAGTTGGTCTAATTTATTGTCTTCTTCCTCAAGAGAGAACCCTAGTAGCTGTTCTTTTCACCCTCAGTTGAACACTCACCCCACCGTCATTTTCACTGATCTTGGTGTTGTTTCGCTTGACCTCTAGTGTCGTCCCTCCATGATTTTAGCATCATTCATGTCTGGGTAATCTTCTCCACTAATTGATAGCTAATCATGTCCTTGCCCTTTACTTTTTTATTTTGTTTGGTTGTGGTTCAATGATTGTTTCGCTAAACTTGGCAATATAGTGTTTTTGTGCACTCTTTTGTCATAACCTTGATGTTCTTTTTTTAGCTATCCTGAATGGTTTGATTTTCTGCTTGAGAATCCAACGACCTTAATGATTTTAGGTAAGTTGATTATTCTGCATTATAAATTTGGGTCTAGTGTTTAGAAAAAAGAGAAGGTGGAAGGAGGAGAAAAAAAAAGTAGGAGAATATTGCATCTGGCCAAGACTTATAAAATAGTTCCCATCTTCCATTTTGATGTGTTCTGGATTATTATTATTAGTTTTGTTTAGCTTTACAACATCTTGATATTTATAATATCTATACATAAATCAATTATATATACCTAACACAAAACTATATGATATCTATGCAATGGAATTAATGAATAATAAATACATGGAATTAGTGTTGCCCAATTAGTGTTGTCCTATTAGGTAAGGTGAACCACAATACACATGATAAATAATTAATTATTAAATCTATCTATTTATAAATATTCCCTAAAAAGGAAAACAACCAATATATACATATTATCTATCTTTTATTAATATTATCTTAAATAAATTAAGTTATTTCAACTTAATTATAAAAATCTCAAGGTATAAGCTTAATCGTTTCATCTATCTAGCTCCTCACATCCATTTCCATCTAAATGATTAATTTTATATATTTATTTAAATCAAGTCCTTGTTCAAAGAATTGACTTTATTACTCATTTAATTAAATCCTAATCCAAATAATCAACTTTACTTCTCAATCCTATAATTAAGTCTTTGCTCAAACTATCGACTTTAACATTCAAGAAATCAATAAAGTCCTCATCCAAATGACTAATTTTAATATTCTAGTAATCAATTAAGTACTTGTGTAGATAGTTGATTTTAATATTTAAGTAATTAATTTGAATCTTCGTTCAAATGGCTAACTTTAAAACATTAATTCAAATAGTCTCCTTCCAAACAACTAACTTTAACACATATTAATATTAATAGTTTTTATCCAAATGACCGACTTTCTTATATTTTAAACTTTTATTTTTTACCCATTCCATATATATATTGCAAGTATATAAATCTTAATGAAAACATATTTTAAATAAAGAAGTGGCACCTGTTTGGTACTCTTCCCAAACAAACTCACTCTGCTAAGTGTCTAGCTATAAACACCTCTCTTAATTTTAAAGTGAAATATAATTATCAACTTACTATTAAGTCAACTCATGAATTCATATTCATGTAGGGATTTATATCCTTACTTAGGTGCCATTTCAGATTGCTTTTCAAATAACATTTCCTATAAATTTGAATTGTTTTCGCTTAAAATTAATTTTTTA
Organism: Populus x sibirica; assembly: GCA_019202695.1. NCBI lineage: Eukaryota > Viridiplantae > Streptophyta > Magnoliopsida > Malpighiales > Salicaceae > Populus > Populus x sibirica. The sequence continues at coordinate 118,266 of JAGMVL010002287.1, forward strand.
TGTTTTTGGATCTTTTTAATCTGCTAATACCAAAAATGATTTAAAAAAATAAAAAAAATTATTTTGATGCATCTCTGAGCGAAACACATTTTGAAAAATAACTACTATCACACTCTCAATCACACTCTCAAACACCCCCTTAAGCAATCCAAACTTTTAATATTTAATTTTAAACCCAACACATTTTAATTCCCACAATGCCTAAAAGTATTTCTTAACGAGACCAATTTCAACAAGGTTAGGCTAGACCTAGCCCAAATTATATATATATATATATATATATATATATATATATATATATATATATATATGCTTTGATTTCAATTCTTTTTATTTGTTTATTTACTAGCGCTAAAGTCAGAAATAACATATATTTTTTTGGCTACGTAATACTTACTAATACCAAAGTTAGAAGTATTCGTAGTTGAACATTCATTGACGCTAGAGTTAGGAATATTATAAGCAGACCATCATAATATAAACCAACAAAATCTTAGTAATTTAAGACAGAACCAACAATACAGCCTACCTCGGAAGGACGCTTAAAGGGTAATAATATCTTTTCTTTTGCACAACTTGTCTCATACCATAGAATCTCTGTTGATCAAGATTTCTAGTAACCATAATACTAGGTGAGAACTTCTTAAACAAGACCTTTCCCATCTAAGAACAAGATGCTACAAATCTATTTTTTTCGCATCGAAATTTTTAAAAGTCGTCGTGATGTTGGGTGCAACACTTACTATGCAAAACTCATTCAAAACGAGTCTTGAGTCCCTAAACTAGGTCAAACCGAGCTCTACCCCATCCTTTCTCTCTCTCTCTCTCTCTTGTTATCCTATATTTCTCTCTCATCCTTTAGCTCAATATAGTCTTCTTTACTATGCAAAGCTCGTTCAGAATGAGTCCTGAGTCCTCATACTCGATCAAACAAAGCCCCATCCCTTTCTCTCTCTCTTCTACATTTCTCTCTCATCCTTTAGCTAGTATAATGTTGCTTACTATATATATGAATAGTGTTTGCTATGTAAAGCTCGTTCAGACTGAGTCTTGAGCCCCCATACTTGGTTAGACCAAGCTTCACCCCCTCCTCTCTCTCTCATCCCTCTCCTTATCTTCCCTTGGTTTGGCCTGAACGAGCTACCTTGTCTCACCTTGTTTTATTATTCATGAATAGTATTATTTACATCACACTATTCATGAATAATACTTTTTCTCAGAAATTTTATAAATATTTTTCAAGCTATATATTCTCTCATTTTGAGATAGAAAGAGAGAGAAAGAGAGATCCAGAGTTCTAGAGGATTATTCATCTAAGAACACTATACTTACCATCTCTTCACTACATAAAGAACATTCAATAAGACAAAGAACACACATATCTCTTCTCTATATAAAAACATCATTTTTATCTTCTTCAATTTGTACCCACTTGTTTCCTGGGAAAAAAACTCAAATACTAACTTAAACATCGGAGTGTCTCTTATTTCATGAGGGATTTGTTTTACAAGTACAACTCGGGTTCAGATCTCATCAGACAGGGAAAGTCAATATTTTTCAATGAAGTTTTTCCATGATTTCATCACTTAACCCCAAAAAGAAAATACTGAACGAGAGTAGAAAATAGAAATATTGGATTAAGGTTTAACCAAGCAATTGGATTTTTTACACCAAATATAAATGACCAGAACTTATCTCTACAATCCTTGGAGTGCTTTAGTCATGGTCATGGTCCTCTTGTTTGTATACAATATGAAAAGAAACTAGCATGTGAGAATTTGTGATATTAAAATGAAATTGGTTCCTTAAACATGAGTTGAATTTGTTAGGTTGAAGAGCCATCAAGTTTTTATTTTGAAAATACATAATTATTTTGATAGATTGGATATCATTTCCATTTAAATAGAAAGGAAATCAGAGACAACCCTGATATCATGTCAAAAACAAAAGTTTTATAATGAATATCTCTAATATTTTTTATTGATATTATGAGTGAACACACACATACAATAAAAACCCTTATGATTTACAGAAAATCTCCTAAATTTTAGGAGATTTATAATAACTGGAAAATATTCTTTGAGATATTATTGAGATGTACTATCAATATTAACATATTGGTTGCCTTGTTTATAAATGTGCTGGGATGAGCACATTTTGGTATTAAGGTCACCTTCCACCATATTATGAAACGAGCATTAATCAACTCAAATTTGGTGTTCCAATTCTTAAGGCGTTTTGTCATACAATTTAAAAATGATTCTCTCCTTTTCATCATGTATTACTTGATCTACTGAATTTGTTCTAATCATTTTTTCTACCAACAATGTTAGAGTTTAAGCTAAAAAGACATAATTGGATAGGCCCGAGTTCAGGCCTTTACACCTACACAAGTCTAGTTACAAATAAATCCACCTAGCCAGCAAAAGAATCCCAACTAAGAGGTAAACTATATTTTTGTCTCTATTGCAAAAAAAAGGTGGGAAATTAGGAAAATAAATGCTATACAAATAAATGCTCCACGATAAATGCAAATAACATGAATTAGCCCGCAAAACCATAAAGATGCTTCAATGCAAGTGCAATGTTTCACCTGGATATGATGTGACAACATGGGTGGGAAACTGGGCATTATGTCTTCTTCACGTATCATTGGAGTAAACAATGTCTTCTTCATATTTAATGATGCTTTGAATAAATGACTCATCATTATTTTATGCTTTTTTAAGGAAAATATAAAATCCCAAACTTTGAACATGACATATTGCAACTATATATTTGAAGTAAACCCACTATGTATAGTATTAAGTTAGGAATAAGAATATGTCTACAATTAAGTTAATATCATAACTAATTTTATGAGATGGAAAGCTTTTGAATTAGAATTCTTACTTGCCTAAATCCTCGTGATGATACTCTTTTTTTTTCTAAGGATGAAGAAGATTTGGTTCAACGAATTGATACAATATAAGGATTTCTTTCTTCTGCCATCATTAACCTCCACATTTTTGGTCCTTCTCTATAATCTATTTGTCGGAGGAGAAACAAACAATAATTAGCCTTTGATAAATGTTCTTAGAAATGTGATACAATCGTGTAGAAAGATAGAAAGATAATAAGTAAGTGAGACAAGGAAGTGCTAATTGTGGTGATTCTATTTGGTTCTCGAGAGAAGTCTGCGAGAAAGTGAGAGAAAAAACCCATACCTTTTTGAAAAAGCACGGTAGAGAGCAAAGGGTGTGTGGGCTTCGATAATATTTTTATCAGATAACAAAAATAAAATATTCATATTTTTGGAGGACTGAGGAAACGAAAGAGAAAGTAACCCCTACACAGATATGTCCTTTATTTGCTTGTACAGGGTAATATAGTTATTTTATAAATAATAATTTATGTGCAGATAATTGGACAAGCTTGTCATATTTTTTTTAATGAAACAAAAAGTTATATTCTAAAAAATCATATTAATAGAAACAATAAATCACATAGCCCAAACATTATAAGGAATATTGTGCACATAAAAACACAGAACTATTCATTGCGACAGTTAACTTACGGTTTTATCATTTGAAGAAAGAACGAGGATCCTTGGTTTTTAGGGTGATTTTGTCTTTTCCAAAGACCAATTGATCATTAAAAGATTGTTCGGGTTATTTTTGTCTTTGCAACTTTTTTTAAAAGTACAATTACTTATTTACCCACGCACTAAAAAAATTGAATTGCTGGCTAAGGGTATTTATGCCTTTATGTTCTTTGAAAAATCATGAAAGGACCCTTCTGCCCTTGGAATCGAAAAAAATAAAGGAAGAGTTCAAGGGTGATTTTGTCTTTTCACATAGGTTTTTTTTTTTTGTTAATACCACAATCATAAAGGGTGTTTTAGACTTTTAAATAAGTAATTCTTAAATCAAAAAGCAACAGGCACGTGCCCCTCAAACGTTGGCGCGCTTGAGGCGTCTGTGCCATTTGTATGACGTGTCATTGGAAGTGACATCTCACCTTTTTTCTTCTCATGCAGCGTGCGATGGTGGTTAATGGGTGGTTTGTCGCTGGTGGTCATTTTTTTTTTCTTTTTTTTCTTTCTCTTCCAACAAAAGTGCACATTTATTCTCTTTTCTTTTTATTTTCAATTTTAGTCTTTATGTTATTTATTTCTTATTTTAGTCCTTGGCCTTTTTGGGGAGGTTTTTGATGTTTTCATCTTAGTCCTTAAATTACAACTTAACATATATTATTGTTTTTAATTCAGTTTTTATTCTTTTGATTTCTGATTTTGTTTTCTTGGCTTTTTTTTTTATGAAAGTTTTATTGTTTTCAATTTCATCATTTAATCAAAGTTTATATTGTTTTATTTTTTTCAACTCAGCCCTCATTCTTTTGATATATATTTTTTTGCTTTTGTTAAAGATTTTTTCTTTTCAATATAACCCTCCAATATTAGTTTTTTTGTTCCCTCTAATTTATTTTTTATTTTGATTTTCACACTCATTCTTTTAAGTGCAGTTTTTTGTGCTACAATGTTTTTCCCGGTTTCATTATTCGACGTTTGATTTGTTTAGAATTGGGTTTCATGGTTTTTCATTTCTTGTGCCACCAATCTAATGACACGAGTCTCGAGTTTTAAGAATTGATATAGATAGAGATTTTTTTTTCTCATTTTCTTTTATCGTTTTATCATTTTGCATTATTTAAAAAAAGATTGGATTTGTTGTTATCTTTAATTTTTTTCTATCAGTTTATCCCGGTCTCATGGCTTATGCCACAGGTTTTCTAGAGCTTTTTTAAATAAAGGTTTTTTTTTATTTGTTTAATGTTTAATTTTTGAAGATTGTTTTATACAGATAAGCTTTATTTTATATAAAAAAATATTTCTTTTGAAAAAATATTTCTGATATGTCCGGCCTTGCATAATATTTTTTTTCCTTTTATTTTATTCACTTAGTTTCATATATGTTTCTTTCTGTTATCTTTTATTGGTTGTAAGAAATAAATTTGGTAGATACAAACAAGTAAATATCTTATTTTGCGAGATTAAATATTTTAAACTACATCTACCTCTCAATTTGTCCAGTATAACTTTTAGTTATTGTTAACAATTGTTTTTTGTTTATTTACGTTAATAATTATCTATTGGTTTGGTTAGATGCTTGGATAAAATTTACACTTTAAATTTTTTTATGTAAAAAATATCAAAATAGTCTATCTATTTATTTTTTTAAAAAAATTACAACTCACAATAGAGCACGAGTCAATCTAATGTTTTTTTTAATTGTCATCGTCCTTTGTGTGTTTAGCCTGTGATGGTATACAAGAGAAAAAAAGCTTGATTTCCCAAGATAAATTAGGAAATTAGCACATAAAATTAAAATACATTGCAAAATAACATGGAAGCAAAATGTTTTAGCGAAATAGCATGCTTTTGGATGTCGTGATTGGAAACCGTGACATTTAATTAAATGTCACGGTTCCCAACATATCTATTAACTTTCTATGAGAGACTTCATTATTTTTTGATGTCATTTCCCTAATGATTAAAGAGGAGCATAAATAATTGACTTTGCACAATGTATGTTTTCATTTCAGATTATGCGCTTCTCTTCGTACTTAGGTAGCACATAGAAAAAAAAGACTTTTATTGGAAAGCTAGAATCTTGGAATCAATAGGACTAAAAATTAAGTAATTATCCGTCATCTCATGATATAATTCTATGTTTCTCATAGAGATTTAATAAATGTCACAATTCAAAACTATGATATCCAAAAGTGCACTATTTAGCCAAATTTTGTTTGTTTTTGTATCATTTCACCATTTATATTAATTTTATGTGCTAATTTCCAATTTTATTGTCACTTTGTGTTTAGCCTGTTATGCATTGGGATAAACACATAAAATTAAAATAAATGGTGAAATAACATGAAAGCAAAAAGTTTTGGTAAAATAACAGTACTTAATGAATTCAGTTTGGAACCTAGAGTGATGAATTTAACATGATTCATTTTGATGCAAATGAAAGTATATATCTTGTAAAAAAAAGGGTAGGTTGACTATCTAAGTCTTAGAAAAGGTCTCATATTTGCCCAGTGACGGTCTTCGTAAAGACAGTTTGGGGGCGTTGCAAGGAATAGTTAAGGCATGTATGCTCACCATTACTAAGCAGGCACTCAGATATGAGTTGGGTGTTTCACGCATCTGAATCCTGACCAATAGTCATAGGGCAGATCTCTAATCCCCCTCCTAACTTAATAAGGTTGTGTGCTTCCCAAAAATTAAATTATGTAATGCATGAGGCAGTTTTATTCAATGCATGATCAAATATGTACATAAATTAAAATGTAAAATAAAATAAGCATATTAATAGAAAACACGCAACCAAACAAAACATAAAGATCAGACAAAAACAACGCTTAGTCCACAAGGTCCCTAACTAATGAACACTTACCCAATGATTGTCAACTTTGTTTTCTTTCAAGGAATGTCTTTATGAACAAGCCAATGCTTTAAATAATTTTCAAATGCCAAATCCTAATCCATACTCACAAACATACAACCTTAGTTAGAGAAATCATCCAAAATTTAGTTAGAAAAGTAATAACAATAATGCACAAACTTCGTAGTCATCCTTTTAAGCAAACCATAATTTTCAAAATTCTTAAGGATATGCACCTTCTTATGTTCCCCCTCCTAAAAGAAATCTTGAGAAAACACTGCATGTATTCATTGAAAAATAAGAGTCAATCAACACTCAAAATGCTCAAACTATGGCATATTTGAAAGACACTCTTGTAAAATTCAAATCTACTCTTAATTTTCAAGAGAAAGTTAAGTTTCCTTCTCAACCACAACAAAATTCTAAAGGATAATACAACTCAAGTGCGAGTAGCTTCGAAAGCCAACACATGGATCAAGTCAAATTAGTTATGACTCTTTATAGTGGTAAGGTTATTGAAAATCCTATTCTTGAATCTTATGAGAAAGATGATGAGTCAATCTCTGAGGGTAAAGAAGAGGTTAAACCTGAACTTTGCAAAAAAAAAAAGACTGATTCCCCACTTGTACTTCCATTTCCTCATGCCATGACCGATAAAAGAAAAGTGAATCATAATTCTAAAATCTTTGAAACTTTCAAATAGGTAAGTATCAATATACCTTTGTTGGATGCTATTAAACAAGTACCTTTTTATGCTAAATGTTTGAAAGATTGTGTATTGTGAAGAGAAAACTAAATGTGAAAAAAAACCTTTTTAGCCGAACAAGTGTCATTCTTCAAAACAATAATGCTTTGAAATATAAAGACCATTGTTGTCCTAAAATTTCATGCTTTATTGGAGAACATAAAATTGAAAAAGCTTTACTGGATCTTAGAGCTAGTGTGAATTTACTTTCATATTCAGTTTTTCAAAGTTTTGGATCTTAGAGCTAGTGTGAATTTACTTTCATATTCAGTTTTTCAAAGTTTTTATCCAGGTGAGTTAAAACCAACTTCTGTAACTCTTTTACTTGTTGATAGATCTATAAAATTATCTAGAGGAGTAGTTAAAGATATGTTAATACCAGTTAATAAATTCATTTATCAAGGGGATTTTATTGTCTTGGATACATAACTTGTTGAAACACACAATTGAATTTCTATTATTTTAGGATGTTCATTTCTTACAACTTCTAATGCATTGATTAATTGTAGGAATGAAGTGATGAAGTTATCCTTTGGAAACATGACTTTGGAAATGAATGTTTATAATATTTGCAAGAAACCTGGAGATAATAATGATTTATAAGTAGATTTTATTGAAAAATTAGTTTATGATCAATTTAAAACTACTTTTAGTGAAACTGAGTTTAATGAATTTGAAGATTTGTAAATGATGTATTTTCAGGAAGAATCAAAGGAAAGTAGTTGGAGGCCAAAAACTGAGTAGTTTCCATCATGATCAATTGAGTCCATAACTTCAAGTTTTCAACCATAAAAACTTGATTTGAAACCATTACCATCTTATCTTAAGTACTTATTTTTGGGAGAAAATGAAACTTTTTCAATAATAATCTCTTCCAAACTTAATGCACATCAAAAAGTAAATTATTACAAACTCTAAAAATACATAAAAATTTATTATGATGGATCATAGCTGATATAAAAGGAATTAGTCCTTTGATTTGCACACACATAATTTATTTGGAGAAAAAAGCTAAACCCTCTAGAGAAATGCATTGAAGGCCTAATCCTAGTATGACATAAGTAATGAGAAATGAAGTCATTAAGCTTCCAGATAATAGAATCATTTATCTTATTTATGATAGCAAATAGGTAAGTCCTATCCAAGTTGTATCTAAACAGTTTAGAGTCATTGTGATAACAAATGAGAAAAATGAGTTAATTTCAACTAGGACTATTACTGGTTGGCGCATGTGCATTGATTATAGGAAACTTACTTCAATGACTAGAAAAGATCATTTTCCTTTACCATTCATAAATCAAATTCTAGAGAGAGTTAAAGTCATGAATTTTATTGTTTCCTAGATGGCTATTCATGTTACAACCAAATTAAAATTGCATTTGAAGAACAAGAGAAAATAATTTTCACTTTTCCATTTGGTACTTTTGCATATCAAAGGATTTCTTTTGGATTATAAAATGCACCAGCCATATTCCTAAGATGTATGTTGAGCATATTTAGTGATATGGTTGAACGTTTTCTTTATATTTTCATGAATAATTTTTCTATTTTTAGTGATTCATTTGATAATTGTTTAACTAACTTGGAAAAGGTTTTGAGTAGGTGTGAAGAGAAGAATCTTGTACTGAATTGGAAAAAATATCATTTCATGGTAAGAAACGATATTGTACTTGGTCATATTATTTCATTGATAGGAATTGAGGTTTACAAGTCTAAAATCAAGTTAATTATGAACTTGGCAACATCAAAATCTATTAAAAATGTTAGATCATTCTTTAGACATGCTAGTTTTTATAGGAGGTTTATCAAAGATTTTAGTGCAATATCTAAATCATTGTATAACCGCCTAATAAACGATAATATTTTTGAATAGACTGAACATGTGAAGAAATGTTTGTTAAACTTAAAAACTTGCTTGCATTTGTTCAAGTCATTCAACCTTTTGATTGATCTTTACCTTTTGAAACAATATGTGACATTAGGGGTGTTCAAAAAACCCGACCAACCGATTAAACCGAAAAAACCAAGAAAAAATTAACCGAAAAAATCAAACCGATAAAAAAAACTGAATAAATCGATTAAAAAATAAAAAAAACCACACGATCTTCTTCGATTCTGATTCAAAACAGCTTAAACATTATGCTGGCTTAACTAGTAATCATAATTTTTACCCTTACGAGTAATGGCGTGCAAAGCATCACTTGTATTGATATAGACCGAAATGTGCTATCTTGTAGCTGAACTATCACATTACTCGATTCAGACAATGTAGCTCGACCATCTCAAAACATTTAGCGAGACCACTATTGTTCATATATGATTAATACTTAAAAGTGCATTTTTATCAAGGTCTCATATCATCATTTTGTACTTGAAGTATCAATAACTCCTTAACTCTAATAATATAAGATACGTTTAATTTATGGTAAATGTTCATCTTAAATGCAGACCTATCACATAAATCAAAGGATTGATTAATGAGTTTAACTACTGAAATTAAGAAGACAAAAAGAGGGCTAAGCTTAGAAAAGAGATGCTGGTTCAGTCCAAACTAGAACACCATTCAGTTATTGGATCATAACTGGAGCTATAGAACTTGAATTTAGGTCTGGTTTATATATATGGAAAGCTACGACATAGGCCTAAAACTTTCATGAAGAATCCAAGATTTAAAAGTGCCATTTTCGAGTTCAAATGGTAGCAAGAAAGGAGAAGTCAGAATCTGTCCTGCAACCCAGATATTGTTTAGTGGTCAGCCCATATCTCGAGTTCTAGAAGTCCAAATGCGCCGATTCTTGTTTTGTTAGAAAGATGAGATAATTTTCCAGAACGTTCATGAAGGCTATCTGTTCAAATTCTGATTTTAGCAATTACGTTTTCAGCAGACAAGAAGATAAGGATTGTTACCAAGTCAAGAGGTGGCCACCCACTCAACAATTAGTCATCAAATATTTTAGCCTATAAAAGGAGGCATTTTCCATGTATTTAGGCATCTTGGTTTTCAGATCAAGATCTTGCTCTTGCTCTCTTTTTGTGTATTTTGTAATGTTTAAGTTTTATTCCATGTTATATTTTCTTTAATCTCTTGTTTATACTTTTCATTTCCTTTACTATACTTATATAATTATGTTATTATCTTGTTTATCTATGTTTCTTTTATTCATAATGTTCAGCTAAGTTTATTATGTCAAGGTGAAAAGGTTACACTAATGGTGTAAGAATAAGTATAGTATAAACTCAACATGGACTTTAATGTTTGATACTAACATGTTTGTATTTATTATCTTACTCACTCTTAATACCTTGCTTGTTAAATGGTTAATCTAGATTTGTGTTGAACAACCCTTGGTACAACAAATACTTGGCACTTTCATAGCCCAACTGTATGGTACAACCGACACCTGTGCTATGAAAGGAACTTGATTTATTGTTAACATAAGTTATCACCATGTATACCTGATAATATTTACAAGTATTTGCATTACTCGAATAAGATAATTAATGTAATCATGTTAACAATTTATAATCCAATTGAAACCTTCTTTGTGTGTGGTTTCCAGTCAAGTAATAAAAAAAAAAATTATACTATACTTATTTGAAATACCATTAATGGCTCCTCTAACATTGATAATTATTTTATCCTTGTTTAATCCTTATATCAATATTACATCTCAAAAGTTCTCTTCAAGTCCTTTTTATTTATTGTTTATAATTTTATATAGTTCACCTCCCTGTGGTTTGACCTCGATCTTGTCGAGTTATTTATTACTTCGACACTCCTGCACTTGGGATAAGACATCAATCTTTTGATCGTGCCAAGTTTTTGGCGCCGTTGCCGGGAAAGGTAAATTCCTGTATAAATTATAATATTTATTTTATTTTTTCTTTTCACTTTTCTTGTATCTAACTTTTATTTCTTTTCTTTTATTTTGTTTTCTTTTTCCTTTTATTCTCTTTCTACACGTGCATTAGAGTTTGGTCACGTACATTCAGTGGTAGACTTTGTAGGGTATCCTCATCATTTTTAGAAAATATGGCCGAAGAACATAACCAGTCGCTTCATAATGAGAATAATCGAGTTAGAACACTTAGAGACCACATGAATCGCATAAGAACAAGTGCACCCTCATGTATAGTTTTCCCTCCTGATGCGTCTCACTTCAATTTTAAGCCAGACATTATTCAACTTTTACCTTCTTTTCATGGCTTAGATCTAGAAAATCCATACTTGCATTTGAGAGAATTTGAAGAAGTTGGTAATACTTATAATGACTTAAATTGTAGTATGAACACCATCAAATTAAAGCTTTTTCCTTTTTCATTAAAAGATAAAGCTAAAACATAGCTATAAAATCTTAGGTCAGGATCCATTCGTGTTTGGGATGAAATGCAACAAGAATTTTTAAATAAGTTTTTTTATCTCATAGAACAAACTCTTTCAAAAGTCAAATCACCACTTTCACTAAAAAATCAGGAGAAACATTTTACCAGTGTTAGGATAGGTATAAAGACTTGCTTAATATGTGTCCTCATCATGGTTTTGAAACATGGAGATTGGTTTCACACTTTTATGAACGGTTAACACTTAAAGATAGGCAAATGGTGGAATTGATGTGCAATGGAACTTTTAAAGATAAAGACCCTAATAAAGCAATGGAGTACCTAGACTTGCTAGCAGAAAATGCTCAAAATTAGGACACTACAAGCATTTATGAGGCACTAAGTAAAACTCAACCTCATACATCTAGTGGAGGTATGTACAACCTTAGGAAAGATCATGACCTCCAAGTCAAATTTGCATCTTTAGCTAGAAAAGTTGAGGCACTTGAATGTAAAAAGAATGGTAAATTAAAATTTATTTAAGACATTGTGTGTCAAATCTGTGAAACAAATGAACATGCAACCAATGAATGTCCAACTTTGCTTTCTTTCAAGGAATGCCTCCATGAACAAGCCCATGCTTTAAACAGTTTTTAAAGGCCCAATCATAACCTATACTCGCAAACATACAATCCTGGTTGGAGAAATCACCCAAATTTAAGTTGGAAGAGTGGTAACAATAATGCGTAAACTTCACAGCCACCGTTTCAAGCACACCACACTTTTCAAAATTCTCATGGATATGCACCTCCTTATGCTCCACCTCCTAGAAGAAATCTTGAGGAAACACTATATTTGAGATCTGACATCACACCAATCGATGACTACTTTCTTGATGAATCTTTATTTTCTGTCTTTACAATGCCTTGGTTTGCTAATATTGTTAATTTTCTTATTTTAGGACAATTGCCAGCTCATTGGAGTACCTAAGACAAAAGAAAGTTTTTGAACGAAGTGAAGAATTTTTATTGGGATGACCCTTATTTATTCAAATATTGTCCTGATTAAATATTTCAAAGATGCTTTCCTGACAATGAGGTAAGTAGTGTCATTAAATTTTGTCATTCTGAGGCATGTGGGGGTCATTTCTCATCAAGAAAAACAACCGCAAAAATCTTACAAAGTGGATTTTACTTGTCCACCATGTTCAAGGACTCATATGCATTCTGCAAGACTTTTGAAAATTGTCAAAAGTTGGGATCTATTTCAAAACGTCACATGATGCCTTTAAATCCTATTCTTGTAATTGAAATCTTTGACTGTTGGGGTATAGATTTCATGGCTCCATTTCCTCCATCATTTGGTTTCTTGTACAAATTACTCGTAGTAAATTATGTTTCAAAATGGATAGAGGCAATTCCAAGTCGAAACAATGATCACAAAACAGTGATAAAGTTTTTAAAAGAAAATATTTTGAATCGATTTGGAATCCCTCGAGCCATGATAAGTGATGGTGGAACACATTTTTACAACAAGCCATTTGAGTCTTTAATGAAGAAATATGGAATCATACACAAAGTTGCCACCCTTATCACCCTCGACGAGTGGACGGGTAGAATTTGCTAATAGGGAGATCAAACAGATCTTGGAGAAAACAGTGAACCCTAATCGGAAAGACTGGTCTTTAAGACTTAATGATGCACTTTAGGCTTATCGAACTGCTTATAAAACATCATTAGATATGTCACCTTATAGACTAGTCTATGGAAAACCTTGTCAATTACCTGTAGAACTTGAATATAAAGCTTATTGGGTTATTAAAGCTTTCAATTCAAACCTTAACGATGCTAGTTAGATGCGAAAATTACAAATAAATGAGCTTGAGGAAATCAGAAATGATGCATATGAAAATTCAAGAATTCATAAAGCAAGAATCAAAGAGTTTCATGACAAGAAAATACTGAGAAAAACATTCAATATTGGTCAAAAAGTCTTGCTTTATAATTCTCAACTCCATTTATTTTTTGGAAAACTAAGATCAAGATGGAGCGGTCATTTTATTGTAAAACATGTGTATCCATATGGAGCCTGTGATATCAAGAATCTAAAGAATGACAATGTTTTCAAGGTAAATGGACATCGTTTAAAAGTTTACTTTGACAATTTTTCAGTTGAAAATGATTTTATTGAATTGAGTGATCCTGTATATAAAAATTGATTCTTTTTCTTTTGGAAGAGATCTTTCATATTTCCTTTTGGGCCCAACTACAAATTCACCATAAACCCATTGGAAGAGATCTTTCATATTTCCTTTTGGGCCCAACTACACATTCACCATAAACCCATAGGTCTGTTAAATGTTAATGGTTTTTATGATAAGTTGTTGTCTTTTCTTGATAATGTTGTGGAACAAGAATTTCTAACATCTTTGGCATGACAAATCATAATCTCTGCTACTGTTGCTGAATAATTGATTGACCAACTATAATCTTTAATCCCTGTAATTGATCCCTCCATGAGTCGCATAAATTGATCAACTAAGAAAAGCCGTAAAAAGCTTAGATTGGATTTGAGCCTTCGTTTGTAAAAACTTTGTGTCTTTTGGTTTTATTATTGTGTTTTGTTGTTTCTTATATTTGTTTAAGTGTCTTTTAGGTTTGTCAGTGTTCGTTGTTTCAAGTGATGTCTTCTATACTCTATCTTTCCACCTTAGGACATTGAGGACAATTTCTCGTTTTGGTTGGGGGGAAAGGGTAGTAGTTGATATTTTTTAAAAAAATTAACTAACTGTGTTTTCTATTTCATAAACCATTTGCAAAACTGTTGTTAATAGGATGTCAGAGTAAAGAAGTTCTTTTGTTAAAGTGACTCTTGAGACGCATTTTAGTAAACATTCTTAACAAGGTCTATCAGAATTCTTCTTAAAATATTCAGGTTTACAAACTCTCGCATTGTTATCACTTAATTCCGCTCATATACTCATTTAACAAGTATTCTTAACCTTCATTCACACATACACACTTTAACATATGATTGTGGGTTGCACATTGAATTATTATATTATTTATGTTCTTTTGTTAAAGGTAACAACTAAGAGAAATGGATATTATATATATATATATATATATATATATATATATATAAAATGATGATAATAAAAACGTAGAGAAGTTTGGTTTTGTAGCCTCCCTAACCTAAGCAATTAAGCCCGAAGGGGTGTTTCAACACCTAATACCCTAAAGTCAACTAACTTGGGAGCTATTGGCCCAACGCTTATTACATGGGTTAAGGAGAAAAGCTTAAGGGAATCAAACATTGCACTATCTACGTATCAGTATCCGCAACCCGAGTTACTAAGTTCGTAGGGGTGTCTCAACACCTAATGCCCTAAGACTAACTGGTCTGAGAGTCATTAACTAAAAGCTCGTTATATGGGTTAAAAATGCATTGTGTTTTAAGTTATATGTATATATATTAAAAAAAAAAGAAAAAAAAAAGAAGAAAAAGATAATAATCCTAACCCAAGGAAGTTAATCTTAAACTTTAGAACAAAAATTTTGTTTTCTTCCAAGTAAAGCCCCATAACTATGTGTTGATATATTGAGCATAAAAGAAAGGTTTATTAATATCTTGTTTAAGAGGTATTGCGCATATATATAAATTTAATGAGAGTTTGTTTATCTGAATAAATTAATGGAAGTTGAATGATGAATGCCTTGCTTTGTGGAATTTGCAAATTGTTTTTCTATGTTAACGCTTTGATTACTAAGACTAATAATAAGGTAGTTGGGGGGTGTGATTAGTACTTAAAAGTGCATTTTTATCAAGTTTTATATCATCACTTTGCACTTGAAGTATCAATAACTCCTTAACTAAAGCATGCTTTATAATAACAAGTTTGATACCATAAGATACCTTTAATTTATGAAAAAATTTTAATCTTAAATACAGGCCTATCAGATAAATAAAAGAATTGATTGATGAGTTTAAGTACTGAAATTGAAAGGACAAAGAGAGGGCCAAACTTAGAAAAGAGATGCTGGTTCAGTCCAATCTGAAACACTATTCGGTTATCGGGTCATATCTGGAGCTGTAGATCTTGGATTTAGGTCTTCTTTATATGGATGGAAAGCTAAGACATAGGCCTAAAACTTTCATATGGAGTCCAAGATTTAAAAAGGCCGTTTTCAAATCCAAATTGTAGCAACAACAAAGAAGTCAGAATCTGTCCTGCAGCCCAGACATTGTTCAGTGTTCAGCTCATATCTCGAGTTCTAGAAGTCCAAATGACCTCAATTTTTTTTTCTAGAAATCTGAGGTAATTTTCTAGAACTTTCATGATTCAAGTCTGTTCGAATTCTAACATTAGCAATGACTTTTTGTTCAGACAAGGAGATAAGGATTGTCACAAAGTCAAGAGTTGGCCACCCACTCAACAATTAGTCATCAAATCAATAGTTCTAAATTTTGGCCTATAAATGGAAGGATTTGCCATGCATTTAGGAGCTTGGTTGTTTAGAGGAAGATTTTGCTCTTGCTCTCTCTCTCTCTCTCTCTCTCTCTTTATAGTTTTGTAATGTTTAAATTTTTCTTTCATTAATATCATGTTTATGCTTTTCATTTCCTTTCCTTTACTAAGTTAACTTGTATCTTATTTATGTTCTTATCTTGTTTATTTATTTTTCTCTTCTTCATTATGTTCAGCTAAATTTATTATGTCAAGGTGAAAAGGTTACACTAATGGTGTAAGAATAATTATAGTATAAACTCAACATGGACTTTAATGTTTGATACTAACATGTTTGTATTTATTATCTTACTCACTCTTAATACCTTGCTTGTTAAATGGTTAATCTAGATTTATGTTGAACAACCCTTGGCACAACAAATACTTGGCACTTTCATAGCCCAACTGTATGGTACAACCGACACCTGTGCTATGAAAGGAACTTGATTTATTGTTAACATAAGTTATCACCATGTATACCTGATAATATTTACAAGTATTGGTATTAGTCGAATAAGATAATTAATATAATCATGTTAACAATTTATAATCCAATTGGAACCTCCTTTGTATGTGGTTTCCAATTGAGTAATAAAAAGAGTTTATACTATACTTATTTGAAATACCATTAGTGGATCCTCTAACCTTGACAATTGTTTTATCCTTATTTAATCCTTACATCAATATCACATCTCAAAAGTTCCTTCAACTCCTTTTCATTTATTGTTTATAATTTTATATAGTTCACCTCCCTGTGGTTCGACCCCGGTTTTGCCGGGTTATTTATTACTTCGACACTCCTACACTTGGGATAAGACATCAATCTTTTGATTGTGTCAAGATCCATGAATTGGGATCCTAATTCATATAGATACAAATGGTCTAATGGGAGCAATAATTTCCAAGAACATTTGGAACATTTCATTTCTGAGAAGAAGAGCTGATTTTTTTTTTCCAAGTAGTGTTCGATCAATTACATATTAATCATTATTCTATTGATGACCCTTTTAACTTTGCTATCTCAAATGAATATGACCTTTTATGATATCCCCTACTTACATTTTAGTGCTTGCACACATTGTAATTGAACAAATGTTGAGTTTAATTGTTGGACTCGGTCTTCAACCGAGTGTGCAATGTGCCACCATTTAACAACATTAACCAATTCATATTTACTACTAAATGTTTTATCAACCTCTAAATTAGACTTTCTTGGAATATGACTAAGTGTTAAATCACGTGAAACAACAAAACTAGACCTAGAAGCATCTCCAAATTCAGGAACATGATGAATAATTTCATCATCAACATCATCATCATCATCATCATCATCATTGTTACTAGGTTCATAATATTCAAATCTATGCTGATCAGCAAAAAAATTGTCAAACATAATATCATCTATCATTTGCAGCAAATCATCTGACAATAAACTATTTTTACCTCTACCAACTAAATTTGAAGGACCAATAGAAGTTAGGACACATAAATTTTGGTCGACTACTCATATACAATATTATCATGTTCAAATCAAAATCGGTACAAGATAATACTGTTGTTTACCAATTTGAATGAGAAAATCAATCATTGTCTTAAAACTACCATCACATACAATCAGTACAAGATAATACTGTTGTTCACCAATTTGACACCTTCAAGTTATTTAAACATCAATATCATTATAATCCAACCCATGTCCATGACAAATGGTTTCTTTTATTTTTACATGTGACATGCCTAAATTACTAGTTAACAACAAATTGCTTCTGTCATTGTATGTGATACTATTGTTCATTTCAGGAATAATATCGTTATTGTAATGACATAACATAAATATGTTATTAGACATTCTATACAAAAAATCAGATTCTAGTTAATTTAATGTAATTTTAACTAAATTGCATTACCTCAACCCTAATTGAAAAATTTCATAGCAAATTCAATCAAATTCTTAAAATTTAACGTTAAATCAAATTTAATAAAAAATTAAATATAATTTATGATACATTACCAATTAATATTTTCATGCTCAATTATATTAAATCAAACATAAATTCATAGTAAATTAATATAATTCAAAGAAAAACTAAATTCAATGAAACATGTAATTCATCATAATTCAATCACATTTATGCTCAATTGCATGAATGTGTGTGCGTATTTAACTAAATTATTGGCCAATTCCAATAATATACATAAAATTTCTAATTCGGCAACTTAACCTAAATTAAAAGCAACATATAATTAATTAAAATAATTAATTCATCATTAATTCATCTTATTTTCATGTTCAACTATATCAAATAAATTCTAATTGATTGTATTCTTAACTAATTTATGATTGATTCAACAAACCCTAAATTCATCATAAACCCCAAATTCAACCTAAACAATTATTTAACTTCAACCAAATGAAATACAAATTCATAGCAATATAGCATGTTTACCTTGGTTATAGGACTACAAGAATGGCTATGACAACGCGGCACCAAAGTGATGGCGATAAAGGGAGCGATGAATTTTCAACACAAAAACATCAAATGATATTTGAAGATTAGGATGAGTTTGATTTTTAGTTGTTTTAAGAGCAAAATCTAAGTGATTAACAAGTTTTTTAAGAGAGATGTGAGGGCGTCGATGGTTTTTTTTTCTTTTTTCGAGAGAGTGTTTGTGTGTTTTGCTAGTGTTGATTTATTTAAATTTTAATTGATGTCGCACTTATGAATCACGACATCTTAAGTTGTAGCGCTTCAGAAGTGCGATATTAGTTAATATCATGTTTTAAAAGCATAACATGTAATTGTTGCATTTTAGAAGTACGATATTTAGTAGATATCATGTTTCTGAAATGCGACAAAATCAAACTGTCATTTCACTAAAAAAAAAAATTTAGTATCATTCTCCAAATTTTTAAGTTTACTAGGCTCATTGTTTTTTAAAAAAACCTAAATAACCTTCATAGATTGCAAAAAAATGTTGGCGACTTCGATGAGGTATGACTATTAGACTACCAGACAGTAAAATCAGTCCTTGAACCAGTATTTGACAATGATAATGCATTCCTCAGGCCATCAAGATCGCATTTGATATGACCTGGTTAGGCACAACACAAACACCTATAGTGGACAGAAGTGAACAACTATTTCTGTACATGAAAAGACAGAGATTCATAATCATGTTCCAGGCGTCCAGATTCAACAGAACTGCTATACAACTCCATAAGTCCACTGTCTTTCATTAGTCATTACCTCCCCGCTAGCATCATCACTGTGTCTTCCCACTTCAGCATGTAAAGTAGACAGAAGAAACATAATAAGTACATTATCTGACTCCAGTTCCGCAAGCTTCTTAGCTGCAATGTCACTTAATTCTAAGTTGCCATAAGGCCTACAACAGGTCAGAAATGATCCCCAGATAGACTTTGAGGGTTCCAAAGGCATTTCTTTGATTAGTTTGAAAGCTTCATCAAGACAACCAGCGCATGCCAAGAGTTCGATCAAACATGCATAATGCATTGACACTAGGGGAGAATCCATAATTTCCATTGATCAAAGAACTAAATATCTGTCGACCCATATCAACCAACCCCGAGTGGCTGCAAGCATTAAGCACGGTAGCCAAAGGGACATGATCCGCCTCAAACCATTCTTGCTCCATTCTGTTGAACCGGCAAACAGCTTCCCGCTCGCTTTTAGCAAAACCCAGCCCTTGAATAAGTGCATTCCAAGTAGAAACGTTATTCTCTTTCATACTTATAAAAGCTTTCAACCCTTCATCAATTCTCCCGCATTTCAAATATATATCAATTAAAGAGGTTCCCATAATCACATCCAACTCCCATTCATTCCTCCTTATAAAATCATGTATCCTAACACACATTTCCATCGCTCTAAAACCTGCACACGCACCCAAAGCATTCACCATAGTAACACGATTAGGCACTATACCCGCATTATACATTTTATCAAAAGCAATTCAGAGCATCAGAATAATTCTTAGCATTCCTATACCCCATAATTAAAACAGTCCACGACACAACATCTCTATCAGACATTCACCATGTGGTTTATGACGTTGGGTAACGATTAGTGCAAGAGGGAAAAGTTTTGGGAGCCAGTTATAAAGTGGTAGGTGATACAATCATATTATTCGATAGTTTCATCCACATTTAACTAATGTTTTGCCTATGTTTTTTATATATAATACCTTGATATTCTTTGTTTTATGTTTTGAAAGTACTTTTGGATGAAAGATGCCAAAAGAAGTAAATTGGAGGTAATTGACAGATTTGACTTTCAGTCGATATTTTTTGTAGAGCGTAAGCTTTAGAGGTTGAAATAAAGTGATTCTAGTGGAATTAAAAATCTAACATTCATACCTTTCTGGAAATCTAAGGCAAGAAAATAAAATAAGGAAGAGCATGAAAATCGCAGCCTTCAAAGTCAAAAGTTGCAATCTACCAGTGTTGACCTTCACCCATTCTAACTTGAATATCTTGAGCTATAGAACTCGATTTGATGCAAACACAATTGTTTTGGATTCCTGACTCAAAGACCTATTCACGTTCTGAATTTCAGCAAAAAACAATCTCATATGAGGGAGATATGATTTTTCTAAGATGACAAATGAATTCTGCCATCAAACAAGTTTTGTGAAGAAACGAGTCCAAATTATGTCCCGAAGTATCCAAACCAACATCCAAGTTTTTATTTCAGCAATTTAGCTTCTCTAAGTCAAAGTTTGAAGATTTCATGCAAGGGTATTTCTTTTTTTTTTTGTTGAAAAATAGTTATTGAAGTACTTAAATATAAATTGTCTACTTAAGGGAGAATTATTTTGTAAAATAGAGATTGGGGTTTCCTAGGATATAAAAAGAATGAGAGAAGAGAAGGGGGGAAGCCATCCAAGAGAGAAAAAAACACCCTTTCTCCTCCACAAACCCGAAATCATCTTTTCTTCTTTCTTTTTGATTAGTTGTTCAATAAACATGCAAGACTAAACTCTTTTCCTTGGTTACAAGGATACAGAAACCTTCAGATCTCAAGAACTATGAGATTTATTCTACCTTTTCTTTTCAATTTATATGATGAATGAATATGTTTGTTCTCCTATGCTATTTTCTATGGTTGTTTATTTTAATTGCTAGAGCGAACTCTAAGTTATTATTGTGAATAATTTATTGCTAAGTTTGCTATTAAAACTGGAGTTGTGGTATATAAACTTATGAAGCAGCTGAGATTAATAATTATGGCGGATCCAAATTAGTCATCTTAGGGAGAGCATTCGATTGATCAAATCAAACATGGACTTCAGACAGTTATGCTGTCTAGATTAATCAACTCATCTAGTTCTTAAGACGGTCATACTAGTGTGAATACTGTGGTTGTTTGATGGTTAGGATTAGTTATACAACGGATCTGTTAACTAATCAACATAAAAAAAATATAGATATTCAGAGTATAAATTGACATTTCGTTTCTATGATCAGTTCTGATTTTTGTAGGTGGATGTTTACTTGCGATCAAGGTTTGTTCTCTTGATAATTTTTTGATTCTATTTAATTTCGCTTGATAGTTTTTTGTTTTTTTTGCTTTAGCCTAAATAACATCCAACCCCCCCCAAATTGCATATCATCTAGCATAAAAATCTGACTTGAACCTTCCTCGTTAGATCAACCCCTTGCTTGTTCTATATTGTCTTGTGTGTTATGTTTTAAGTTAGGGTAATTAATTTGTGCGACCGCGACATCGCAACAGTAGGCAAGTGTGGTGTTGGAATGAAGGTAATAGAGGATTTGTTGGAGAAGAGTATTTTTTTTTAGGAGATGGATTATCTTGTTTGCTGTTGGAGAGGGGCTGCAGGTTGCCGGTGCGAGCAACCTTTTCCATATTGCGAGTTTTTTTTTAATAAAAGGAAAGATATAGATTATAACAAAAAAAAAAAGTGAAAGGCAAAAATACTGTAATCATGACAATTTACTTTGTTTTTTTTTTAAAAAAAAAATCAGTACACTTGTGTTAAGGATATGTGCTTTTTGATATTATAGTAATGATTAATTTTTAAAATGTTTTTTTTAATATATTAAAATAATATATTTTTTTAAATTTATTTTTGATATTAACACATCAAAATAAAAAATACTAAAAAATTAATTTGAAATAAATAATTTTTTTTAAACACGGCCACAACCCATAAAAAAAATACAACCTAGTCTTAATAAAGAGTTGAAGTGAAAAGAATAGAAAATTGACAATAAAAAGAAACGAATGAAGGAAGAACTCTAAAATTTATATAAATAATACTTGAATTCCATTTATATGTCTTATTTATACCATCATTCTAACTAATTGATCATTCTTTTATAACTACCTTTATTCCCACGTGTTTAATGCTTCTATATATTAACTAACTTTAACAACTTTTCCTATCATTTTTTTTTCAAGTTGAATCTTTAGTAAACAAATTTGATAATTTGATCAAATCGGCTCCCACAACTCATTTTTTTTTTTTTTCATAATCCTTCATTCTAGTATTGCCACATGATATGCCTTCACTTTCTTTGATTCATTTGTCACTAGAAACATTGAGGATACTACTACGTTACTTCCAATCTTCTTTTTCACATGAGATATGAAATACTAGGTGGATATTGGTTGCTGCTAGTAGCAACAATTTATATGTTATTACTCCAAGCTTTCAAATGATTTTATAGGGACCAAAATAACATGGATTCAACTTTATATTCCACCTCAAAGCCACAATTGTTTGCCTGTAAGGCTGCACTTAAGTACACCGAGTCTCTAACCATAAATTCTCCTTTTGTCCTTCATTTATCAGTCAATTGCTTTATCATGTTTCTTGCCATATCTAATTGTTTTTGCAAATCAAGGTTCATTTCTTTTTTATAATTCCGCAACTGAAGCAATAATAATAGTCTCTAACAATGTTCTTTTAGTAGTTGGTGATGGATAACCATAGATAGCCTGAAAATGACTCATTTTGATACTAGAGTAACTGAAATTGTAACACCAATGTGCTAAAGCTAGTCGTGAGCACCATTGCGTAGGATTATTCATAGACATACACTTTAAATATATTTCCAGGCATTGGTTCACCCTTTCTAATTTCCCATTAGATTTTGGATGGTAGTTGAACTCATGAACAATTCGACTCCTAACAACATGAATAAATCATTTCAGTCACAATGGTTATTGACAATCAATGGAACTTATAGAAATGATTAAAAAATATCTCATTTGCCATCTTTGCAATAAAAGAATGTGATAAGGCAATGAAGTGACTATATTTAGTGAATCTATCCATAATCACCATTATAATATCTTTTCCTTTATATTTTAGAACTCCCATAAAATCCATTATAAAATCTCTCCAAACTCTACTAGGTATTGACAATGGTTATAGGAGTTCAGGATAAGCCCCACCTTTTTATTTTTGCTTATTTATAAACATCACTCTCCTTAACCATCTATTTCACCATTTTCTTCATTAAAGGCTAGTAAAACACAACTTTAAACCTCCTATAAGAATTTTGAATTCTTGCATAGCCTCCAATACAAGAATTATGAGTTGTTTTAACTATTTTCCCCTTCACCTTATTCTCCATTTGTAATTCTTTATTTATATATGAGTATTCCATCCATGAAGTTATATTGAGGCCAATTATCAGATTCTACTAGTTTCTCAGTGATGATCTCTTATAGTTAATAATCATTTTGTAGGATTTCATAATCTCTTTATAACATGTTGGCATTACTATTAAAATGACATTATGCCTCTATATGTCCACTCCATTAGAATTGCCAGGTACTCATTCTCATATATAGACACTCCCAAGTGTTTAAAACGCAAAACTTTACTAAAGAAAACCAATGGTCTCCCTTACTGAGTAATTATTGTTCCTATTCCTGTAGCACAGACATCAATTTCCAGTATAAAAATCTTTTTAAAATCAGGCAATGCCAGTGATATGTTTTAAAAGCAACCTTTTCAATGTCAGCAATATGCATCCTTACTTGGTGATAACTTGACCTTAAGTCTAGGTTTGAGAAATTTTATGATCTTTATTGCTCATTTATCAAGTCATATTTTAATGGAATTAAAAACTTGTTCTTTATGGTTAACTCATTTACCTACCTGTAGTCCACATAAACCTCTAGTTTTGTCTTTCTTTTTTACTAACAATATCGGAGAAGCAAATGGGCTATTGTTGAGTTGAATTATCCCATTAAGTATCTCTTTCACCAATCTTTCAATTTACTTTTTATGTATAAAAGAACTTCTACAAGCTCTTATGTTTATTGGCTTAATACTTAGAATCAAAAGAATTTTATGATCCAATACCCTTACTAGAGAAAACCGTTTTGGTTCCTCAAATACTTATTTGAATTCTTTCAGAAAAGCTTTCATCACAAGTTTCACTTTTTTCTATCTAGATTCCCATTTAACTTCAATTGAGAAAAGTTGTCCCAAAAAACTATATACCGCTTCTTTCAATTTTTTCTAAACATTCGATGATATGATTAACTGTTTGCTAGCCTTTAAATGATTTCTTTTAGCTTAATCATCTTTTCTTCTCTCTTAAAAGATAATTTTATCTTGATGAAATCAAATAGAATTGGCAAGTAAAGTTTTAGCCAATCCACTCCTGAAACCATGGAGATACAATGACTTTTAAATCTACCTGAAATTCATGCCCCTGTATCTTCCATCAAAGTTTTGGGTAGAATACACTACATTTCATGACACTCTCATTAGTAACATTTATTGTTAACAAATTAGTTTTTTTAATGGTAAGTTTAATTCCCTTAACCATATGTTCATCTATGAAGCTATACCATTGTCAATAAGAATTATAAAAGTTCTTTTTTTTTCTAATTCCCTTTAATTCTTATTGTATTATGAGCATAACTCTTAGCCAATGCATTTAGAGATAAACCATACTCGTCTACTTGTTCTTTATTAGCTACCATTTCATTGTTATCTCTTTCCTCTACTTTTAAAAATTGACCACTTTCTTCATCTACACCATTCATCATACTCAAGTTCTTCTTATTACATTAGTGGCATGGAAAAAATTTCTCCATATATTTATAACAATGACCTAACTTCCTCCTTTGTTTGTACAAAGTGTCATGCATTTGTTTACCTCTTATAGTCACAAAAATTCTTGTATTATAAGGAGTGTTGGAAGAAGGTTTACTTAATGGTCTTTCATTATTGAAAGAATAAGATATTCTAAGTATCATTATATTCCTTTTTGCCATGGCCTAGTTAGATTATTCTTGCCACCTTACCTAATCAAATACTTGTATCAATGCTACAAGCTTCAATGTCTTTAGTGTTAGTTTAATATCATATTTGAGGCCACTGAAAAAGATAGAGATATAGTATGATTCTATAAGTAAAGGGTTCAATGTGCTCATTAAGGACTTGAGCTCCTCAATTTCAGCATACTTTTCTACCTTTCTCTCTTGTATTAGCTTGCTAAACTCCTTTACTATATCTTTTCTGCTGCCAAATCATGTATAAATTGATTGAAAAAACTCTTTATAATCAATAAGTTCATGATATCGTATCAAGAATCCTTCAAACTATACTTCTACCTTACCCTCAAAGTAAAGCTAAGCTATTTCCACGCATTGGTGAACTGGAGTGAAATGCAACTTGAAAACTTTTTACATTTCCTAATCCATCCTTGTGGATTATCTTTATAGAATGTAGATAGATCCATTTTTAGTAAATACATATTGTATGCACCCCTATGGTTCTTATCAATGCCTATAATTTCATCTTGAATATGATTTTTTTGTAGATGAATCACTCTTTTGGTGTTAGTTTGATTCCTTCCATCCTTCTCAGCTTTCTTTTGCAGCCTTGAATGTTTGAGTGGTAGTCATTAAGGTTTTCATTTATGCATTCAGTTGTTCATTCCATTTAGCTTGCTCTTGCCACTGTCTCTTATTATCAGTTGTGGAATCTTATAATTTTAAATGAAAAACTTGTATTGTTTCATCCAATTACCTACCATGCTCTTTCAAAGCTCTAACTTTTTTGTTTGCTGCCATTTTAAGTCTTCTTTCTTTAATGATTGCCTTGGATTCAAGGCTCTGATACCAATTTGTTAAGAACTTAGTTTTAACAAATAGTTGATGTGAAAAGAATATGAGATTGAGAGTTAGAAAACATAAGAGAATGAAGAACTCTATAAAATTTACAGAAATAATACTTCATAATACTTGAGTTCCATTTACATCATATATCTTTCATCTATTTAACTACTTTTATTCCCATGTGTTTAATGCTTCAATATGCTAATGAACTTTAACAGCTTTTTCCTGCCATTTCTCTTCTTTTGTTACTTCTGTTCATTCTTTCATGTTCACATTTATGCTTCACATACTATTTGTAACAACTTGCCTTTAAGGGCAATTTGATCTTTGCATATGGTCTATTAATTATTATAAGATCAACCAGGGATAACTCAGTCTTTTTACTTTTGTGTATAATGGAATTACTTTATTACCCTTGAAAGGAAAAAATAATGAACTACCTTACAATGTCATTTTCATCATTTTCTTCTTATTAGTATCGTGAAATGGTACCATTAAAAGGAAAACAATTGATGAACTGACAACCATGGGCTATTTTGTTATTTCACTTTGTTCTCTATTTTTGTTGCAATATTCATATTGGCTTAGAGAAAATTAGTCTTTTGATAAATATAATATATTAAAAAAACATTGTTGACGCCTGTATAACATGTGTCGGTCACTTCGCTCACTTTGGGTGGCACATATAGAGGCTTACAACGGTTAACAACGAACTTCTTTGGTATGGTTGAATTTGTCTCAGTGGACCCTCTATTCCATAATAAGACGTGTGGCATTATGACCTCTAGTTTGGCACCAATAAGATTTTTTTCTTTTTTCTCTCTCCACCTTATTGTTTGCATCAGGCATTTCAGAGTTCAAAACCAGCTCCTCAATTTATTTTTCCTTTAGATTTGATCCATGTTTTTTTTATTACTATTTTTCTTATTTCAAATGGTTTATAAATTTGGATTTTGTTCTTAGATTTCATCATCTTTTAATTTTTTATTTTTTAGATTTGATTCTCATTTTTTTAAACGTTGTTTATTTTATTTTAGACAATTTTTTGAAATAAAGTTTTTTTACAAGTTCATCCTTCATTTTTTTTTTCCTTATGTAGTCTGATCCTCATTCTTTTTTTTTTTTGCAATTCTTTTTTTAGTGGTAAATTTCTATAATTTAATCTTTTTTTATGATTTCATAATTATTTGGAAATTAAGTGTCTTGATTGAGCCCGTGTCTAACATTTCTCGGATTGTGAGTTTAAAGTACTAATCCAAGTTTAAGAGATTCACGTAGGTTTGTTTTTTTTTATTTTCTTATTTTTTTAAGCTAATTTTTTTTTTTCAGTTTCATCTTTTAATAGTTATTTATTTTTCAATTTTATTCTCCTTTTATTTTTTATCTGTCATATTTGGTTTTCATTCTTTTAATTTTTATTTATTTTGTTTTAGAGGCTTTTCAGAATTGAATTTTTTTTACAATTTCATCCTGCATTTTTGTCTTGGTATGTGATTTGATTTTAATTCTTTTTGTTACAACTCTTTTTGCTTTGTCATTTTTTTTTATTTTCATTTTTTTATATGATTCATCCTTCAATATTAAATTGGTTGGGAATTGATATTATTGATTGAACCTGGGTCTAGGATTTCACAAGTTGAGAGTTTGGATGATTAAATTTAATTAAGTGCAAGGATTTAATTATATTTTTAATGGATCAAATTAATTTTATTAAGGACTTAATTGGTGAAAAATTAAGTTTGGAAGCCTAATTTGGGCTTAATCGAGAATATTGAAATTTTAAAGTACCAAACTTAATTTTTACAAAGTCAATTGATTGAAATCGGGGATAAAATTGCAAGAAAATCAAAGTGTAGGGTTAATTAAGGGTCAAATTGAAGAAATTCACAAACAAGAATCTTTTTGAAAAGGCACTAAACTTCTAGGACTTAATTTGGGTGAAAACAAGGGTGAAATTGAAGCAAATTAAAAGTTGAATGATGAATTAAGTATCAATTTACATAAATCCAAAACCAAGGATCAAAATGAGAAGGTGTTGGACTTTAATGTTGATATTTGAGTTTGACAAGGGTAAACTCACATAAAATTAAAAGTTTGAAGTCAATTAGGGATGCAAGTAAAAGAAATCAAAAGACAGGGGACTAAATTGAATATTAGTCAAATCCTTGATTAAAACCTAAAGGGTGTCAAAACGACGTCGTTTCATTTAAATGAAACTGTGCATTTTGACTAAAACGACATTGTTTTGACCAACACAAAAAATAGGGGTGCCAAACGACTTGTCATTTGGCCACTGTTCATCATCTTCAGCTTTTTGTATCTTAAGGCTTCTCGGGTGACTAGTTTTCAAGGGCATTTATTTCCTCATCTCTCCACCAAACAGGACAAATAAGACAACACTTTCATGGCTTGACACCATATTACACCTCAACATAATTCTTGCCGGCTGGTTGCCTCTGTAGCAATCACCGCGCTACCCCAAAAAGGATGACCTGATCAGCCTTTGCAACCAAATTTCATAGCTTATGATGATGATGTTTGGCCAACGGTTAGATTCTTCCTATTTAAATTAAGGGCTAAGAGTTATTCCTAATAAAAACCAGATATCCCTTTTTCATCTCTTATAAATATGGGTGAATTTTGTGCATTAAAGGAGGAGAAATTTGAAGGAAAAGTAAGCTAGAAATCAACCTTTACACACCCTTTTTAGTTGCCCAACCAGTCACCTTTCTCTTTTTCTAAAATCCACCTTAAACACCCATTCCAGCCACTACAACTACATTTTCCTTCTCTCCACCATGAGAACCAACCTCCCTCCATTAGCTTTAAATTCTCCTTCTTCCAACAATGCTAGCTTTGCCAGCTTCTTCTTTAGACCAGCTTCACCAACCGTCAGCTCTTCCACCAGCGTCTCCACCATACTCACACTGGACCTCCTATCGACAATAGCAACCCATCCTTACGGTAATGACACCCCTCAAGCTAGGTAATCTCATCTCTTTGTTCTCACTTGCACCATTCCATAGGTGCATGGAAGATGTGAATTAATTCATGTCTTACTACTGCTAGGATTTGCCAACAGTAAAGTAAAGTGGGCTGCACCCTCAGCCGAGCCCATCTTTTTTAAAAAAAAAAAGAGAGAAAGAAATTATGCTTTGTTGAACTTGTTTGGATAAACTCTTTGTTGAACCTGTTTGAATAAACTCTGGTGCTTTTTTCCCCTCTAATTGAATAATAAAGAAAAGTTTAGTTGCTTCTTTTTCGCAGGAATGCTTGTGCTAAAATGATTGATCAATTTATTGCACAAGTCTAAAAACTGGATGTGGATCTAGGTTTCAGGTTGTGATACCAGACTCGTGTAGACCTCTTAAAAGTAATTGGGAAAATCTTATACATAACTTTCAAATCCTGCATCATCACCAATTCCAAAGCTTGCTCCTCATGTTCCCGAATATGTTCTCTAGGGTTTGACAATCCATCATAGTTATCAAAGTTCATTTTGTTGGCTATAAAGTATTTAGGAAGGGCTGTGTTCAACATACTATCATATAATGGTGACCTTCTTACCTGACTTGAGTCTATTTTATCTATATTTTTACATTGTCTCTTTGGTTCTAGAATGATGGGTGATACTTTGGAGGAAAATGAGCTTATTGAAGAGGATGATTATGGTTTTTGACCTTGCCTTTTGATCTATAGAGATCATATATAGATGACCTTCTTAAGATTACTACTCTTGGTGACATGATCTACTTCTTGTAGTGTGTGAGTATGATGTCCACTTTCTACCTCATTCTATTTATTTTCATCGGGATATTGGAGTTCACGATGCACATGAGGTGCAATAGGGGCAACTGATGCCACATAGACAACAATAATTTGTATAGCAACTGGAAAGTTTTGGAGAGAATTGAGTTGTTGCTGGGTAGCTAAAACAACCTTAGTAAATGTCATCATCTATTAAGCAAGTTAATGGAGATCCATAAGAAGGTGATGGAGATCCATATGAGGAGATGATGAAGAAGGTAGGGGTTAGTGACCCTTTCTCCCAAGGTTTCTATGTTATCCACCATAAATACATTAGAATTAGATAAATGAGAAATATTACCACAAGAAATGAATAAGGCTTTTTGTCAGTTTTCCATAAATAACACCATTGATGAAGTTTAGGAAAACTTCGCTTGGACCTAGGCTCTCTTCATGGATAATAATGGGCTAAAGACATAGGTGTTACTTGTAAAATAACACTTTGATGGCTAAGTCAGTGTAGTGTTTGAAGAGTTTTTAATTAATATGTAAATATAAACAAAGTAATTGCAGATAAGTAGTTGTGAATGAGAATATTCATCTATTTATTCTTTGTTTTACCTTGTTTATATAGCTTACCTCAGGGCAAAAAATTATTAAAAGTAACTCATTATGAATTATAAATAGTTGAGACATGTATAACTATTCATATGTATGATCTATGCTTAATAAATGAATGATGTGGGTGAAACATAGATGAAGGGTTATTATATATAACATGACATCCTCCTCGACATATAGGTAGTTGACATGAATAATAATAATAGAATAAAGAGAAAAAGGTAAAAGAGAGGGAAGAAAAAGAAGAAGAAGACTGAGTGGTTCAATTGAACCATGCCTAAAAGAAGTAAAACCAAACCCAATATGGGCTCGATTGGGTTCGATTTGATCAGGGTCAAACCAAACCATATGTTGGACTAGGTTTGACCGTAGTCAAACCAAACTCAAAAGGAGTCAAATCGAGGTCAAAGTAGGCTTAGTTGGTTTCAATTTGACTAGGTAAAACTGAATCCCATGTCGGGCTAGGTTTGACCGTGGTCAAACTGAGCTCAAAAGGAGTCAAATCGAATCCAATGCGTGCTTGGTTGAGTTTGGTTTGACCAAGATCAAACCAAATCCTATATTGGCTTGGTTTGACCACGGTCAAACCGAACCCAATATAGGCTTGGTTTCTTAGATATCATCTAACATTTCTTGGGAAACTTTAAAGCTATGGTTGAAGGTTACAAGTTAGTTGTCCTTAACATCCCCTTATTGTTTGGATCCAAGATGGATAAGTGAACAAAAGGCATTGTTGTTGTTTGGATAGATATTGAAACGCAACTTTGGGGACTCATGGAAAGAGATAGAACTATGAGGAAGATGCGAGGAATAAATAAGCACTCGGATCCTAGGTTTAAAGAGGTCCAAGGCTGATATTGTCATCGTAATATTGGCTTTTTTAAAGACCTAGAGAAACCGCTTCGAAACCAAGTTACATGGCCTTAACATATATAAATCGAAATTTGGAAACAGGGAGCCTTCTTTGTTCTCGTTATTATGGAAAAAGACTAGATTCCTTATATATGTAAATACCTTCTATAGAAATAGTTATTATATGTAGTATATTCTACTGTTGTATTGTACATAACCTTAAAGGTATAAATACAAAGGATGGTTGCAGCCATCAGAAATCATTGCAATTCACATACAATCAATCTCTTAACTTAACTTGGTATCAGAGTAGTAAAATTGCAAGTTCATTCTTCTCCATGAACTTCAACACATCTAGCCTCTTCCAATCTTGTTTCTCCTTTCCTTTTGATATTGTTCTTCCTCCTAAAAATTCTGGTCTCCTTTTCTTCTATCAATGAACAATCAAGAACTTCAACAGATTGTTGTTGCTGTACCACTCACTCATTTTTTTTCCTCTCTTGCGCTACCACCATTGTCAGCTGCTACATATGGTGCTTCCATTACTATTCTAGCAAGCCAAGCACCTCTGAATCCTTCTTTAGATGTCATGACTGCTATGACCACAATTCCTGTTATCATCCTTCTTCCCAATACTCAGCAGGTTATCTCCTTAAAGCTCTTCAACACCAATTTTTTGTATTGGATGATGCAGATGAAACCTTTTCTATTAGGCCAAGATGTGTTCCCCTTTGTGAATGGCTCATTACCATTCACTCCCTCTTATATGATTTATGCTGACACATCTTTACCCACTGTGAATGCTTCATATCTATCATGGAAGCAATAAGACTATATAATCATGAGTGCTTTCTTATCCTCTCTATCTCTATAGAAGTTACGTACCTAATGGTTGATTGTAAAACCTCCCACGATATCTGGATAATGCTTGAAATCGCCCTTGCTTCTCCTTCCAACTCATGAATTATACAACTTCACGGTTCCTCCAAGAGTTATGACAGAATGATGATTCTGTCAGCACCTATCTGTAAAAAGACAAAGGCCTTGTTTGATGAACTTGTTGCTGCCGACAGACCGATCTCTATGAAAGAATTTAATTTGTATGTGTTTCGAAGGTTACACAATGATTTTAAGGATCTTGTAACCAGCTTGTCCATTAAAGTTGATCCTATCTCCTACACTGACCTCCATAGCCACCTCCTCATACATGAATTTCTCTACAAAGCCTCTCTTTAATCTTTTGTAACAACTCCTCTGTTACCAACTCCAACACAATAGCCATCTGTTTTTTTTTTTTTTTGCAGCGTCAGTCTGGTTCCAACGCTGGTAGAAGGGGTTGTTTTCATGGGGGTGACAATAAAACAATCATAATAGTTATAATTACGGAAATCATGGTTATGGTTCAACCTAGAATTTCAGCACTGCAAGTTATACTTCAGGTCAACATTTTGGACAATAGGGAAATCGGTTCTCCTCTAGTTAGCACTTTGGGCAACAAGGCAACCGGTTTAAAGTTATAACTGAACCATCAAGTGTTAGCTATAATATGATTATGGACATACTGCCCAGCAATTGCCTCAATTATCTACTTATCATCTATAAGCTAATGACAATTTAACGTTTAATAATGTCCCTACAACTTCTCATGTTACTTGGTTTCATAATATAGGTGCAAATCATCATATGACGTTGGACCTTGTGAGTATGATGAGCTCAGAACACTACCTTGATAATGATCAATTACATGTTTGCGATGGTAAAGGCCTTGTTATTTCTAATATTGCTCATTCTCACATTCGTTCGCCTAAATGCACATTTACGTTATCCAATATTTTACATGTTTCTAACATTAAAAAACCTCTACTCTCTATTCAGAAGTTTTGTCTTGAGAATAACATGTTTTTTTTAAAAAATTTCATCCCTTTGTATTTTATGTTAAGGATCTCATGACAAATGAAGTGTTTTTTTCCAGCTGAAGCAGAGATGATCTATATGTTTTATCTAAGTCCTCTATAACGTTGTTGCCTCAAGTTTTCTTATCCACCTGAATCTGTACTTCAGTTGATGTCTAGCATCGTCGACTTGGACATCTTAGTCTGTGTATTCTGATTTTTTAGTGTCAAATAAAAAGATATCCTATACGTCAAAACATTTTATTTTTAATTGTCTAGCATGTCCTACGGGTCATCAAACTCGAGCTCCTCTTCACTTGATTTTTAGTGATGTTTGGGGTCCTTCCTTTATTTGTAGATTTTGCTATTTTGTTATTTTTATGGATGCCCATACAAGGTTTATTTAGTTTTATCCTTCGATTTCTAAATCTGATATTTTTACTATCTTTCATCGATTTCAGGCGCACGTTCAGTGCCAATTCTCTTTAAAAATTAAATCTATTCAAACAGACTGGGGTGATGAATATCAAAAACTCAGTACTTATTTTAAAATAATTGGTATTCATCATCGTCTGATCTGCCCTCATACTCATGAACAAAATGACATGGTTGAACGTCGTCATAGACATATTGTTGAAACTAGGCTTACTCTTTTTGGTTATTGTAAAGCTCCTTTAAAATACTGGAGTTTTGCTTTTGAAAGTTTAGTTTATTTGATTAATCACATACCAACTCTAGTTCTTAATCATAAAACACCCTTTGAATGTCTTTTAAAATCGACTCCTGACTATGCTTTCTTTTGTACTTTTGGGTGTCTCTGCTTTCCACTACTTCGTCCATATAATGATCATAAGTTAGATTTTTGCTCTTCTCCTTGTGTTTTTCTAGGTTATAGCAACTCTCATTTAGGTTATCAATGTCTTGATTTGTCGACAAATCATCTTTATATTGCTCGTCATATTCGGTTTCATGAAAATATCTTTTCTTTTGACAAGTCTGAACAGAGTGTAGCTCCACCTATACAATTCTCTGCTGCTATTTTATAGCCTCTCACATCAACTGTTGTACCATATTCATTACAATCTGGTGCTCCCACAATGCCCCCTACACCTACTTCAACTCCTTTAACCCCCTTACCTCTGCCTGCATATCACTGTCATACTCATTCAACAGGTTCAGGTTCAGACTCACCATTCTTACATGCGTCCTCTATAACTCCTGTCTCACCTGATGTGGTCTTCTCCCTTGCTAGTTTCCCTGCTTCGCGTGCAACCTCTATGTCCCCTGTCTTTGTTTAATTTGCTCATCTTCCCTGTTGTTTCTCTTGCTGGTTCTCTCTCTTGGCCTGTTTCCGCTACTCGGCCTAGTCCTCTATTGAGTTCTTTACCACTTGTTTCCTCTCCTGTTTCCCTCCTGGACTTAATTTATGTATTGATTTGTCTCATGATTAGTACTTAAAAGTGCATTTTTATCAAGGCTTTATATCATCGTTTTGCACTTGAAGTATCAATAACTCCTTAACTAAAGCATGTTTTATAATAACAAGTCTGATACCATAAGATACATTTAATTTATGATAAATGTTCATCTTAAATATAGGCCTATCACATAAATGAAAGGATTGGTTGATGAGTTTAAGTACTAAAATTGAAAGGACAAAGAGAGGGCCAAACTTAGAAAAGAGATGTTGGTTCAATCCAAACTGGAACACTGTTCGATCATTGGGTCATATTTAGAGCTGTAGATCTTGGATTTAGGTCTGCTTTATATGGATGGAAAGCTAAGACATAA
Source organism: Populus x sibirica (assembly GCA_019202695.1). Lineage (NCBI taxonomy): Eukaryota > Viridiplantae > Streptophyta > Magnoliopsida > Malpighiales > Salicaceae > Populus > Populus x sibirica. The sequence goes on from JAGMVL010002287.1 coordinate 153,299, forward strand.
GCCTCAAACTTTCATTCGGAGTCCAAGATTTAAAAATGCCATTTTCAAGTCCAAATTGTAGCAACAATAGAGAAGTCTGAATCTGTCCTGTAGCCTAGACACTGTTCACTGTTGGAAAGCTGGACAATTTCCAAGAACTTTCATGATTCAAGTCTGTTCGAATTCAGATGTTAGCAATAATGTTTTGTTCAGACAAGAAAATAAGGATTGTCACCAAGTCAAGAGTTAGCCACCCACTCAACAATTAGTCATCAAATCAATAGTTCCAAATTTTGGCCTATAAAAGGAGGCATTTGCCATGCATTGAGAGGCTTGGTTGTTCAGATCAATATCTTGCTCTTGCTCTCTCTCTCTCTCTCTCTATTTCTCTCTCTTTATATTTTTTTAATGCTTAAGTTTTGCTTTCATTAATATCATGTGCTTTTCATTTTCTTTCCTTTACTTAGTTAACTTGTATCTTATCTTGTTTATTTATGTTTCTCTTCTTCATTATGTTTAGCTAAGTTTATTACGTCAAGGTGAAAAGGTTACACTAATGATGTAAGAATAAGTATAATATAAACTCAATATGGACTTCAATGCTTATATCTTAAACAACTTGTTATTAATATGTCTTATCATTTTTTATCTTATTAATTCTTAATACCTTGCTTGTTAAATGATTAATCTAGATTTGTGTTGTATAATACTTGGTACAACAAATGCTTGGCACTTTCATAGCCCAACCGTATGGTATAACCTACACCTGTGCTATGAAAGGAACTTGATTTGTTGTTAATATAAGTTAGCATCATGAATTCCTTACGATATTTAAAAGTTTGGTGTTACTTAAATAAGATAATTAATATGATCATGTTAACAATTTATAATGAGCTATTAATGACAAATCATCCGTTTGGAACCTCTTTTGTGTGTGGTTTCCAGTTGAGTAATAAAAATAATTTATACTATACTTGTTTGAAATACCATTAGTGGATCCTCTAACCTAGATATTTGTTTTCATCAGTGTTTAATCCTCACATTAATCTTACATCTCAAAGTCCTCTTTAACTTATTATTGTTGTTGTTGTTGTTGTTGTTGTTGTTGTTGTTGTTCTTATTTATAATTTATATAGTTAACCTCCCTATGGTTCGACCCAAGTCTTGCCAGGTTATTTATTACTTCGACACTTCTACACTTGGGAGAAGACATCAATCTTTTGGTCGTGTCATCTCACTTTTCTCTTCAGCAAGGCCCAACCAATATGTCTTCCACTCAATCTTAGGTTGCCCGCACTCATTCCATAGTGCTTCGCCCACGTCCACCCAAAACTGTCAACATAAGTGTTTCACCTGCCTCCTGGGCTGCTTCTTTGCCTCAATAGGAACTAAACTCTTTTAAGGATGTTGGTAGGTACTTGATTTGGCATAAAGCCACTTTGGGTCCTTTACGGTAATGACACTTGGGTAATAATGCCCTTTGCTCCATCTATGAATGTAGTTAGCAGTCGGTGGGTTTATAAGATTAAGAGGCACGCTGATGGTTGTGTTGAACGATATAAAGCACGGTTGGTCACATGAGGTCTCACTCAGCAAGAGGGGATTCATTATTTGGAGACGTTTAGTCCGGTGGTTAAGCCAACAATGGTTTGACTTGTACACACTGTCGTTATCTTTTATGGTTGGTCAATTCATCAGTTGGATGTCCATAATACGTTCTTGAATGACATTCTTTAGGAGGAGGTGTACATGACACAACCACCTGGTTTTGTTGACCTTACAGTCCCGTCTCATGTGTGTCGTCTTCATAAATCTTTGTATGGTTTGAAACAAGCACCTGATACAACCGGTAAAATGAGTTTTTGATCTCCATTGGCTTTCAGGCATTCAAGGTTGATACTTCTCTCTTTATTCTCTATTTCAATGATGTTATATTTTATTTACTTATGTATGTTGATGATATTTTATTGACTAGGAGTAACCCAACTTTGCTTCAATGATTGATTACTTTGCTAAGTTCAAAGTTTAAGCTTTGGGACTTAGGTTCTAGTCATTTCTTTTTGGGCATTGAAGTTAAGTCCACTTCTATGGGTTTGTTACTTAGTCAACACAAGTATACACTTGATATTATCCAATGAGCAGATATGACTTCTTGTAAACCGATTGCTACTCCTTTGTCTACCTCATCTAAGCTGAGCATCGTGTCTGGTACTCTTCACTCTAATCCAACACGATATAGATAGATTGTTAGGCTCTACATTACCTTACTTTTATTAGACCTGATATTTTTCATGCAATCAACAAGGTGTGTTAGTTTATGCATGCCCTTACTGAGGATCATTGGTCTATTGTTAAATGCAACTTGCGTTACCTTCAGGCTACAACTTCATATGGTCTGCACATTACTTGGGATTCCTCCTTGTCCCTTCATGGTTTCACTGATGCTTGGGCTAGCAGTATTGATGATCGCGAATCGACAGGTGGCTTTTTTGTGTATCTTGGTTCTACTCTTATTTCAAGGAAATCAAAGAAGCAACGTATTGTGGCTAGGTCTTCTATAGAGGCAGAATACAAGGCCCTGACTGATGGTACTGCTAAAATCTTGTGGATTCGCTCTTTATTGTCAGAACTTCAGCTTCAATCGTCGTCCATAGCTATGTTATGGTGTGGTAATTTAGGGGCCACTTTCTTATCTGTTAATCCAGTGTTTCATGCTCGCACTAAACATGTTGAAATTGACAATCACTTTGTTTGTGATCGCGTTGCTAAGCAAGAACTTCAGGTATGATTTATATCTCTTCAAAGGACCAACTAGTTGATGTCCTTACCAAGCCTCTTCCACCAATCTCGTTTGCTTTTTTTGGATCTAAGCTTTAGGTGGAGTCTTTACCTTTAGTTTGACGGGATGTATTATGGAAAGAGACTAGATTCCTTATACATGTGAATATCTTATATAGAAATAATTATCATATATAGTATATTCTACTTTTATATTATAACTAAAAATATAAATACAAAGAATGGTTGTAGCCATTAGCAACCATTGTAATTCACATGCAATTAATCTCTTAACTTAACTCTCGTGTCCGTTAATATTGGAGTTGTAGGGAAAAATGTTTAGGCGCATTATCGTAGAGAATCTTGAATTTGTATTGCTTCACGATAGATATCTTACTGCTTTCTTGAAAAGGTTGATATTTTTGTTACTTGGTAGTTTGAAAGAGTGGTGCTTTGTCTTAGGCGAACTCTGAATGAAGGTTCATCTAAGAGATCTTGGGAGATGCTTTCAACAGAAGAGATGCCAAAAAATTATTTTTCTGTAGGACATGGGTGATATTGGAGCTCTGGCTTTGAAAGTGGAACGACCGGTAAGGCGTTTGTTAAAAAACTAGTTATTCTTTGTATCCTTTCAAGTCTGAAAAATACAGTTGTTACTCAAATGAGCTTGTGAGAAAAAAGAATGCATTCTGATCTTGCGTAGAACTTATCGTATACCATATATGAAAGGGCTTATTCTGCTTCTAGGTAATTGTAACTGAATTCTGCCACTCGAGCGGGATAATCTTTTATGCTTTAAGAACTTGCTGTAGATGATATCATGTGACGAGAGCCTGGTCTTACAGTGCATGGAGCTCCCTTTTTAGGGACGATAGGTCATATAATCTGGTAACTTTCTTGCTGGTGTCGTCTTCCATGAAGTTGAACCGTACTGATTTTTCATGTGGTTAGTGCCCAGTGTTGCCGCTAGTCACAAAAAGCTTTAGCAATTCCATTGGCTCAAGTAAAGCAACATCTACGAAAGGAGGCTTTCATTTGTCCTGCTTTACTATTCTATCTCCAGTTCAAAATAAATGAAAATCAACAAGGGCCAAAATAGTGGTTAGTTTTCTGTTTGCCACTCCTTTTCTCGAAAATATTGCCATCACCTTTTGCAGATCATGTTGCCTTATAAGACTGTTTGTCCTCCTTTGCACCAGGAAGTGGGTGGCTACAATGTTTAAAGTTGTTCAAGGAGCAAAGCAAGTCTTCTTAATTTGTGGTTGCTTGATCCAATGCTACTTGGCCCTCTATGACTTTTCTGTGGAAGCTGGGGCACCTAGAAGGCATTATAGGCTAATTTATTTCTTATAAAGTTGTAAATTCGCTTACATGTGATTTAGTGACATAACATCCTTGGAGACATTAGTTGCATCCTTGGTCTAGATGGGTCCAGAACTTTCACTTCACTTCCACCTGCTGTTTCCTGTTGCAGCAGCTGGTGTGGTGGCAACATTTGCCAGCTACTAAAAAATATTGCTAGCGAGTTATTATTATCATCATATCTGACATCCATCTACAGGATTTTAGATGTAGATCTTGTAAAAAGGCTGATGAAATGGAATAGTTTTTCACCAGTCGGAAAACTAAATTGTTTAGGATTCCAAGGAGAATGGGAATACCATGTATTTAAAAATTGTGATTTTATTTCTTGTTTAAAGTATTTTTTATTTATAAATATATTAAAATATTTTTTTTTTAATTTGTAAAAATTATTTTTATATTTTTAATTTGAAAATATCAAAAACATATTAATTTAAATTTTTTTAATTTTTTTTTTAAAAAATTAAAATAAAAAAATTAACAGATTGGTTAGTTCGTTTTTGAATTTTTGTTAGAATAATGGTTAAGATTGAAAAAGTTAAAGGGATGCTATTTTTTTATTTATTTATCCTAGATATTTCGTTCCTTTACTTTTTCTACTTATTTTATGTTTTTCTTTTGTTTTCAACATAAATCATTCGAGTATATAGTTGTAGGTCATTTTCAAGAATAACTTTTGACAAAATTATTGTTCAGGATTATTTTCTTTTTATGAGAAACTACAGTGTCTAGAGTTTCTCAATAAAAAATCATGTCTTTTTCTTAAAAAAAAATTGTTTAATACTTCTGAATATTTTTAGCTTTAGATTAATCATTCAGTGCATAAACATACATGAAAGTGTCAATTTTGATATGACAACTCAAATTCTCTAGAGTCTTCTGTAGAAGTCTTTTTTCTAATTTTACAATTTCATCCTCTCTCTCTCTCTCTCTCTCTCTCTCTCTCGCAAGTACTCAAAATTGAGAGATTAAGATCCGGATTTTTTTTTGTTTTTTTTTTTTTTAAGTTAAAAAGGTTTTTTTTTTTTTTCAAATTAGTTTTTGTTGGAGGAGTTGCCTCCAGCCTACAGGAGACAACTGCTACTATGGTGGATTGGTGGTCATGTGATTTGCTGATTGTGTTAATCTAGCAGTCTTTAGTTTAATGGGTCCGGTAGTGACGTGGCATCCACACCTAATGCTTCCTTTCTTTCTCTCTTGCTTTATTACACCAGCCCTTCCTCTCAGTACTTCTTACTTCTTAAGCCATTGCCTTTACACTCGAAAGCTCTCCTTTCCTTCCTCCCAAAAGGGCCATCACTGCACCATCTCTATGAGATGGCCACAAAACCAGCTGAAGAGGCTTTACAACAGCTGAAATACCAGGTAAAGAATGCTCTTATCATAGATAGAAGTACGTCCACCTACTATTCCTTTCACTTCTTTCATCATTACGGACTGTTTCTTCTCCATTTCCTGAATCCATTTCTCAATTGCTTTTGCAGACATGGGTCTTGAAAGTCTCAATCCACTGTGAAGGATGCAAAAAGAAAGTTAAGAAAGTTCTTCAAAGCATTGATGGTATACGTTGTGTAAAATACTCAGATTTGAGATTCATTTCTTTATCTATCAACTTATACTAGCTAGTATGCATGTATTCACTTTGCATGTTTTCTTTTATTCTCGGCTAGGTGTTTATAAAACAGAAGTTGATTCTCACCAGCATAAGGTTACAGTAACTGGCAACGTGGACGCGCAGATTCTTATCAAGAAGCTGATGAGATCAGGGAAATACGCCGAGCTTTGGCCAAAAAACTCCGAGAATAAGGAGATAAAGTCTGGAAAATCCCAGAACAATGACAAGCAGAAGAGTCCTAAAGATGTCCAAGAAGTTGGTGGTGGTGATGATCATCAGAAGAATACTCCAGCTAGCAGAAAAGCCGAGACGGAAGCTAAAATTAGTGGTGGAAATGGTGGTGATGATCAAAACTCAGGGGCGGAAAGTGATGATGCCGGCTTAGAAAGTGCTGCTCCTGTTGCTGCGGCTGCTAGTGGTGGTGGCAGTGGTAAAAAGAAGAAGAAAAAGAAAAAGCCAAGTGGCAATTCTAACAATGGTGCCAGTACTGGTGATAATTCTGGTGGTGTACCGGCTGATACCGGGTCTTCTTCCATGGCTGATCTTGACTCAGCTCCATCTATGCCCTTGATGAGTCATAGCCCTCCACATCAGCATGTATACCCGTATCCACCAATGTATCATCAACCTATTCCAGTTTATGGAATAAACTACAACACAGCATATTGTAGTGCTAGTGAGTCCTGTTATGCACATCCCATGCATGCTCAGATTCACTATCACCAGCAGAGGTACCAGCCACCAGCCCCGTCATCCGATCTCATCAAGGAGTTTGGTGATGATGATAACGAGACCGGATGCTCAGTCATGTGAATATTTGTAAGGGGTGATGTAATGTGGGGTACGTATACAAAGAAAGTTAAAATTTAAACTAGGGAGCTAATATAGTGTAGTGTCTTGTGCGGGAGGTGGATGGATTAATTTTGCAATATGTAACATAAATGTGAAGATAGTGGAGCAATAAAAAGGGCAGCTATGGGGTCTCAAGCTGTTTAATGTTTTGTCTTTATTTAGCTTTATTTGCTGCTTCTGTACTTCTATACTTTATATAGCCTTCATTGTAATGTTTGGTTAATTCTATGCCTTGTTTCTTTCGTGTAAAATGAGATTTTTGGTTATGAAACATCATAATATAGCTCTCTTTGCTAACTGAAACTGTAAAATCGGCATTTCCAGCAAGTTTGCTTCCACTAATTCACCCTTCTGTTGATGGGTGAATGCTATATATGAAGATTTCCATTTTCCAATCGGAAATGGTTGAGGTCATCTTTTTCAAAGCAATCCCTTCCATCGGTTAAGACATTTCTGTTCATGAACATCTTTCGCTCTCAAAGCGAGTGCCACTTCTTACATATGGTCGGTTTTAGCTTTCTCTCTTCTTTTTAGATCGCGTCCTGGCAATTGGGACCATCAAGTGATCAGTCTTTTCTCAATCGTCTAAAGGATAAGGTGATCATGCACTCGATCGGGGTAGATACATTCTCTGTATCTTTGAGAGGACTGCCTTCTGATCCAAAATCTGGTTAACAAGTAGACGTTGAAAAGCGGCTTTCAATATGACAATCGCTTTAAAATGAAGATGCTTTAATCACACGACATGAAGAACCTTGAATCCAAAACATGATCACTTTCGGAACCCATCCTCCACCTTGAATTTGCCTTTTAATCCACAGTAGAATATCCTCGGAGGATTATACTTGCCTTCCGTGCACTTCTTGAAAGGAAAAGGGGCATCTAGTACTCTTCTTAGAAGTTAACGTTTTATTTTTCAGACATGAAAATATTATATACCTAATCGGAGGTTTGTTCATTTAAGTGAATGATAGTCTCATCGAAAGCTTGCTCTAAAAAATATAATCATCTCTATTTGTATTATTACTTTTGTCGAACCCATGAACTTAATTCAAATTTAATTTCATCCAATATGAATCCTCCCATTAAGAACCCAAATATAACAGACTTTGCACCACACCTGGTTTCCATTTTATTTTTTCTTTTTAATTTCAAGACTTGGGTCGAAGATCTAGAAGATGATTACAGAGGATACAATTTTTTCCCACCTTTACGACGCCAAGATGGAATGATGATTGATTTTCGACAGGCCTGTTTATCTTTAATTACACGCTCGATAATAGCTTACAGCAGATAATTTGGTCGTTTGAAAAAAAATGGTTGTCAATTGTCATGCAAGAGACTTGTCAAATCCCCTTCCTTCCTTGATCGTACTTGGCGTTAAACCATATGTTTCAAAATCCATTAACAATCAATTGAATCTCGATCTATATTTGCAACACTGGTCTGCATATATCTAACTGGAAGTCGATGCAGCTACTTGCTATTAAATTTTGAAAAATCCAATTCAACATAAAATCAAAATGATTTTTTTTTTAACCTAGACATTGAATAATTTAAATAATAATAGTAGCAGTCAAAATTGAATTATAATTGCAGCGGCAGCAAAACCAAATTATGGAACATGATAAATCTATTTTTAACAAGCTTTAAAAACTCCTATGACCCTCCTCCCTTGTGCACGTTCCTCCCTTGTGCACGTCTAAGAAAATAAGCATGCTTCGAGTGGGGGCTTGACAGTGTGCCAAGCCCCGACATGTTGAGTTTGGCGCCAGCCACACTCAGACGTTATGCCAAGCACCGGACACGCTAAGCTTAACAGTATGTAAGCCATTTGCAGACCCATTAGGGTGCACATCCTCCCTTGTAACGTCTAAGGAAATAACCATCCTTCCTTGACATGCCAAAAAGAATGAAGTAAAGTAGGTCTGACAGACATGTCAAACTCAAGAGCCTTGAACTTGGCCATCACCCAAGTCTAATATAATATGGGTTTGACAAACATGTCAGATCCAAAGCACTTGGATTTGACAGTCCGTCACATCCAAGGCACTTAGACTTGACAGCCAGTCAGGTCTAAGACAACATGAGTCTTACAAACATGTCAGATCTAAGGCACTTGGAGCTAGCAGTTAACCACGTCCAAGATAACAACCATCTTTTCTTGGTACACCCAAGGAAATGACCATCCTCCTTTCCTCTCCTTCTCTAATTTCAATGGTAAAAAAAAATCCTCCTTTTTCATCATATGTGATTGTGGTCTCTTCTCTTAATATTCTCCTTTTTCTTTGGTCCAAAATCTTCTTTTATTTATTTCTTGATTTTCCTTTCAAAATTGACAGATTCTAACCCCTAAATGCAAGCCCTATTTTTGCTATTATAATGACTTATTTTGAGAAAGTCATAAATATAAAAGTTGTATATATTCCTTTTAGTTTTCTTTTAACATCAAGATCATATAATTTGGATATTTATAGAGAAAGTTATGTCTAATTTATCAATATATATTCCTGAAATTTTTGGTATGAAAACTTCCTATTCTTGCAATAGGAAATTTCACTTTTCTCCTTCTTTTATTTCCCAAAACATGTACATAATCTCTTTAATGTAAATTTCATCCTTTAATTTTCTTTTAAATGGACTTTCTTGAATTTATTTCTTCCTACATATAAATAAAAATAAATACATAAAAACTATATAAAATAGCAATATTTAAGATAATCTAGCATAAAATTGAAAGTAAGAGCAGGTAAAAATCATATACAAATCAAGCACATCATATACCCCTAAACTTACTTCTTGTTTGTCCTCAAACAATGAAAAAAAAATTAAAACGTGAATTGGTTAATTCATAAAATTTATTGCCTCAAAAACTGCCTAAAGTTTATAATTGAAAGGAATCATTCAATATTACACAAATCTAAAAGTTAATTCAAAATTCAATTCCACACCTTTATCAATTCTCTCATTCATGCATTCCTATCATTCTCACTTCATTATTAGCTCATATATGATTTGTTTTACTTGTAGACTTTCTATCTCTCACACCTTACATACTATTCTAAGAATAAAATTGCATAAACTTTGTTCTTTTGAAAGATGAGGATATTAGTGTTTAAACTCAAATAGGGTAGGTAATATAATATTGTTTAAAAAAATTATAAGGCCAAGGTATGGTTCAACCAAGCTTAAAAGGGTGACTACGAATGACACGATCAAATGATCAAATGATTGATGTCTTCTCTCAAGTGTAGAAATGTCAAAGTAATAAATAACCCAATAAGACTTGGGTCAATTCACAATGGGGTTAATTATACAAAATCATAAATAATAAAAGAAACAGAGTTCAAGAGAATTTTGAGATGTGATATTCATATAAAGATTAAACGAAGATAAAATAATAGTTAAGGTTAGAGGATCCACTAATGGTATTTCAAATAAGTATAGTTCAAACTCCTTTTATTACTCAACTGGAAGCCACATATAAAGAAGTTTTCAATCAGATGATTTATCATTGATGGTTCATTTTAAGTTATTACCATGATCATATTAATTATCTTATTTGAGTAACGTCAACACTTGTAAATGTTATCAAGCATTCATGGTGCTAACTTATATCAACAACAAATTGAGTTCATTTCATAGCACAAGTGTCGGTTATCTATACAGTAGGTTATGAAATAATCAAATATTTGTTGTGCTAAAGGTTGTATACCATGAATCTAAACTCACCACTTAACAAATAGGATAACAATTATAAAACATGTTAATAGCAAATTTTCTTGAATATAATCATTAAAGTCCATGTTCAGTTTGTACTATACTTATTCTTGCACCATTAGTATAACCTTTTTACCTTGGCAAAAATAAACTTAACTAAACATAATGAAGAAGAAAAACATAAATAAACAAGATAAGAACATAGATATGATATAAATTAAGTATGATAAAGGAAATGATAAGCATAAATAATAGATTAATGAGAATATACAATGAAATAAAACTTAAACATTACAAAAATAAAAAGAAAAAAGCAAGAGCATGATCTTGATTTGAAAACCAAGATGTGTAAATATATGGCTAATGTCTCCTTTTATAGGCTAAAATTTAAAACTATTGATTTGGTGGCTAATTATTGCTTTAGTGGTGGTGGCTGGACAAAACAACATTGATAACATTAGAATTGGAACAAATGATTTTTGTTAAAATTGTGGGTATTTGTCTCATATTTAAAAAAAAATAGGCTTATTTGGAATTTTAAAACTCGATATATTAGCTGAACACCGAACAATGTTTTGGCTACAAGATAAATTCAAACTTCTCTTTGATTGCTAATATTTGAACTTTAAAAAGGTAGTATTGAATCTTGAACTCTCCATGAATGTTTTAGACCTTTGTATTAACTTTCCATCAAGATAAACCAAACCTAAATTCAAGGTCTACAACTCTAAATATGACATAAAAACCAAATGGTGTTTCAATTTGAATTGAACCAACTCAACTTGAATTTCTTCTCTAAGCATAGCCCTCTTTGTCTTTCCAATTTTAATAGTTAAACACATTAATTAATCCGCTGAATTATGAGATATGACTATTTTGCAAACCTACATTTAAAACGAACATTTACCATCAATTAAAGATATCTTATATTAGTAGACTTGTTATTATAAAATATATTTAAGTTAGGGAATTTAATGATACTTTAAGTGCAATATGATGATATAAAACTTTAATATTAATGCAATTTTAAGTACTTATCACACCCCCGAACCAGTTTATTACCGATCCCTATTAATTAAAGTGTTAAAATAGAAAAATAATTTACAAAATCCAAAACCAAGGTATTCATCATTTTACTTCCACCAATCTATTCAAATAAAAAAAACTCTTAATAGATTTATGTATCCGCATACATACCTCTCAATTAATCAAGATATTAACAAACCTTTTTTTATGCTTAATATATCAACACATAGTTATGAGGCTTTACTGGAAAGAAAAGAAAATTAATTCTAATGTTTTCCATGGTTAACTTTCTCAGGTTGGATATATATATATATATATATAAACTTAAAACACAATGTATCCTTAACCCATGTAGTGAGCTTTAAGCTAATGACTCCCAGACTAGTTGGTCTTATGGCATTAGGTGTTGAGACACCCTTACAAGCTGGGTAACTCGGGTTACAGATATTTAAATATAGATAGTGCAATATTTAATTCCTTTAAGTTTTTTAATCAACTCATGTAATAAGTTTTGGGCCAATAGCTCCAGGTTAGTTGACTTTAGCGTATTGAATTTTAAGACACATCTTTAGGCTTAATTGCTTAGTTAGGGAGGCTATGAAACCAAACTTATCTAAGTTTTTATTTATTTATTTTATTATAATTGATATTATATTTATTATATTTGTTTATTTTTTAAAATATATATAATCTCAATTTTTCTTAGTTGCTACCTCTAAAAAAAGAACATAAATAATGTAATAATCTAATTTACAACCCACAACCATTTGTTAAAGTGTGTGTGTGTGTGTGTGTGTGTGTGATGGTTTATGAATACTTGTTAAATAATTATATGAGCAGCATTTAGAGATAACAATATGAGATTTTGTTATGAATTTTGCAAATAACTACTAGAAAATATTTACCAAGATGCATCTCAAAAGTTAATAAAATTTCTTCTTACCTTGTCATCCTAACAATAACAATTCTATCAAATAGTTTTACTAACATCAAAAACAAAGTTTTTTTAAAATGATTTCAACCATCTTCTCCCCTCGAAAAAAAATGAGACATTGTTCTCAATGTTTAAAGTCAGAAAGGTAGAGTATAGAAGACATCACCTAAAATAGCAAGCTTTGAAATACCCGAAACACACTTAAACAAATATAACCAAAATAGAAAATACTATGCTATGAGTAAAACAAAAAAGACATAGATATTTACACACTAAGGCTCAAATCCAATCTAAGCTTTTCATGGCTTTATATGGTTGACCAATCTGTTCGATTCATGAAGAAATCAATTTCAGGGATGAAAAATTATAGTTGATTAATCAATTATTCAGCAATTGCAGCAAAGATTATGATTCGTTGTGTCGAAGATGTTATAAACTTTTGCTCCACAATATGATTAAGAAAAAACAACAAATTATTATAAAAATCATTAACATTTAACAAAATTATAAGTTTTCGGTGAATGTTCACTTGGGTCCAGGAGGAATATGAAATATCTCTTCTAATATGCCCGAACCAACTAGTATGGCAGTAAATGCGTCAAAATGTTCAAGCATTGCAACTATTCAATCAGACATTATTAAGACCTTTAGTTCCTCTCCAACTGTTTTTCCAGTGATGTTCTCTTTGGATAAAGCATTTGGGTTGATAGCCAAAACTTGACTGCCTCCTCAAAATGCAGTTGTTGACACATTCTCCATTAACCCAAGGTTGCCTCCTCCATATACTAAATGAGTCTTTCTCTCAACAAGTCCCGATCAAGATTCTAAAAATGTTTTTTCTTTCTTAGAACTGGATCCACAAAAAACACAAATATTTTTTATATTATGAGTTAAGGAACCTATCATTTCTACACCCCTCTTATACTCTTTAAATGTATGGGTGAATAAAAATGAAGGGAAGGATGAGAAGACTTTATAAATAAGGAAAATGAAATGCAATCATATCACCTATATATAGGCTAGCTGGAGTCTCTTTTGTTTTTGTCAAAACATGTATATATACAAGTAGTTGTAATTGTGGCTCACATCTTCCTTTGGTTTTACATCTAAGAATGGCTTAAACGTCCTCTATGGGTTAGGGATAAGCTTCCCATCTTGTTTTTAAAAAAACTGAAAAGTATGGTTTTTTAGTCAGATTCCCAAAACTATATCTAGCATATTCTTTATGAAAATGAGGCCATAAATCATGAATTACACGATGCACATCTCCACTAGGATGCGTCTCAAGAGTCAATAAAAGATTATCTAAAGACTTCTTACTCAGGTCATCCTTAAGGAATTATATTTTATCTTTATAGTTTATAGATACTATTCCTAAAGAATGGCATTATACATTTCAAGTCCATCTAGCACATTTATGATAGATTTTCAATCATTTTACATGACATTTCTTTGCTAAAGTACTTTTACCTATCCTAGGCATGCATGTGTGAAATAAAAGAATTGGAAACTCACTTGATAATCAGACCTTTGCTTCAATTATCCAGCAAATATCTTCAAGAATTCCATGGTGCATTAACAGCCTTAATCTTTCACATTAGCATGGTAAATTTATGTTATCGTATTTTGAGGTAAAGTAGAAAAATACTTTTTAATTTCTCATGAATGGTGTCCATTTTTCAGATGAGAGGTGGAGACGAGATGCAAAGAAATGAGAAGGAACAAGAAATTGAACAAACATATAAACAATTATCAATTATCATGGGAAACTGAAAGAACCAACTTGAGAGTCACGGAGTATCATTATCCACCATTTGATCGAGGTTGGAAAGAGACTAGTAAAACGAAGTCACAGAAAAAAAACACAAAAATAATGTGAGAAAAACAAAATAATCAATCTTTATAAACAGGATCACTCTAACCAATGGATTCATTTTCACTAGGAAAATTATCAAATTAAGCTTGAAAATTATATACATTACCATTCTTTGGATTTCTAATATCAAAAGCCCCATAAGGATACACATGTTTTACAAGAAACGGATCGCTCCATCTTGATCTTCGCTTTCCAGGAAATAAGTGAATCAAGAATTATAAAGCAAAACTTTTTGACAAACATCAAATGTTTTTCTTATGATTTTCTTGTCATGAAACACTTTGATTCTTGCTTTATGAATTTTGAATTCCCATATGCATCATTTCTTATTTTCTCAAGCTCATTTATTTGTAACTTATGCATCTGGCTAACGTCATCAAGGTTTGAATTGAAAGCTTTAATAGCCTAGTAAGCTTTATGTTCAAACTCCACAGGCAAGTGACAAGGTGTTTCATAAACTAGCCTATAAACATACCTAAAGATGTTTTAAAAACAGTTCGATAAGCCTAAAATACATCATTAAGTTTTAAAGACCAGTCTTTTTTATTATGGTTCACTATTTTTTTCAAGATTTGTTTGATTTCTCTATTTGCTAGTTTTACTTGTCACTTTATTTGATGGTGATAAAGGGTGACAACTTTATGTGTGATTTCATATTTCTTCATTAAAGATTCAAATGGCTTGTTGCAAAAATGTGTTACACCATCACTTATCTTGGCTCGAGGATTCCAAATCGACTCAATATATTTTCTGTCAAAAACTTGATCACTATTTTGTGATCATTATTTGGACTTAGAATTGCCTTTATCCATTTTGAAACATAATCTATTATGACTAATATGTACAAAAAACCAAACAATGAAGGAAATGGTTCCATGAAATTTATACCCCAACATTCAAATATTTCAATTACAAGAATATGATTTAAAGGCTTTATGTGATGTTTTGAAATGGATCCTAACTTTTGATAAATTTCACAAGTTTTGCAAAATACATATGCATCCTTGAACATAGTGGAACAATAAAATCCACGTTGTAAGATTTTTGCAGTCATCTTTTTTTATGAGAATTGACCCCTCACATTCCTCAAAATGAAAAAATTTAATGACACTACTTACCTCATTGTCAGGAATGCATCTTCAAAATATTTGATCAAAACAATACCTGAATAAGTAAGGGTAATCCCAATAAAAGTTCTTCACTTCACTTAAAACTTTCTTTTGTCTTGGGTACTCCAATGAGTTGGCAAATCTCATGTAGCAAGAAAATTAAGAATATTAGCAAACTAAGCTATTGCAAGACAATATAAAATAATTATTCATCAGGAAAGTAACTATTGATTAGTGTGATGTCAAATGTTGACTCTATTGTCAATCTTGACAAATAATTGACAATATTTTCGATGTCTTTTTTATCTTTGATTATGATATCGAATACTTGCAAGTAATTCCTTTTCAATGGTAGAGTTATTCACTTGAGCATTATTTTAAAGTTTTACTTGCATAGTAAATCATATAAGGTTTTTTTATCTTTTCTTTATCCGAAGATAGCACCCACGACATAATTACTAGTGTCACATAATGGTGTTCACGGTCCGGTTTTAACCCAAAAATACAACCGAACCAGAAAATAATATTCTTTATTAATACAACCTAGACCAAACCGAAAACCGGTTCAAACCAAACCAATTTTGTTCGGTTTAGGTCAGTTTTTTAGCCAAGAAAACCAGAAAAATTGGACTCTTCTATGGTAACAGCGATAACCATTGTTCTCTTGCTTCCCCTTCCCCTTTCAGATGATGTTAAGAAATATTTGTATATTAATAATCAAACTATACAATTTTGACATAATAGAATAACTCCTAGAAGCCCTCCTTGCCTCTAGGCTTACGATCTGCAAGGAGGGTGATTGTCAAAATTGTATAGCTTGGATAACCATTGTTCACTCGCTTTTGGGGAAAGGGAAAGGGGAAGGCTGGGAAGGGGAAGGGAAGGGAAGGCTAGAAAGGGAGAGGGGGGTGGCAGTTGGAAAAGAAGAAAGTGATTTAGGGTTAGGGATGATTTGTTTTATACCTTTTTTTTAACCGGTTCGATTTGGTCCCGTTCAATCAGTTTATGTATCACAGTAGGATGCATAGAGAAATGAGATATTTATAGAGATGCATCATGTGATTACTGACAAGGAGTATATGATTTGGTACATATGTATAACACGATGGATCATTACTCTGGATCCCGAACAGGTTCCTCCACTTGGATATATATAGTATCGCAACATGCCCAACGGATTCAACATCACGTAAGTAATAAAGTCTTTTTATGATTAATATATGTTAACCTTTGAGTTTTATGTATTTATGTTTTAATTTAACATTAATTTTTTATTAATATTAGGTTGGCTTCTTGTTACGGGAGGGTCGAGAGACCGAATCTTATTTGTGTAGTACTAACAAAGAAAGTGAAGTTCACATTGTAGCGTCTCGGTGGTTAAATGTTTGTCGTACTGGACTTTAAGCCTTTAGAGAGAGGCTAACTCTTGATGATGTCATGACAAAGGACAATGCCACTCAGGTAGGAGTAGAAGCTGGATTTAATCATGCTATTAATGAGCTCGGATCATCCAGTAGACGACGTAGACATAGATAGATAGATGAGTTATATTTATATATTTTAGGAGTATTATTGAATTATTTTTTATTCATTTTGCATGCATAATATATATATATATATATATATATATATATATATATATATATATATATATATATTGTGTGTGTGTGTGTGTTTGTTTGTTTTTTTATATATATTTTTGGGACTACTTGTGATTAAGGAATATGAGAATATGTTGAGTTTAGTTAGAATTTATTGATTAGGGTTATTGTGGTTTTTTGCAGAGTTTTTTAACCAGGATAAAATTTTTGGTATAGTTCCTATATAGAGGAAACTCAATCCAATTTTGGTAAAATTTTAAAAATTCTAACTCTCTAAAATCTTAAATTAAATAAAATCTCATATTAACAAAAACTATAATTTTATAAATGTTTTTAGGCTAAAAACACAAAAATGACCCAAAATCTTGCAATAGCCAAAATGGTCATTTTGGCTACTTCCCAACCGTTTTATCAAATGTCCGGTTGTTTCTCAAAACGATATCCTTGAGAATGTCATGGTTCTCAACCGCGATATTGAGTCAAATGTCACGATTTAGAAACGCGACATTTCGATAGTGTCGCCGTTTAGAAACATGAAATTTGATCAAATATCGTGTTTCAAAACCGCATCAACTAATGTCCCGATTCATAACCTCGACATTCTCAAACTGTGCTATTTCACCAAAATATTTTATCAATGTTAATGGATGAGATTTTTTAAAATAATAAAAAAAAAATGACTAAAGCGAACCCAGTCCAATCTTCAAAATTTATGACACGGATCATGAGGCAGGATCACAATGCAAAAGGCAAACCCAAAAAAAAAATAACAATGTAAAATTCCAAACCAACCAAAATAATTAGGGATAAACTTGAAAAAACAAATCAAAAAAAGTGATTTGAAAAATGTAGATTTGAAAAGAAAGAGAATCAAATTTGCCACAAAAAGAAAATAAAACCAAATCATAAGAGATGAAATTGAAAAACAATTTCAATTAAGAAAAGAATAAGAACTAAAAATAACAATCAAAATAATGATGCTCATATTTTATATAAAAATAAAATGTCAATGAATGAAATCCAAAGACAAATTAATTCAATAAAGGATTCAAGACCAAAAAGATCATAATTAAAAGAATAAGGACTAAAGTTAATATAAAAACAAAGTGTAAAGAGATGCAATTGAAAAAATAATTGACTTAATAAATGATCCAAAACCAAATGCATTACAATTAAAAAAATAAGGATCAAACCTCATATAAAAATAAAATATTAAGGGAAGAAATTGAAAAACAAATTAACACAATAAATAATTCAAGACCAAATACATTGCAACTATAGGGACCTAATTTAACTTAATAAATAAATAGCTAGACTTTCTTGTTTTTATGCAATAGCCAACATGTTTTTTTAGGTGGAGAAAGGGAAAAGGAGGAGAAAGGGAAAAACTCTCAACATGTACCGTGTGGGCGCCGCACGCGCCACCCGAAGGGCTCGGGCACGCCCACTTACTAGCAAGTGCAACTTTTGAAATTTAATATTAATTTATATGTATTAAAATACAATCATCCCTAACCCCGACATAAGAATTTCAAAAAAAATCATATCAAAAAACCTAAAATGACCTTGCATCTATAAAAAAATCATACCAAAAACCCCCGACTATTTACCTCTTTCTAGGACGATGAAGGTATGTTGAGACTCTCCTCCGCTGTTGTGAATGCTTTTTGGACTTTTAACACTATTTCCCAGCACTTCTGATAGAAAATAGGCTGAAAACCGTCCGGCCCAGTGGGCTTTTAAAGGCTCCCACGGCGAAGGCTGTCTTTTTGACTTAAAGTCCGGTGAGAACTGGTCCGAGCATACCGTGAGCCATATGCAAACCGAACGGTGTCATGTTTCCAGACCATCCATTTCATTGACTTTTTTTGAATGGCAAAAGTTTTGTCGGTTCAGACAAAACTGTACCAAATAGCCTTCGATCCTTTATGCTGGTAGGCTAAAATTTGACTGAATCGCTGAATCGCCCCTAAGAAACACATGCTACATTTTTTAAAGAACTTGGGTATTTTGAGAAACGCATTGTCGCCCACCCTCTTGACAGAATATTGTCAGATGGAGTTGGAACCAGGCTGCCTTCCGGCGACACTGTAAATAACGAGAGCTGACAGTCTCCAGCTGAAGACTATCATGTTTTATTCTATTTAACTACTATAATCTAATTTAAAATTCATGCTTCCAAATCCATCTCAAAAAACAAAAAACTTGAAGAGTACTTACTGAATTGGAAAAGCCCACCGACAAAATACAAAGCCATTGTGCCATACAAATTCAACAGCGACGAGAGAATCAGTCCTCGACTAGAGGATTGAAGTCTCAACAAAACAGCAAGATAAAAAGATAACAGGTACACAGAAAGACCTTATTCAGGGGCACTATGGCTACCAACCATTTATTGTGACTCAGTGGATAGCAGCTGCTTTAATTTTACTTGTTCATGGCAACGACCTTGGACCAAGCTGGCCTCGAGGTGATATCCGCTACCCATGCGCTAACATGGGGTCGAGAATCAAATAGTTTCTTCACCTGTGTCCTCATCGCGCAAGATATGTTGGGGAGATGGTGCAAATCAGCCAAGGTGAAGATATCGCCTCCCAAGTACTTGGACTGAGCCAACCTTGACTCGTAGATATCGAGAACCTTAACGAGCTTAGCCTCGTTTTCCTCCACCGCTGCATTATCTGTGGGGATTCCAAACATTGGCTTAAAAACTAGCTCCCAGTTCAGCTTTGAAGCTACTGGGTCAAATTGGTGAGCCTCAACCTCCATCCACACTGATAATGTTGCCATCTGCTTGCCTGGGATAACAAGCGGAGTCCCCTTGTCTGCATACCCGTGGGCAATGTATTGAGTGATTGCCCTTGATTCTGCGCTCCAAAACGATCAATTTGCCATATAAACACTGATCAGTACGCATCCAAACACATGGTCACCAAGTAGTTAAGTAATAATAGGTAGAGAAAGTATACCGAAGAGCTTAAGATCTCCTTGTTCAAAAGCTGGGACTTGACCGAATGGCTGAAATATCCACACCACGAAGTATTAGATTCTGAATGGAGGTTAGGGAAATGTCTTCATTCTGTACTGATTAGACATGGAAATTTCACACTTACATTGAGGGCAAGGAATGGCTCTTTCTTGTGCTCCCCTACCGCCATGTTGACAGGAATAAACTCAAACTCAAGCTCCTTCTCATAAAGGCAAGCAAAAACCCGTTGTGCAGCTGTTGAGAGGGCGCTTCCGTGGACTTTCATGATATCTGCCATCTCTTGGATTGGAGTCTGATCAAGGAACAGTTGAGCACACAAGTGACGATGAAGGGGAGTAGGGCAATGATATATAAGATGGTTCCTTCTCCAGAAGGTTCCATGTGACGACTAGTATACAAGAATCCTGCACCATAAAAAAGGCAAGAAAGAGAGTGCGATTAAAAGAAACAAATTGCGAGTCATGTTCATTATGAAATATATTTTTAAAATGATAAAATATCTACATATTCTTGGCACTACTCATGAACAATAATAGTCTACCGTCAGCTGCAGGCTTTTATTGACTTGGGACTTTTGAAATTCAGTGGTTGGTCTGCCACTTTTTTTCCATAGTTATAATAACCAACAGGGGAGGTGGGAATTTTGGATATTTTGGAGGAAAAAAAAAACAACTCGATCTGCTTCATTAATTGATCGGTTTCTTTCAAGAAAAACTAAGTTATAATTAACTCACCCAGGTAGGACAAAGGGGGGTTTGGTAGCCATAAAACCTTAATTAAAAGTAGAAACTTTCAAGTTCAAACCTCCCAACCACCGCCCTACCTACGCACGCTATTGCGTCACACGACCTCAAAGTCTTCCCACCACATAATAAAGAAAGAAAATAGTAGGTGACTGTAAGACTTGGAATAAAAGGTTTGTTTTTTTTTATAATTTTAAGTTTTTATTACAAGCTTATCGTTAATTTTAGAATTTATTAAATTAATCAGTTACATACAAGTTAATTCAAATAGAAATGTTAATAAAAAAAAAATGAGGCAATTAAGGCACCGTGGGACTCGGAACCATTTAAAGACCACCCTTTTCCCACAACAAGGTTGTATTTTTTTTTAATTAGGATTTGATTTCTATATTTATTTAACATTATGGCTCTTTAAACTATTTCTGTACTTTTAGTTCCATCCCTGAATTACGTGTTTATTTGTTAATCATTACCTTTTATCTGTTATGTAGGAAAAACAATTGACAACACCAGTTATGAAGAAATTAGCTGAATTTTAGTCACTTCAATCAATAATTATATAAACTAAACTAATCATGTTATAAGACATGTAACAATCACTGTCAATTTTCCTCGCTTTATCAGACCATTGCTGGACCTTTTTTATGTAAAATGATGAAAAATATGATGAGACCAGGAAATAATATCAGATAATAAAACCCTTGTATTAACTATAACTAAAAACTCAGCTTTTCACTGTCTAAATAAAGGCAGTTACTTTTAGTTTTATATATATATATATATATATATATATATATATATATATATATATATTCAATTAATATACCTTTTAGTTATAGTTTTTTTAATTAATTTAATTTTTTAATTAATTTAATTTTTTTCTATTTAATTACATACTATTGTTAAAGGAATCTTAGATTTAACGAGTTAACCTAATTTGATAGGTTAACCAAATTGACTTAGATTTTATTTTTTAATTAATTTTTTTTTTAATATCGATTTGATTGAGAATTAAATTATATAAGATGGTTTTACTGTACTCCTCCTCCCAAAGCATTATTCATTGCAATAGTGTTTTTTTTTAATTAATCTTTTTTTTAATTTTATTTTTTAATATTAAATATTTTTCTATTTAGTTATCATATTTTTATGACACGGTCTTACAACTAGATCCACATCCAAAACTTTTGGGTCTAGCGTTGCAATCAAACCTACTTAAAGTTAAGTCAAACAAGTTTAATATTATTATTAATATTTAAAATATTATTATTTATATTATAAATATTACTATTAGTATTATAATTAATATTATAAATATTATTCTTAGAATTGTAGGTAGAATCAAAACTCTTAAATCTCGTTTTGCAAATAAATCCAAGACTCTGGAATCTTTGTTTTTATATATATTTTTTATGCCAAAGAACAATACATTGCGGCGGGTAACCTTACTAGTCTAAAGCTAAAAGAGATGAGATTTTTCATTGTGATTTGAAATATAAATCTACTATTTTATCACTGTCCTACGAAAACAACTTACTTTGCCGAGAGGATACTTCAATCTTTTTATCAGAGCTCAAACGTCTTTGTAAAATTCATGAGGGTTATTATACTCTTTTCATATATTTTTTTTTCAGAATAGTAGTATTACTAAATTAGTCTTGAAAGTTATTTTCATTTAATTATTTCAAGGGGTATTTTTTGTTTCTTATGTTTTTTTAAAAAATAGAATAACTAAATTACCCTTAAAATTAAATTTTTTAAGAAACTGTTTGTTTTTGCATTTCAAAAATGTTTTTAAAAAAAATTAAATTTTTTTTCTTCAAATTAATATTTCTTTTGTGTTTTTAGATAATTTTGATATTCTGATGTCAAAAATTATTTTTTAAAAAAATTGATGCATTTTTTAGCAAAAAACACTTTAAAAAGCAACTGCTACCATACTCTCAAACACCTTTAAGCTTCGGGTCCGGGGTGTTTCTATCATTTCTTATAGTTTTTTTTGTTATTATTAAATTGGGTTGGGGATGATTAAGTCTTTCTCTATTTTAAAAAATTATTAAAAAACAATTGTTGACGCAAGGCTTGAGTCGTCGTTCAATGAAAGAAAGTCAGCTTTAGCTACAGTGTTTAAAGCTCCACGACGTCCTCTTCCATGTGGGACGGCACGTGTGGTGTTTTCAATGACGGTTTGTCATCGCCCGCCCTTTTCTTTTCTTTTCTTTTTCTCTCTCTTCTCCCAATTGAATTTTGTGCTGGTCATGAAAAAAATCAACTTTATCCTCTTATTTTATGACATTTTATATTTGGCCCTTAATGTTTTGATTTCTAAGTTTGATTATTAGTTCTTTTATCAAATTTTAATTTGTTTTCAATTTCATTCTTGGATCCATAATCTTGATTTTTAATTTCTTCAAGTTTGGTCTTCATTCTCTTGATTTTTATTTTTGATTTGGATTCTTTTGTGAATTTAATTTTTCTTTTCAATTTTACCCTTTAATTCAAAGTTTGATGATATTTAAGGTTAGGATCTCAATGTTTTGATTTCAAATTTTAATTTTTAACTCTTTTATCAAATTTTAATTTGTTTTCAATTTCATCCTTCGGTCTATAATCTTGGTTTTGTTTTTTCAAGTTGGGTCCTCATTCTCTTGATTTTTATTTTTTGTTTTGGATTCTTTTGTTAATTCGATTTTTATTTTCAATATTACCTTTCAATTCAAAGTTTGATGATATTTAAGGTTAGGCCATCAATGTTTTGGATTTAGATTTTGATTCTTAACCCCTTAATCAAATTTTAATTTTATTATTGGATCCATAATTTTGGTTTTATTTTTTCAAGTTTGGACCTCATTCTCTTTATTTTTATTTTTTTATTTTGGACTCTTATGTTAATTTGATTTTTTTTATTTTACCATTTAATTCAAAATTTTAGGTTGTCCTCTCATTTTTCATAAGTCAGTCTGAGAGTCGATTCGAGACAAGTATTGTATCACGTGTAAAGTGGGTTACCAAGTTAAACAAATTTTTGGTGTTTTATATAAAAGGTAAAAATTATATTATTTTGAAAATACAATAAAATAAAGAAAAATAGTTAACGAGTTTTGACCTGATTTTGACTAGGTTTGCCACGGGTTGACCAGGTCACACGTCAACCAGTATTTTTAATCGTTTCACATCAGGTTGATTCTCACCATATTTCTTTTGAAACTTGACCCATCTTATGCCTCAGGTCACCTAAATCACGGATCAACCCATCGTTTTGCCTTCTAGTAGGTTATCCCATTCGCATGATTTCACTCACAAGTTTTGGCAACCTTACCCGGATTTGCAGGTTCTTTGGTTTTTTAGACTTCTTTTTGTTAACTGATTTTTTTTCCGATTTCATCCTTATATGTTTAATTCTTGGGGATTGACAATCATAATTTTTTTATTTTCTTTTTATAATGTTAATTCGTGGATTTTTTTCATCTTCTTTAAAATGCATTGACAGCGCTTGAGTATTGTTGTTTACATTATTGAAAATTCAGCCAGGCCATAGTGAAGCGTGAACCACCTATCAAATTTATATCTACATATGAGCAATTTAGATTAGTGATAGTGGTGGTGAAGGTGGTCGTGGTGGTCGTGGTAGTGGTGTAGTTGTAGTGGTAGTGGTGGTAGTGGTGTTGGCGGTAGGGACCATTTGGAAACATGGTCCAACCCGCGTTTCCAAAAAATTCAAAAAAATATTTTTGCTAAAACTTAATTTTTTTTATGTTTTCGGATCGTTTTGGAGTGCTGATCTCAAAAATGATTTTTTTTAAAAAAAACATCATTTTGATACATTTCTAAGCGAAAAACATTTTGAACCGCAATCACAATCCCGAATAAGCTCGTAGTGGTAGTAGTGGTAGTGGTGTTGGTGGTGGTGATGATGGTGATAATGATAATAGCGATGGTGGTAGTAGTTATGATAATAGTGGTTGTGATAGTTGTGGTAGTCGTAGTGATAATCCTACTAATAATAATAATAATAATATGAAACTATAGAACAGGGAGAGGAGAGGCTGAAATGTTTGGGCTTGATTGTTAATGGTGGGCCTAGTGTTATTTCCCTGCAATATCATGCCATAACAAAAGGAGCTAACTTTGAGATTAGTAAATGCACGCATATAATTGTAGAAACAAGTAACATACATTTGAGGAAGGACTTGACAATTTATTGTTGATTAATTGGGAATGGCATGGATGAAAGCCTAGTAGCCAACAGCCCTACAAATTCCTAGAAATATATTCATCCTTTTTTTTTATATATTTACATTGATGCCATTAGTTAGCCAAAACAAAAACCTAATCCAAACAACTTCCTGTTCCTGTTCCTGTTCCTGTTCCTTTTAGCGTATATTTCTTTTCTTTTCTTTTTAACCGTTCACGTCATCCTATGAAGCTTTAAATTTACTTTAAAGTTTGATAAAAAAAAAAAGTCGCAAGGATACATGCAACTTTAAGCATTGCAATTGAAAATTAAAGGTTTTATGATGTAGACATAAAATGCCTTGTATGAAGAAGATCACTTCTTTTTTCAAAACGACAAAGACTGCCTTGATCAAGTGCAAGACGAATGATCACTTCACTGCCTACTTGTGTGCACAACCTGTTCCAGCTTTACTCTTGCAAGGAGGATGGCTAGCATAGAACCAAATGCTTCTGCCATATTTCGACCAAACCAGAAGAGGAGCAGATGCCCAAATGAAAGAAGCGTTTTTGCTATCTAGTCAACGACGACAATGTCATCTGACCAACATCAAAAGAGCACAAAGGAGCTCTGGTCGTTCATGTGTTTCCAGAGCTAGAATGATCGCTACGCATTTGTTAAAAAAAAGAAGAAGAGAGAATTAAGATCAAAACTTGAGGATGTTGAAATGATATTGGTCCGTAAAATCTGAACAGAAATTTCAAGGTTCATCAATGTCCCACTTTACAAACCGATGCAGGAAATGCCACGAACAACACAAAAAAAGACAACTTTATTCCAAGTTTAACCATCCTTCGCATAGAAGATTGATGACTAAACACCATACACAAGATCAAAATACAAGTACTCGAGAAGCAAACAGGGGACCTTTCAGTCTAGCTGTTTCTGTAAACAGAAATATATATATTGATGACTAAACACCACACTCATCTTTTTTATTTATTTATTCAGGACAAGAGACCCTGCATCGTTACTTTCTAATTTACTTCGGAAGCATAGCGAGCACCTTGCCCCAAGCTGGCCTTCCAGTGATACTGGCAACCCATGCGCTAACATGGGGGCGAGAATCGAACAATTTCTTGGATGGAGTCCCCAACAAGGCCTGGATGTTAGGGAGGTGGTGCAGATCGGCCAAGGTGAAGCTGTCACTGGCTAGGTACTTGGATTGAGACAGTCTTGCCTCGTACACATCTAGAACCTTACCGAGAGTCACCTCCGTCTCGGCAACTAGAGCCGCATCTGTTGGTAGCCCAAAAATTGGTTTAAAAACTTGCTCCCACACCAGTTTTGAAGCTGATGGGTCGAACTGGTGAGACTCCACTTCTTGCCATACCAAGATTGTTGCATACCCGTTGCCTGCAGCGCCCAGTTGAGTCCCCTTGCTGGCATATTGGTGGGCTACGTACTGTGAAATTGCTCTTGATTCTGCAAATACCCGAAAGAGTAAATAAACTATAGACCCCAACAAATCGTGTAAAATAATACTTCTACAGTAACCAGGGGTTGAAATCTTACTCACCAAAGAGCTTAAGATCTCCATCAACAGCAGCTGGAACTAGACCAAATGGCTATTTCATTCGAAGAGGAAATGATATTATATTAGATTAAGAAATCGATAGATGTAGTGATCATTTGTGATGGGAAATAAATAGATGCTCTTTTCTTTCAATATTAGCAAAGCACTTACATTGAGGGAAATATGGGGCTCTTGCTTGTGTTCCCCAGCTCCCAAATTGACGTTAACAAGCTCAAATTCTACCTCTTTCTCGTAAAGGGTTGCAAGAACTCGCTGTGTGTTGGTTGATAAAACGCTTCCATGGAGTTTCAAAGGGGCCATGACTTCTTCGGTGAATAAAGCAGAGAATGAGAGATTTCGGTTCTTGTTGGCTTGGGTGACGATGTGTATTTCCAACGGGTGGACGAGTGGAATTTATGGACCAATAAGCCGCGTGAATCACGTGACCATTTGTTTCCTCCACAATCCATTCATGATACATGGAGTGTTGGAGACTGTAATTAAAATTAATTTTTAAAGTGTTTTTTTTAAAAAATATTAAAAAATATTTTTTTATTTTAAAAATATTGTTTTTGATATTAATGTATACGAAAAATATTAAAATATTAATTGAAAAAAAATAAAAAAATATTATTTTTTTTAAATATTTTTAAAACATAAAAATAAACAGTGCAGTACATCTCCTTCTTATCTCATTAATTACGTCATTTTCAACCAAATAGAGAGGTATTTCCAATGGGTGACGATGGATTTCCGATGGCTGGACGAGTGGAATTTATTAACCAATAGGCCGCCTAAATCAATTGACCATTTATTTCCTTCACAGTCCAAACCGAGTTAATTAATTCTGTTTTGATAGATGTTTTATTTTTTTAATTGAAATAAAATATTTTAATTTTAAAGTATTTCAGTGTATTGTTTCAGGATTGTACTATATATATATATATATAAATTCAACAAATATAATTTAAATTCAAGATAAATTAATTATAAATTATGCAATACAAACACAATGTCAAACAAATATAATTTTAAAATTTAAAATATTTCTAAATAGTCAAGATTAAATGGATCTTTAACTTAAAGTAATTCAACTTAAACAAAATATCAAAATATTATGAAAGTAAAATGTTTTAACACAAATATTTTAAATATAAGTTAGGTTAATGTTATCAAGGCTAATGGAATCTAAAACATCCCTTATTTTGCTCAAATTCCAACAAAGTATAAACATGAAAAAAACAACATGAATATAAACCATATATATTAGTGATAAATCTAATTTTAAAAAATTAATATCATTGTTAAAGAAAATAGTAATAATAATTTTCAATATTATTATTAATATCATTGTTATTGAAAATAGTAATGAAAAATAGCTAGTCTATTATCTTAGGTCTCACTTGTGCTATCACTAAAAGAAAAGGGGAATAGCCTTTCTATACATCCGCGACTCACTCGGTAAGAAAAGAAGAAAGAAAGTCGATCACCACCGAATCTATCTCGCTCCCACGGTGCGGTAACTAGAAAGCACTACTTTATTTGTTCAAATCAATCCCCTCTTCGCTACCGACTTGGCTTCTTCCACCGAGGATGTTGGATTCCTAAATTCAATCATTTACCCTTCGCCCGCTAACTCTTAGAAAGAAAGTAAACCCATGCAGTCATATTCAAGACTAAGGATCCCTGTTTTTGAACATAATTTCCCTTTCGCCGGGATCAACTACTTTATATACGATAACGATACCATTCACATTAAAGCATTCGTTACGAGTCGCGGAGAGGAAGAGGAGCTTATGAAAGAAGAGACAAGAGCTCCTTTCCTTCTCCCCGAGGTCATGAGCTACTCTCTTCTAGCCTTCCCCTAACGGATTCAATGGCATCGCTTATTCTTTTTCTTTCAAGCATGAGTGACCAGTCGATTCTCTAATTAAGATATAACAGTCAACCATCAAGAAATCATCAACTAGTTAACCTGGGATGAGCTCTATGGCTAATTCGTTCAGCTATTCTATTAAGTAAGAATCGACAAAAACCAACCATTCGTTCAGAGTCGACAACTGCAGATAGGCCTCTCCCCAATGCAATTATATCTCCCTGCGAATCCCGCTTCCGGCCTCATTCTTCTATTTCTTTATATAAGATATAAGACGCAGTCCTCTCTCCTTCTTGCCAGCGTGCGAGCCTACGGCCTTGGTCTTCCCGAAATCATGAAAAGAACGCAAGATAAGGTGCATTTTTTCATTTCAGCCCAGGACCTCCAAGCTTGTACGGCCGGATGTCGGTCCCACGTAGTTGGCGCAAGCCCCAATGACTTACCCGACGTTTTTTCGAAGACGTGTAAAATCTAGCTCCGTCCCGCAACATTCGATGGCTTACTGCACCAAGTAGAGAATTTAAAATTCTTCTTCCTTTCTTTCACTTTCGAGTGATTCATCAATAGGGGACCGTACCATAGGAAGGGGAAGTTCCTTCTTGGAATGCCGTCGTCTAGCTGGAAAGGCTTTTCTTTCTTGGCCCCGTAGAACCGGATTCCGTTCCTTGATTCGAACCCGACCGACAAACCTCCCATCGGATGAATAAGAAAGTGGTCCAACGAATCCAGTGAGCACGGATCTATTCTTCGAATAGCAAGCAACAATAGAGAAAATCGCAGACTAAACCCTATCCGTTCAAAACGGGTACGATATCAACTAATTTCGAGGGCCTTGGAACCTGTTTGGAATTCGCAAGATATCAATCACCAATGAAGCCCTTCTCATGAAATTGGGGTGGGGTGTAATTCATGAGCCGTAGAGTTTTTGGGTCGTGGTGTTGCGGGGAAAGTATGTGAGAACATATGACCTTGTCCCTTCCATCAAAGCTAGAAGCCAGGACTCTCCCCTGTGGAAGGTGAAACTTATCAGTCGTTCTTTCCTACCGTAAGTCAATAGAGCTACCTTCTCACCCAAAGATTAAGAGTCGAGCTGGAGTTGGGCACTTCCCCACGTAACTTGGAAGGAGAGGTTGAGAGTCTATTCGTGATTCACTATCTCCACTTGTCAATTGACTTACTCGTCACCCCTTGGATTCTTAGTCTATCTCCCGTCCCTCTCCTGTTGTCACTCGTTCACTCCTCGGCGAAAGGGGATTTGAACTTCGAGTGGGTTGGTGGTTAAATTACAGTTAGCAGAGCAGAACAAGGGTATTCAATGACTTTTCAAGAGCGGAACAGAACATGTGGAATGAAACCGGAACGTTGCGATCGAAATTTAGCCGAAAAATCCGGAATGGACCGAGATTTAAAATGAGATTAAAATTATTCCGTTTTGTTCCTTTTTTTTAATTGGTATGGAATGTTTCAGCCATTCCGGGTAAAACAGAATGGAATTGACAACTTTGGTCGAAACATGCCATTTTTTTTTTAAAAAAAAACCCAAATAACACAAGCAGAAAAATTTTCAACGAAACAGCTCGGTTTGACATATTTCACTATTAAAAACAACATCTTTATAAGAAATCGTATTTGGGAATAGAAACTTTTTAAGGAATTGCTAACACAAATTTCAATAAGAAAAAAGAAAAAGAAAAAAAAGAAATATCAAATGTATATCAAAGCTTCGATTATGACCAATACCATTAAAAATATCTCTACAATATAAATTCTATGACACAAAAAAGATTATTAATAATGCCTAGAGTGAGCCACACTCTCCGTCGAATAACAAGTAAGTTATTCTTTGTGTGTGATCTACTACAACTATCATTATTGATATTTTTTGGGGTTTTCGATAATACTAATAATTTCTTAATTGAAGTTTCAATTTCTCTCCAACATCTCTTTCTTTTTCTTTTTTTCTTTATCTCCTCTCTCTCTTGAAATATATGCCAACTTATTTTTACTAATTTTTAGAAGTTGTTATTGCCATCTTACAAGGTTACTATTCTCAACCACGACATATATTAAATTATGTTATTTTATCAAAAATAATTATATTATTTTGCCATTTTTTTTCAAAACAATGCTAATTTTTTTTTAAAAAAATCATTTTCCTTGTCTCCTTAGTCACGTCATAATTTATCGAGTGGTGATGTATTTGATGATGTAACTTTAGCACTCACTTTATTTCTCCTCTTATTAAACTTTCAGTTATTTACAAAAACATCGATTATTATTTGTTTGTGTACATATGCTAAAACTGTTTTATTTAAAAAAATATTAAAATGTATTATTTTGGAATAAAAAATAATTATGGATAATAGTTTTTAAACCATAAAGAGAAAAAACAATTATAATAGTGCCATATATTTCAATTTAAAAAGAGATAAATATTGGATATTCTATAGATAAAACAAAATATATGATGAAACAAATTGGACGGAGGGAGTAAAAAGTAAATAATAATTGGTAACTTGTAGCGAGGTATTGCTATGGGAAATCTATAAGAATATCACGAACGGTGTGTTTGTAATTTTGTTCCATATATCTTTAAAATTATTTTTTATTTGTAAAAGTATTAAATTAATTTTTTTATAATTTTAATATACTGATATTAAAGATTAAAACATAAATATATATAAAAAAACATCATTTTAGTATATTTTTAATAAAAAAATATATTTTTAAAATATTTTGCCCACATTACTAGATAACTAGTTGGCTAATCTTAATAACATTAATGAAAAAAGAAAGAGAAAAAAGAAATTGGGCACTTTCTTCTAGGTAACAACTTTCTCTCTAATTCTATCTACTTTCATTTCTTAAACAAATAAAAAAAATAAAAAAACACGTAGTCGCTTTCCATAACTCCCTAAAATGAATAAGATTAAAGAAGAAAGAAAGAGAAAAGAAAATTTTCTTCCAACTCATTTTTTATTGTAAATGGTTGAAGGGAACAATTTGTTTTTCTCAAAATTATAAAATTCCCATTCATTTATGTCTTATATGTATTTTCTATCAAATTCTCATTCACCGATATCTTTCACATGCCTATAATTTTATTAAAAAAACAAATAACATGTCGATTGTTGATTTAATTTTCGACTATCAAAGAGGTGACTCAAAAATCGAGCTAGGGTTTTTAGATTCAAAAACCCATTTCAACATATTTTCTTCAAAGAATACCTAATAAGATTAGGTTGAGGGAGAAATAAAATATCTAAATTTTGGACACTCATTTGTCGAAATAAATTGTCCAAACTTGGACATACGTTTGTCCAAAATTGGAAATTAGGTTGTCTAAATTTTAGACATTTCATTTCTTTTAACCAAACAATTTTGAAAACAAATTTGGTGACTTGAAACTAAATTAATCAAAGATTTGACTCAAAGATTAGCAACCCGTGACAGTGCATCAACTCCCTGATTTTCCTTTCCCTTTTTGTATTGAATCGTGTAATCATATCCCATGATTTTTGGTAACCAACGTGCTTGAGTGGGAGTTGTAATTCGCTGCTCTAACAAATATTTTAAGCTGCGCTGGTCGGTTCTCACAACAAATGGTTTGCCCAAGAGATATGTGTGCCATTTATGGATAGCTTTCACAATGGCCAACATTTCTTTCTCGTATATTGATAGAGCGAGTGACGAACCCTTGAGGGCTTCACTATAGAAAGCAATCAGATGGTCTTCTTGTATTAGGATGGCACTGATTCCTATCCCACACGCATCGCTTTCAACAATGAAAGGTTGTGTGAAATCTGGTAGGCGTAACACAAGGGGAGACATCAGCGCTTGCTTGAGCTGATTGAAGGCTATGGCTGCCTTAGGATTCCAATGGAATCTGTCTTTTGTCAGCAATCGGGTGAGTGGGGCTGCGATTCCGCCAAACCCACTAATGAACTTACGATAGTACCCAGCAAATCCTAAGAATCCCCTAACGCCTTTGACCGTGGTCGGAATTGGCCATTCATTCACAACATTGGTCTTTGCCAGATCCACCTGCACTCCCTTCTGTGAAATCAAGTGTCCCAAATAGTCCACCTGCATGACTCCAAAATGGCATTTCAATTTTTTGACAAATAGGTGATTAGTTGACAGGATTTGTAGTACTGTGTGGAGATGGGAAAGATGATCCATCCATGTGTGACTATAACACCAATATATCATCAAAAAACACCAGCACAAATTTCCGCAAATGAGGCCTGAATAAGTCATTCATAAGACCTTGGAAGGTGGTTGGAGCATTGGTGAGACCGAATGGCATTACAACGAATTCATAGTGGCCCTCATGTGTGCGGAATGCGGTCTTTGGTATATCCTCCTCTTTGACTCTGATTTGATGGTATCCTAAACGCAAATCAAGTTTTGAAAAATACCTGGCGCCATGCAATTCATCCAGTAGTTCGTCTATGACTGGAATAGGATACTTATCTTTTATTTTGATATGATTAAGAGCTCTGTAATCTATGCAAAAGCGCCAACTCCCATCAGCCTTTTTGACAAGAAGTACTGGTGACGAAAATGGACTACAACTGGGATGAATGAGGCCGGATTCTAAAAATTCTCCTACCATCTTCTCAATCTCACTTTTCTGATAATGTGGGTACCTATAAGGTGGGACGCTAATAGGGGATTGGTGCGGTTGTAATGGTATGTGATGATCTTGTGGTCGTTTTGGTGGTAGGCTTGTTGGTTCATTGAAAATTGGTTGGAACTTTGTGAGGAGCTGTGTAAGGTCATTTAGATGAGCTGTGAAATTCTCATTTACTTCAACTGACACAATTTGTAAAAAGAACACCAAGCCTTCCAAATTTGCAAGCTCTTTGTCACGTAAGACTGTATATGGAGGTTGACATAATCCTTGAAATATTCTGGTGATTCCATCTTGATGGAAACTCATTGTCAGTTTCCGGTAGTCTGTTTCAATAGGACCAAGGGTCTCTAACCATTGAACCCCTAGTACTGCCTGACAAGCGGCCACTGAAAGCAAGTAAAAATCCACCTGTATGGTGCACCCTTGAATTCCATTGTAAGGCCCAAACATCGTCCGTTACACTCAATCTTCTCACGGTTAGCTACCATCACTTGAAATTTTTTGTCACGCATCACTAGCAACCCCAACCTTGATACCATAGATTGGTCAAGGAAGTTGTGTGTGCTACCCCCATCAATCAAGACAGTAATATCTTGGTTTTTCAATTTACCAATCACTCGGATGGTTTGGGGGTGATTAGTTCCTGAAATGGCATGGAAAGAGATTTCCGGAATTGGTTCCGTGTCTGGTAATTCTTCTACAATATCACCAACTTGTAATTCCTCACTAGTGGAATTGTCCTCGATCATGAAGAGTTGTGGTCGTTGACATCTATTTCCTGGAACGAATTTTTCATCACAATAGAAGCACAAGCCTCTGGCTCGCCGATCCTTGGCCTCCTGGCTGGTAATCCTTTTAAAACCTCCTCATGAAGTCTGGTTCAGTTTAGTGATGGGTGGTGGTCCCAAGAGCCCGACTGATGTGTTGGGGTTGTTTTTCCGGGGTGTCTTGTTACTCCTATGGTTCGAAAACTGAGGTGGATTTTCTTTGCAGCTGGGTTCGCTCCTCTACCAATCTTGCAACTCCGATCGCATCCAGTAGTGTTCTTGGCTGTTTAACTTTGACATCCAATCGGATCTCGTCACATAGCCTTGCAATAAAACAACCAACCAAGTAGTTCACCGGTAAGTTATCAATGCGCTTGGACAGCTTCTCGAACTCTGTTTGATAAATGTTGACAGTGGAGGTTTGTCTAAGGCGAGTGAGGGCCTCTGAAGGATCTTCATAGTCAGTTGGTCCAAAACGATGTAGCACAGCTTGGGTGAATTCTGACCAATTAAGATGTCCCATGAATTTACTTAACCAACGGTGCCATTGGAGGGCATCATCTTTCAAGTGGAAGGAAGCTTGCTGAACTCTTTATTGATGGTGGATATTCTTGAATTCAAAGTACTGCTCGGCTTTATATATCCATCCGTTTGGGTCTACCCCATTGAATCTTGGAAATGAAAGTTTGAGTTGTGTGTAGTTTCGGTCGGCAATTTGGTTGGAATGGGGGATGTTAGGTTGTGATAAATTTCGGATGACAGGTTAGGTGGATGGGAATAGGTCTGGTTGTGTTGAATTTCGGTGGTTTGATGTTTCAGCTTGAGAAAATGAGTTTATGTCTCGTTCAACAAAATTCTGGATGTTGATAGAACGAAGGGCCTGCAACTCAGCCATTACCGTTTGTAGGGTCGCATTCATTTGATCGATGTCGTGGTTGATGTGGGTGATGTTGTTGTTGGCTTGGATGATGTTGTTGTTGCCTTGGTTGATTCCGGACTCATGACGAGCCAAGGTTTCGTTCACCTCGCTTTGAAACTCTGACACGACCAAAAGATTGATGTCTTCTCCCAAGTGCAGGAGTGTCGAAGTAATAAATAACCCGGCAAGACCGGGGTCGAACCACAGAGAGGTTAATTGTATAAATTATAATTAATAAAACAACAACAACAACAACAATAACAACAATAATAGTAACAATAATAGTAATAGTAATAATAATATTAATAGTAATAGTAATAATAATAATATTCAGTACGTGGCGTTGTTATACCTGAGAATCATCTAAAAGATCGGGTCACAGGTTTCCAGCCTATATACCGAGTTTATGAAAAGATCAAAGAGATATATTATATAATATAAACAGATTTCGATGCGAATGAACAAGGCAAGACCAACAATGTCGGGATCCTTGATCAAACACAGAGCATACTTAACGTACATAAAATATAACAAGAATGTAAATAATAATAATAATAACAATAATAATAATAGTAGTAGTAGTAGTAGTAGTAGTAGTAGTAGTAGTAGTAGTAGTAGTAGTAGTAGTACTAATAATAATAAAGAAGAAGAGGAAGAAATTAATGGGAACTTTGAGATGGAAGATTAATGTAAAGATTAAACAATGATAAAAACAAATGTCAAGGTTAGAGGATCCACTAATAGTATTAGAGATAAGTAAAGTATAAACTCTTTATAAATTATCAACATAATCATATTAATCATCTTATTTACGTAACACCATACTTATAAATTTTATCGGTATTCATGATGCTAACTTATGTTGACAACAAATCAAGTTCCTCTCATAATAACGATGTCGGCCGAAGACTATGAAGGATCAAGTATTTGATGTACCAAGTGTTATACAACACAAATCTAGATTAACCATTTAACAAGCAAGGTATTAAGAATTAATAAGATAAAAATGATAAGACATATTAATAGCAAACTTTCTTGGATATAAATATTAAAGTCCATGTTGAGTTCATATTATACTTATCCTAACACCATTAGTGAAACCTTTTCACCTTGACATAATTAACTTAGCTAGACATTATGAAGAAGAAAAACATAAATAAACAATATAAGAACATAAACATGATATAAGTTAACTAAGTATAGTAAAGGAAATGAAAAGCATGAACAAGATATTAATGAAAGCAAAACTTACATATTACAAAAATATAAAGAGAGAGCAAGAACATGATCTTGATATGAAGAACCAAGATTTCAAATGAATGGCAAATGCCTCCTTTTATAGGCTAAAATTCAGAACTATTCATTTGGTAATTGATTATTGATGTAGTGGCCAACTATTGATTTAGTGGACTTGGTGGACAACAACACTCAAGCATTTTGGCTGGATAAATTGAC
This sequence comes from Populus x sibirica, assembly GCA_019202695.1. Classification (NCBI taxonomy): domain Eukaryota; kingdom Viridiplantae; phylum Streptophyta; class Magnoliopsida; order Malpighiales; family Salicaceae; genus Populus; species Populus x sibirica. The sequence goes on from JAGMVL010002287.1 coordinate 189,289, forward strand.
ATTGATGCAATCCGAATTTGGCAAAGTGCTCCGCATGAAAGTTGTTGGTAATCATCTTATATTTCCACCCATAAAATGTCAGAGTATTTGGATCACTAGAGCTCTAGATATGGCTAAAATCCTGAGTAGTGCTGCTGGTGGACGTGGTGGATAGCCCTCAAGCTCTTGTCTGGATGAAATGTCATTGTTACCATCCGAATTTGAGTAGGTCTTCTTCATTACAGTTGTAGGAAATTGTCTTTTCCTTCCACCCACCAAATTTCACGTAATTTGGCCTTCTAGAACTCCAGATATGGGTAAACTTCTCGAGCAGTGTTTGGGCTGGATTGCAGGACAGATTCTCGGCTTCTCTTTTGTGGCCAAATTTTGGATTTGAAAACGGTAGATTTGGGTCTTCCACTATTCATGAACATTGTAGGCCTATTTCTTATATTTCTATCCATATAAATTAAACTGAAATCCAAGATCTACAGCTCCGGATATGACCCAATAATTGAACAGTGTCCCAATTTGAATTGAATCGGTATCTCCTTTCTAAGCTTCGCCTTTTCTTTGTCCTTTCACTTTCAATAGTTAATCACATCAATCAATCCTTTGAATTGTGAGATATGCCTGCATTTAAAATGAGCATTTACCATAAATTAAAGCTATCTTATATTATCGACTTGTTATTATAAAACATGCTCTAGTTAAGAAGTTATTGATACGTCAAGTGCAAAATGATGATATAAAACCTTGATAAAAATGCACTTTTAAGTACTAATCACACCCTCCAACCAGCTTATTACTAGTCCCTAGTAATCAAAGTGTTAAAATAGAAAAAAAAACAATTTGCAAGTTCCACAAAGCAAGGCATTCATCATTTAACTTTCATTAATCTATCCAAGTAAATAAACTCTCGTTAAATTTATATATATCTGCTCAATACCTCTTAAACAAAATATTAATAAACCTTTTTTTTTATGTGCTCAAATGTATGAAAACATAGATGATGAGGCTTTCATTGTAAGAAAACAATATTATGTTCTAATGTTTAAGGTTAACTTCCTCGGGGTTGGGATTATTATCCTTTTTTTTTCTTTTTGTTTTTTTTAATATACATATAACTTAAAACACAATGCATCTTTAACCCATGTAATGAGCTTTCGGCTAATGACTCCCAGACCAGTTGGTCTTAGGGCATTAAGTGTTGAGACACCCCTTCGAGCTTAATAACTCGGGTTGCGAGATACCGATACGTAGATAGTGCAATGTTTGATTCCCTTAAGCTTTTCTCCTCAACCCATGTAACAAGCGTTGGGCCAATAACTCCCAAGTCAGTTGACTTTAGGGTATTAGATGTTAAAACACCCATTCGGGCTTAATTGCTTAGATTAGGGAGGCTACGAAACCAAACTTATCTACGTTTTTATTATTATTATATATATATATTTTTTTTTGCAAATTATATACTATCCCTTTCCCTTAGTTATTACCTTTAACAAAAGAACATAAATAATGTAATAATCCAATGTGCGACCCACAATCATATGTTAAAGTGTGTGTGTGAAAATCAAGGTTTAAGAATACTTGTTCAATTAGTATATAAGCGAGAATCAATTGATAATAATGCGAGAGTTTGTAAACCTGAATATTTCAAGAAGTATTATGATAGACCTTAAGAATGTTTACTAAGATGCGTCTCAAGAGTCACTCTAACAAAAGAACTCCTTGACTCTGCCATCTTAGTAACAACGGTTTTGCAAATAGAAAACATAGTTAGTTAATTTTTTTTTGTTTTTTTTTTTTAGTATCAATCAACTACTACCCTTTCCCCCCAACCAAAACGAGACATTATCCTCAATGTCCTAAGGTAGAAAGATAGAGTATAGAAGACATCACCGAAACAACGAACACCGACAAACCCGAAACACACTTAAACAAATATAAGAAATAACAAAACAAAATAATATGCTATTAATAAAACCAAAAGACACAAGGTTTCACAAACGAATGCTCAAATCCAATCTAAGCTTTTTACGGCTTTCCTCGGTTGACCAATGTATGCGACTCATGGAGGGATCAATGATAGGGATGAAAGATTGTAGTTGGTCAATCAATTGTTCAAGAGTAAGAGCAGAGATTATGATTTGTCGTGCCGAAGATGTTAGAAATGCCTGTTCCACGCCTTGATCAAGAAAAGACAACAATTTATCGTAAAAACCATTAACATTTAACAAACCTATAGGTTTATGGTGAATGTGAAGTTGGGCCCAAGAGGAAATATGAAAGATCTCTTCCAATGTGCCCGGACCACCGGCAAGGCAATGAAAGCATCGGCGTGTTTAAACATTGTATTCAATCGTTCGGACATTGTGGAGACTTGTAGTTCCTCTCCAATTGTTTTTCCAAGGAGGTCCTCTTTTGCTAAAGCTTTGGGGACGACCCCCAAAACTTGACTGCCTCCTAAAAATGCAGCTATTGACACACCCCCCATTAACCCAAGGCTGCCTCCGCCATACACTAAATGAATCTTTCTCTCGCCTAATACCCGACCAAGATGATTTGTTGATTCTAAAAACTCTATTTCTTTCCCAGGATCGGATCCACCGAAAACACAAATATTTCTAATTTGAGGACTTGAGGAACCTGCCATTGCTACACACTTCGATATCTCGTTAAATGTGTGGGTTGAGTAGAAATGAAGGGAAGGAAGAGAAGATTTTATAGATGAGAAATTGAAAAAGCAATCAAATCACCTATATATAGGCCACTGGAGTTTCTCTCTCTCTCTTTTTTTTTCTCTCTTTTTTTTCTCTCTCTCTTTTTATTTAAAAAAAAATGTATGTACAAGCGGTTGTGATTGTGGCTCACATCTTCCCTTGGTTTTACGTCCAAGAACGGCTTAAACGCCCTCTATGGGTCGGGGATATGCTTCCCATCCAATTTTCTTAAAAAGCGGCAAACAGGGTCTTTTTTAGTCGATTCCCAAGACTATGTCGAGCATGTTCCTTATGAAATTGTGGCCATAAATCATGAATTGCACGATGCACATCTCCACTAGGGTGCGTCTCAAGAGTCAACAGAAGATTATCTAAAAACTCCTTACTCGGGCCATCCTTAATGAACCGTATTTTATCTTCACGATTTATAGATACCATTCCTAAAGAACGACATTTTGCATTACAAGTCCATCGGCACATTCGTGACAGACTTGCGTCATTTTGCACGACGTTTCTTTGCAAAAGTGCTTTAACCTGTTCCAGGCATGTATGAAATGAAAGAATTGGAGGACTCACCTAATAATCGGACCTTTGCTTCAATTAGCCGACGAATATCTTCGGGAATTTCATGGTTCATTAACAATCGCAATCTTGCACATCTAGCACGGTAAATTTTTGTAATCGCATTCGAGGCGGAAGCGGGAAAATAATTTTTCAATTTTACAAGAGTGGTGTCCATTTTTTTTTTTTAGATGAGAAGTGGAAAAGAGATACAAAGAAGGGAGAAAGAGCAAAGAATTGCACAAACATATACACGATATCAGTTATCATGGGAAACTGAAAGAACCGACTTTAAGAGTCACGGAGTACCGTTATCCGCCATTTGACCGGGGTGAGAGAAACTAGCAAAACAAAGGTCACACAAAAAAAGAAACACAAAAACAATGTGAGAAAAAAAAATCAATCTTTATATACAGGATCATCCAATTCAATAGAGTTATTTTCAACTAAAAAATTGTCAAAGTAAACTTTCAAACGATGTCCATTTACCTTGAAAACATTACCATTCTTTGGATTCTCCATATCACAAGCCCCATATGGATACACATGTTTCACAATAAAAGGACCGCTCCATCTTGATCTTAGTTTTCCAGGAAATAAATGGAGTCGAGAATTATAAAGCAAGACTTTTTGACCAACATCAAATGTTTTTCTCAATATTTTCTTATCATGAAACTCTTTGATTCTTGCTTTATGAATTCTTGAATTTTCATTGCATCATTTCTTATTTTCTCAAGCTCATTTATTTGTAATTTTCGCAGCTGACTAGCATCATCAAGATTTGAATTGAAAGCTTTAATAGCCCAATAAGCTTTATGTTCAAGTTCCACAGGTAAGTGACAAGGTTTCCCATAGACTAGTCTATAAGGTGACATACCTAATGATGTTTTATAAGCAGTTCGATAAGCCCAAAGTGCATCATTAAGTTTTAAAGACCAGTCTTTCCTATTAGGGTTCACTGTTTTTTCCAAGATCTGTTTGATCTCCCTATTAGCAAGTTCTAGTTGTCCACTTGTTTGAGGGTGATAAGGGGTGGCAACTTTGTGTGTGATTCCATATTTCTTCATTAAAGACTCAAATGACTTGTTGCGTAAATGTGTTCCACCATCACTTATCATGGCTCGAGGGATTCCAAATCGACTTAAAATGTTTTCTTTCAAAAACTTTATCACTGTTTTGTGATCATTGGTTCGACTTGGAATTGCCTCTATCCATTTTGAAACATAATCAATCTACTGCGACCAATATATACAAGAAACCAAATGATGGAGGAAATGGACCCATAAAATCTATACCCCAACAGTCAAAGATCTCAATGACAAGAATAGGATTTAAAGGTATCATGTGACGTTTTGAAATAGATCCCAACTTTTGACAATTTTCACAAGTCTTGCAGAATACATGTGAGTCTTTGAACATGGTGGGCCAGTAAAATCCACTTTGTAAGATTTTTGAAGTTGTCTTTCTTGATGAGAAATGACCCCCACATGCCTCAGAATGATAAAATTTAATGACACTACTTACCTCATTGTCAGGAATGCATCTTCGAAATATTTGATCAGGACAATATTTGAATAAATAAGGGTCATCCCAATAAAAGTTCTTCACTTCGTTCAAGAACTTTCTTTTGTCTTGGGTATTCCAATGAGCTGGTAATTGTTCTGAAACAAGAAAATTAACAATATTAGCAAACCAAGGCATTGTAGAGACAGAAAATAAAGATTCATCAGGAAAGTAGTCATCGATTGGTGTGATGTTAGATCTCGAATCGGTTGTCAATCTTGACAAATGATCTGCGACAACATTTTCGGTGCCTTTCTTGTCTTTGATTATGATATCAAATTCTTGAAGTAACAAAATCCACCGCACCAATCTAGCCTTAGAATCTTTCTTAGAGAGAAGATATTTCAATGCCGCATGATCACTAAAAACAACAACAGGTGAGCCAACAAGATAAGATCTGAACTTGTCACATGCAAATACTACCGCAAGTAATTCTTTTTCGGTGGTAGTGTAATTCATTTGAGCACTATTTAAAGTTTTACTTGCATAGTAAATCACATAAGGTTTCTTATCTTTTCTTTGTCCCAAGACAAAGACCCACGGCATAATCACTAGCGTCACACATTATTTCAAAAGGTAGTGACCAATCAGGAGGTTGAATGACAAGAGCAGAAGTAAGCAAGCTTTTAAGTTTAACAAAGGCTTTTTCACATTGTTCAGTCCATTCAAAAACATTTTCCTTTGTTAGAAGGTTACACAATGGTTTAGATATTACACTAAAATCTTTGATGAACCTTCCGTAAAAACCAAGATGTCCTAAGAATGATCTAACATCTTTAATAGATCTTGGTGTTGGTAAGTTGGCAATTAACTCGATTTTAGATTTGTCAACCTTAATTACTTTCGATGAAACAATGTGACCAAGTACAATGCCGTTTGTTACCATAAAGTGACATTTTTCCCAATTCAGTACAAGATTCTTCTCTTCATACCTGTTCAAAACCTTTTCCAAGTTAGTTAAACAATCATCAAATGAATCACCAAAAACAGAAAAATCATCCATAAAAATCTCAAGAAAACGTTCAACCATATCACTTGAATATGCTAAGCATGCATCTTTAAAACGTGGCTGGTGCATTACATAACCCAAAAGGCATTCTTCGATATGCAAAAGTACCAAATGGACATGTGAAAGTAGTCTTCTCTTGATCTTCCAATGCAATTTCAATTTGATTGTAACTCGAATAGCCATCTAGGAAACAATAAAATTCATGACCTCGCAACTCTTTCTAGGATTTGATCCATGAAAGGTAAAGGGAAATGATCTTTTCTAGTCATTGAATTAAGCTTCCTATAGTCAATGCACATGCGCCAACCAAGTAATAGTCCTAGTTGGAATTAACTCATTTTTCTCATTTGTTATTACGGTGACTCCGGACTTTTTGGGTACAACTTGGGTAGGACTTACCCATTTGTCGTCGAAATAGGATAAATGATTCCATTATCTAGAAGCTTAATGACTTCATTTTTCACTACTTCTTTCATATTAGGATTAAGTCTTCGTTGCATTTCTCTAGATGGTTTAGCATTTTCCTCCAAATAAATCCTGTGTGTGCAAATCAAAGGACTAATTCCTTTTATGTCGACTATGGTCCATCCTAATGCATTTTTGTGCATTTTCGTAGTCTGTAATAACTTACCTTCTTGATGTGCATTAAGTTTGGAAAAGATTATTACCGGAAAAGTTTCATTTTCTCCCAAAAATAAGTATTTGAGATTGAATGGTAACGGCTTCAAATCAGGTTTTGGTGGTTGAACACTTGAAGGTATGGACTCAATTGATTGTGGTGGCAATTCTTCAATTTGTGGTCTCCAATTACATGCCTTTGCCTCTTCCCTGAAAATAAACCATTTGCAACTCATTAGGTTCATCAATCTCAGTTTCACTAGAAGTGGTTTGAAATTGATCATGAACTAATTTTTCAATAAAGTCCACTTCCTGTAAATCATTATCATCTCCAGGTTGCTTGCAAATGTTGAAAATATTCATCTCCAATGTCATGTTTCCAAATGATAGCTTCATCGGTCCATTCCTACAATTAATCAATGCATTAGAAGTTGCAAGAAATGGACGTCCTAAAATAACAGAATTGAATTACATGCTTCAACAAAGTTGTGTATCCAAGACAATAAAATCTACGGGGTAAATGAATTTATCAACTTGTACTAACACATCCTCAATTATCCCTCTAGGCACTTTTACAGATCTATCGCCAAGTAAAAGAGTTACGAAGTTGGTTTTAACTCACCTAGATTGAGACTTTGAAAAACCGAATATGGAAGTAAATTCACACTAGCTCCAAGATCAAGTAAAGCTCTTTCAATTTTATGTTCTCCAATAAAGCAAGAAATTGTAAGACAACCAGGGTCTTTATATTTCAAAGCATTATTGTTCGAAGAATAGCACTTACTTGTTCGGCTAAAAATGCTTTCTTTTTCACATTCAGTTTTCTCTTCCAAGGTGCATAGATCTTTCAAAAATTTAGCATAGGAAGGTACTGTTTAATAGCATCCAACAGAGGTATATTGATCCTTACCTGTTTGAAAGTTTCAAAGATTTCAGAGTTGTGATTGACTTTCCTTTGTTTGGTCATAGCATGAGGAAATGGAAGTGCTGGCAGGGAATCAGTCTTTTCTTTACAATGTTCAGATTCAACCCCTTCCTTACCCTCGGAGATTAACTCATCATCTTTCTCACAAGGTTCAAGAGTGGGTTTTTCAATAACCTTACCACTGCGAAGAGTGATGACCGATTTGACTTGATCCATGTGTTGGCTTCCGGAACTACTTGTATTTGCATTGTATTGCCCTTTGGGATTTTTCTTGTGGTTGAGATGGAAACTTACCTTTCTCTTGAAAACCGAGAGAAGATGTGAATTTTGCAAGGGCATCTTTAAAATTTGTCATGCTTTGAGCAAGTTGAGTGTTGATTGTCTCTTGCTTTTCAAAGAATGCATGCAATGTTTCCTCAAGATTTCTTCTAGGAGGTGCATATCCATGAGAATTTTGGAAATTATGGTGTGCTTGAAATGGTGGTCTGTGAAGTTTGTGCATTGTTGTTATCACTCTTCCAACTGAAATTCGGGTGATTTCTCCAACCAGGGTTGTATGTTTGCGAGTATGGGTTATGATTGGGCCTTTGAAAACTATTTAAAGCATGGGCTTGTTCATGGAGGCATTCTTTGAAGGAAGGCAAAGTTGGACAGTCATTGGTTGCATGTTCATTCGTTTCACGATTTGACACACAATGTCTTGAAGCATTTTAATTGACCACTCTTTTTTAATTCTAGTGCCTCAACTTTTCTAGCTAAAGATGCAAATTTGGATTGGAGGTCATGATCTTCCCTAAGGTTATACATACCTCCACTAGATGTATGAGGTTGAGTTTTACCTGATGCCTCATAACTGCCTGTAGTGTCCCAATTTTGAGCATTTTCAGCTAGCAAGTCTAGGTACTCCATTGCTTCATTAGGGTCTTTATCTTTAAAAGTTCCATTGCACATCAATTCAACCATTTGCCTATCTTTAGGTGCTAATCCTTCATAAAATTGTGAAACCAATCTCCATGTTTCAAAACCATGATGAGGGCAAGTATTAAGCAAGTCTCGATACCTATCCCAACATTGGTAAAATGTTTCACTTGGTTTTTGAGTGAAAATGGTGATTTGTCTTTTGAAAGAGTTGGTTCTGTGAGATGGAAAAAACTTCTTTAAAAATTGTTGTTGCATTTCATCCCAAGCACGAATGGATCCTGACCTAAGATTTTGTAGCCATGTTTTAGCTTTATCTTTTAATGAAAAAGGAAAAAGCTTTAATCTAATGGTATCCATGCTACAATTTAAGTCATTATAGGTGTTACAAACTTCTTCAAATTCTCTCAAATGCAAGTATGGATTTTCTAGATCTAAGCCATGAAAAGAAGGTAAAAGTTGAATAATGCCGACTTAAAATTAAAATGGGATGCATCGGAGGGAAAACTATGCATGAGGGTGCACTTGTTCTTGCGGGATTCATGTGGTCTCTCAGTGTCCTAACACGATTATTCTCATTATTCTCATTATTCTCATTATGAAGTGACTGGTTATCTTCTTCGGCCATATTTTCTGAAAATGATGAGGATACCCTAAAAAGTCTACCACTTAATGTACGTGACCAAACACTCATGCACGTGTAGAAAGAGAATAAAAGGAAGAAGAAAACAAAAGAAAAAGAAACAAAACAAAAGAAACAAAATTAGATACAAGAAAAGTGAAAAGAGAAAACAAAATAAAAACTATAATTTGTACAAGAATTTACCTCCCCGGCAACGGCGCCAAAAACTTGACACGACCAAAAGATTGATGTCTTCTCCCAAGTGCAGGAGTGTCGAAGTAATAAATAACCCGGCAAGACCGGGTCGAACCACAGAGAGGTTAATTGTATAAATTATAATTAATAAAACAACAACAACAATAACAACAATAATAGTAACAATAATAGTAATAATAATAATAATATTAATAGTAATAGTAATAATAATAATAATAATAATCAGTATGTGGCGTTGTTATACCTGAGAATGATCTAAAAGATCGGGTCACAGGTTTCCAGCCTATATACTGAGTTTATGAAAAGATCAAAGAGATATATTATATAATATAAACAGATTTCTGATGCGAATGAACAAGGCAAGACCAACAATGTCAGGATCCTTGATCAAATACAGAGCATACTTAACGTACATAAAATATAACAAGAATGTAAATAATAATAATAATAACAATAATAATAATAATAATAATAATAATAATAATAATAATAATAATAATAGTAGTAGTACTAATAATAATAAAGAAGAAGAGGAAGAAATTAATGGGAACTTTGAGATGGAAGATTAATGTAAAGATTAAACAATGATAAAAACAAATGTCAAGGTTAGAGGATCCACTAATAGTATTAGAGATAAGTAAAGTATAAACTCTTTATAAATTATCAACATAATCATATTAATCATCTTATTTACGTAACACCATACTTATAAATTTTATCAGGTATTCATAATGCTAACTTATGTTGACAACAAATCAAGTTCCTCTCATAATAACGATGTCGGCCGAAGACTATGAAGGATCAAGTATTTGATGTACCAAGTGTTATACAACACAAATCTAGATTAACCATTTAACAAGCAAGGTATTAAGAATTAATAAGATAAAAATGATAAGACATATTAATAGCAAACTTTCTTGGATATAAACATTAAAGTCCATGTTGAGTTCATATTATACTTATCCTAACACCATTAGTGAAACCTTTTCACCTTGACATAATTAACTTAGCTAGACATTATGAAGAAGAAAAACATAAATAAACAATATAAGAACATAAACATGATATAAGTTAACTAAGTATAGTAAAGGAAATGAAAAGCATGAACAAGATATTAATGAAAGCAAAACTTACATATTACAAAAATATAAAGAGAGAGCAAGAACATGATCTTGATATGAAGAACCAAGATTTCAAATGAATGGCAAATGCCTCCTTTTATAGGCTAAAATTCAGAACTATTCATTTGGTAATTGATTATTGATGTAGTGGCCAACTATTGATTTAGTGGACTTGGTGGACAACAACACTCAAGCATTTTGGCTGGATAAATTGACATTGATGCAATCCGAATTTGGCAAAGTGCTCCGCATGAAAGTTGTTGGTAATCATCTTATATTTCCACCCATAAAATGTCAGAGTATTTGGATCACTAGAGCTCTAGATATGGCTAAAATACTGAGTAGTGCTGCTGGTGGACGTGGTGGATAGCCCTCAAGCTCTTGTCTGGATGAAATGTCATTGTTACCATCCGAATTTGAGTAGGTCTTCTTCATGACAGTTGTAGGAAATTGTCTTTTCCTTCCACCCACCAAATGTCACGTAATTTGGCCTTCTAGAACTCCAGATATGGGTAAACTTCGAGCAGTGTTTGGGCTGGATTGCGGGGACGGATTCTGGCTTCTCTTTTGTGGCCAAATTTTGGATTTGAAAACGGTAGATTGGGTCTTACACTATTCATGAACATTGTAGGCCTATTTCTTATATTTCTATCCATATAAATTAAACTGAAATCCAAGATCTACAGCTCCAGATATGACCCAATAACTGAACAGTGTCCCAATTTGAATTGAATCGGTATCTCCTTTCTAAGCTTCGCCTTTTCTTTGTCCTTTCACTTTCAATAGTTAATCACATCAATCAATCCTTTGAATTGTGAGATATGCCCGCATTTAAAATGAGCATTTACCATAAATTAAAGCTATCTTATATTATCGGACTTGTTATTATAAAACATGCTCTAGTTAAGGAGTTATTGATACGTCAAGTGCAAAATGATGATATAAAACCTTGATAAAAATGCACTTTTAAGTACTAATCAAACTCCGTGTTTGTTTTAGCTCGTGTCTCCATGATCCAAACCAGGCTCTGAACTGCCACTACTTACATAAAAATAGGAGTATGCTCCACTATGTGATCATGGAATTGCTTCACTTCACACGTGGTCATGAGCACTCATGAACTCCCAACTTATCAGGAAACAACTTTAAAACAACAGAATGAAATATTGTTAATAACTACCGCAACCAAGACTAGGTCTTGGTTTCTTTTCCCCCACGTAGCATGTTCCCCCACGATTTTAGCCATATCACTTTACTCCCTCTTTATTTATTTTTCTTATTCGTTTATTTTTTCATTATATTTTTTTATCCTTAATTACCATTAATCATAATCAATTACGATGAAAGTTTCCTCTACATAATTGATCATTATAGGCTGTCAATCATAAACAACTATGATTAATTAATAATGATTTTATGTGATATTTAGTTTGGAGTAAATGTTTTATTAGAAAAATAAATAATTTCATGTATTGTTTTATTAGACTAACACTATTGGCTTTACAAATTTCTTCAAAACTTATAATTTATAAAAAAATAATTATAGTCTAGGTTGAAGAACCCTAAATCTATCATTTGCGTAAGATGATGCGTCGGTGAAAAACCGCAAAGATTATGTTGAAATGTGAGGATTAAATCATTATCAAAGAAATGGTAAGACAACATGTCAACAATGGACAAAATTTATGTACATAGAACAACCACATGTTAGCTTCTTAGAAGGTTTCCGGCAGGGTTGTCAATTCCGTTCCATTTCTTTCGGAATGGCCGAAACATTTCATACCAATTCAAAAAACAAAATAATTTTCATCTCATTTCAAATCTCGGTCCGTTCTGCATTTTTCGGATAAATTTCGGCCTGAATGTTTCGATTTCATTTCACATGTTCCGTTCCACGCTTGAAAAGCCTTTGAATCAAATTGAACCCGGTTTAATTTGATTAATTAAACCACCCAAGTATAAACTATAAAAAGCTCTTTTTCATTACTATTTCCAATAACAATGATATTAATTTTTTAAAATTAGATTTATCACTAATATATATGGTTTATATTCATGTTTTTTTTTTCATGTTTATACTTTGTAGGAATTTGAGCAAAATAAGAGATGCTTTAGATCCCATTAGCCTAGATAACATTGACCTATTGAATAAATGAATTTGTGAAGAATCTAGCCTTCTTGATGGAGAGGATATAAGTTAGGAGACTATTGAAGCATCTTTGTTTACTTTAACTTTATAGGATGAAGAGATATGTTTTGATGACGAGAATGAGTTTGGTGGAAATGATCAACTATTGAAATGTTTAGTTGGTGACATTCCCTACATACCACCACAAGATCAATATTCTTATTTATATTTTAATGATGGAGATGATGTTTGATTTATGTTTCTTTTGTGTCAAAACATTTTAGTTTCATAATATTTTGGTATTTTGTTTAAGTTGAATTACTTTAACTTAAAGTTCTATTTAATCTTGACTATTTAGAAATATTTTAAATTTTAAAATTATATTTGTTTGACATTATGTTTGTATTGTATAATTTATAATTAATTTATCTTGAATTTAAATTTATATATATATATATATATGAATAGTACAACTCTAAAACGATACGACACAACATTCTAAAATCAAAATATTTTATTTTAATTAAAAAAAACAAAATATTTATCAAAACAGAATTAACAACTTTAATTTGAGCGGAGGGGTTGAAATGATCGCAATGAAACATCTGGTGGACTTATCACATTTATGTCATTTTCATTTTCATTTTCATTTTCTTTTCAAATCATCAAAGACTCAAGTCCACCGCTCTCGTCAACTCTCATCTCATCCTTGTGATTTTACGAAAAGCCATGGGAATGGATAAAGATATTGCAGCACTTTAGCTTTTGGAAAAAGAAAAAAGAAAAAAAGAAGAAAAACATGTTTGTCTCGCTTTATTAAACATTGCAATTCACAGTCTGCAAGCTCATCATGTAGCACCAAATAGTACAATTCACAGTAAAATTATTTACCATCTACAATAAGTAATTAATATTATAGTATCAAATAGTATAATTCATAATAAAAATACTTACATTCCACAATAACTCTTTAGTTATAGTTAATTTCTTTTTTAACCATTCACCTCATCCTATGAAGCTTCAAATTTGCTTTAAAGTTTGATAAAAAAAAAAGACAGAAGGATACATGCAACTTTAAGCATTGCAATTGAAAATTAAAGGTATTATGATGTTTGTAAATTTAGTCTATAATAGAGACATAAAATGCCTTTTATGAAGAAGATCACTTCTTTTTTCAAAACGATAAAGACTGCCTTAATCAAGTGCAAGACGAATCATCACTTCACTACCTACTTGTGTGCACAACCTGTTCCAGCTTTACTCTTGGAAGGAGCATGGCTAGCATAGAACCAAATGCTTCTGCCATATTTCGACCAAACCTGAAGTCTGAAGAGCAGATGCCCTAATGAAAGAAGCGTTTTTGATATCTAGTCAACGACGACAATGCCATCGGACCAACACCAAAAGAGCACAAAGGACCTCTGGTCGTTCATGTGTTTCCAGAGCTAGAATGATCGCTACGCATTCGTTAAAAAAAAGAAGAGAGAATTAAGATCAAAACTTGAGGATGTTGAAATGATATTGGTCCATAAAATCTGAACTGAAATTTCAAGGCTCATCAATGTCCCACTTTACAAACCGATGCAGGAAATGCCACGAAGAACACAAAAAAAGACAGCCTTTATTCCAAGTTTCACCATCCTTCGCATAGAAGATTGATGACTAAACACCATACACAAGATCAAAATACATAAGTACTCGAGAAGCAAACAGGGGACCTTTCAGTCTAGCTGTTTCTGTAAACAGAAATATATATTGATGACTAAACACCGCACTCATCTTTTTTATTTATTTATTCAGGACAAGAGACCCTGCATCGTTACTTTCTAATTTACTTCGGAAGCATAGCGAGCACCTTGCCCCAAGCTGGCCTTCCAGTGATACTGGCAACCCATGCGCTAACATGGGGGCGAGAATCGAACAATTTCTTGGATGGAGTCCCCAACAAGGCCTGGATGTTAGGGAGGTGGTGCAGATCGGCCAAGGTGAAGCTGTCACTGGCTAGGTACTTGGATTGAGACAGTCTTGCCTCGTACACATCTAGAACCTTACCGAGAGTCACCTCCGTCTCGGCAACTAGAGCCGCATCTGTTGGTAGCCCAAAAATTGGTTTAAAAACTTGCTCCCACACCAGTTTTGAAGCTGATGGGTCGAACTGGTGAGACTCCACTTCTTGCCATACCAAGATTGTTGCATACCCGTTGCCTGCAGCGCCCAGTTGAGTCCCCTTGCTGGCATATTGGTGGGCTACGTACTGTGAAATTGCTCTTGATTCTGCAAATACCCGAAAGAGTAAATAAACTATAGACCCCAACAAATCGTGTAAAATAGTACTTCTACAGTAACCAGGGGTTGAAATCTTACTCACCAAAGAGCTTAAGATCTCCATCAACAGCAGCTGGAACTAGACCAAATGGCTATTTCATTCGAAGAGGAAATGATATTATATTAGATTAAGAAATCGATAGATGTAGTGATCATTTGTGATGGGAAATAAATAGATGCTCTTTTCTTTCAATATTAGCAAAGCACTTACATTGAGGGAAATATGGGGCTCTTGCTTGTGTTCCCCAGCTCCCAAATTGACGTTAACAAGCTCAAATTCTACCTCTTTCTCGTAAAGGGTTGCAAGAACTCGCTGTGTGTTGGTTGATAAAACGCTTCCATGGAGTTTCAAAGGGGCCATGACTTCTTCGGTGAATAAAGCAGAGAATGAGAGATTTCGGTTCTTGTTGGCTTGGGTGACGATGTGTATTTCCAACGGGTGGACGAGTGGAATTTATGGACCAATAAGCCGCGTGAATCACGTGACCATTTGTTTCCTTCACAATCCATTCATGCTACATGGAGTGTTGGAGAGTGTAATTAAAATTAATTTTTAAAGTGTTTTTTTTAAAAAATATTAAAAAAATAGTTTTTTTTATTTTAAAAATATTGTTTTTGATATTAATGTATACGAAAAATATTAAAATATTAATTGAAAAAAAATAAAAAAATATTAATTTTTTTTAAATATTTTTAAAACATAAAAATAAACAGTGCAGTACATCTCCTTCTTATCTCATTAATTACGTCATTTTCAACCAAATAGAGAGGTATTTCCAATGGGTGACGATGGATTTCCGATGGCTGGACGAGTGGAATTTATGAACCAATAGGCCGCCTAAATCACGTGACCATTTATTTCCTTCACAATCCAAACAGGCCATTTTTTTTTAAAAAAAAAAACCCATATAACACAAGCAGACAAATTTTCAACGAAACAGCCCAGTTTGACATGTTTCACTAATAAAAATAACAACTTTATAAGAAATCGTATTTGGGAATAGCAAATTTTTAAGGAATTGTTAAAATAAGCGAACACATATTTCAATAAAAAAAATGAGAGAAAAAAAAATCAAATGTATATTAAATCTTCTATTATGACCAATATCATTAAAAAAAATTCTACAAGATAAATCCTATAAAAAATATCACTAATAATAAACTGTTATAAGTCATATTCCCTGTCCAATGACAAATAAGTTACTCTTATGTGATCCATTACAATTACTATTGTTGATAATTTTTAATGTTTTTTAATTTATCTTATTAAAATATTTCTAATAATACAATAATATCATAATTAAAGTTTCAATTTATCTTCAATATCTCTTTTATTTTTTCTTTATCTCCTCTCTTGAAATATATGCCAACTTATTTTTACTAATTTTTAGAAGTTGTTATTGCCTCTTACAAAGTTATTATTTTCAACCACGATATATATTAAATTATGTTATTTTATAAAAAAAACAATTATATTATTTTGCCATTTTATTTCAAAACAATGCTAATTTTTATTTTTTTAAAAAAAATTATTTTCCTTGTCTCATTAGTCACGTCATAATTGATCGGGTGGTGACGTATTTTATGATGTTACTTTAGCACTCACTTTATTTTTCCTCCTGTTAAACTTCCAGTTATTTACAAAAACATCGATTATTATTTGTTTGTTTGTGTACATATGCTAAAACTGTTTTATTTCAAAAAAATATTAAAATGCATTATTTTGGAATAAAATAATAATTATGGATAATATTTTTTAAACCATAAAGAGAAAAATAAAAATTATAATAGTGCCATATATTTCAATTTAAAAAGAGATAAATATTGGATAACTTATAGATAAAAAAAAATATATGATGAAACAAAATGGATGGAGGGAGTAAAAAGTTAATAATAATTGGTAACTTGTAGCGAGGTATTGCTATGGGAAATCTATAAGAATGTCACGAACGGTGTGTTTGTAATTTTGTTTTATATATCTTTAAAACTATTTTTTATTTGTAAAAGTATTAAATTAATTTTTTTATAATTTTAATATACTGATATTAAAGATTAAAACATAAATATATATAAAAAACATCATTTTAGTATATTTTTAATAAAAAAATATATTTTTAAAATATTTTGCCCACATTGCTAGATAACTAGTTGGCTAATCTTAATAACATTAATGAAAAAAGAAAGAGAAAAAAGAAATTGGGCACTTTCTTCCTCTAGGTAACAACTTTCTCTCTAATTCTATCTACTTTCATTTCTTAAACAAATAACAAACATGTAATCGCTTTCCATAACTCCCTAAAATGAATAAGATTAAAGAAGAAAGAAAAAGAAAAGAAAAATTTCTTCCAACTCATTTTTTATTGTAAATGGTTAAAGGGAACAATTTGTTTTTCTCAAAATTATAAAAATCTTACTCATTTATGTCTTATATGTATTTTATATCAAATTCTCTTTTATTAATATCTTTCACGTACCTATAATTTTATTAAATTTTCGACCATCGGAGAAGTGGCTGAAAAATCAAGCTAGGGTTTTTAGATTAAAAAACCATTTCAACATATTTTCTTCAAAGAATACCTAATAAGATTAGGTTGAGGGAGAAATAAAATATCTAAATTTTGGACATTCATTTGTCAAAAAACTTGGACATACGTTTGTCCAAAATTGGATATTAGGTTGTCTAAATTTTAGACATTTCATGTTTTTTTAACCAAACAATTTTGAAAACAAACTTGGTGACTTGAAACTAAATTAATCAAAGATTTGACTCAAAGATTATACATGTTATTTTTTTTTTAAAAAAAAAAAGGAGTTATGTTGTTTGTAACAGTGTAACCTATAAATTGTGTTGTTGCAAACAACCAACTCATCAATTATTTTCCGAATTTTTTTTTATTGTACTAGTTTCTCAACAAAATTCTCAGTGCGTGATTTTTTTTTTAAAAAAAAAATCAACTTTTTAGCAGTAGACATTAACTCTTCGTGACAGATTTCTAGCCTAATTGGTTGGTAAAGAAGATATGACTCGAGCAATGCATTATTTGATAGCTGCTCCATCCCCTGCAAAACGAGCCTGGCTTCCTACTTCCTAGGCCCAGGCGTGGGCACGCTAGATAGTTCCTCTATCTAGTTGATGAGAAAAAATCATTAAGTGATCGTAGGCTCGTAGCCGTTATTTTTATTGCGTTCCAAACGAGATTGTATATATTTTTTTTATTTAAGATTAATTTTCTAAAAAAAAATTAAATTTTTTTAATATATTTATATTAAAAATAATTTTTTAAAAAATAAAAAAATATTATTTTAATATATTTCAAGGTGAAAAACAACTACTACTATATTTACAAATACCTTTGTAAAAATAAAAACCTGAAACAAGATTAATATTGGGTAAATTTTGGATCAGGGAGGGTTCCCATTCAATTTTATTTTTTTAAAAAAATAGTTGGTTAAATTTTTTTTAAATAAAAATCAATAAATAAAAAATTGGGTTTTGACTAGATCAAATCCGCGTTGATTAAATTAATGGATTGACTTGAATTTTTTACCAAGTTAATTAATTTTATTTTTTTGTTTTTTTAATATATTCTAGTTCAAATCTCGAATTAGCCTGCTAAGTATGTTTGAATTTTAAAATTATGGAATTGATTTTGTAGGAGTTAAACTTTTATTAGTTAAAAAATATCTCTTGATTTCATTTTTATTTTTATATTCATAATACTATTCAATTTCGCATAAACAATCTTGTAAAAATTATCTATGATACATAAATTTATTTGAAATACTACAATATAAGTTAAAAAAAAATTCAAAGTACTGAAACGGAGTGCATGAATTGTACTATTTATAAACTATATATTGTTTCATTCACCAAAGCATTTGAAAAAATTGAAGAATTCTTATGTCATCAAGCACAAGGGGCCGTGAAGTGGCTTAATGTTTGATGTTTGCAATTAATTAAAAAAATTATTTATAGCTAATTAGATGTATATAAATTATAGGGATCAACATTCCTCTAATTGCTAATGGCACTCTCACTAATTTCTTTAATTGTAAGTCGACAGAGTTATCCCTCTTCTTTTATCTAAAATATTAGTCTCACCCTTTATAAATAATTCAATATTTTATGACAATGATTGAAGTTGAATCTTTAACCTTTAAAAATAACAACATTTTAATTATTTAATGTAATATTCATAGCCCATAAGATATTTGTTTAACTTAATGCTCCACTTATATGGGAGATATCATGGTAAATTATGCAATAAATGAAATGCTTAAAATTTAAGGCAATATATACAACAAAACCATTTATTTATTTATTTATTTATTTCATATAATATTCATGGAACACAAAATATTTATTCAACTTTATGCTCCATTTATTTATCGGAGATATCGTGATATATTGTGCAGTAAATAACATGCTTTAAATTTGATAAAATATACACAATAAAATATAATAATTTTAAAACAATAATCGGACTTAATATTAAGAAAAACCTTATTTTATAAAAACAAATATGGGTTAACTTTATTTATTTTAAAAACAATATTATTTTAATTTTATTTTAAAAAAATCTTAAAGAGATAGTTATTTGAATTGATTTGGTTAACTCAGATTGACTCACTAAACTTGTAATTCAGGTCTTGAGATAAATATAGCTAAAATTATATTTTATAACTAGAGACAAAAACAAATAAAAATTTAAGACATGTCCTTTAATGTACACTTCCCACAAGCTTGTGTCTAATAGATCTGACTAAGCTTAGTGCCCACCCTTCGCAGGGAGCCACAGAAAAAGTCAATCATTGCATAAAAAAACATGTGGGCATCATTAATTTTTTCTACAAATAATGAAAAATCTAAAATATTAATTGAAAACTTGATCTATATGCATTAATAATGCAAAAGAGAGTCAGCGTGGCTCATTCAACCTAGCAAACCAAGAGGCAAACTGATCGCCTCATTCAAATAACAATTTGACTCTCAAAAAACTTCACATCTCTGTTAATTTAACCTTTGCTTAAACCCATTAGATTTAAATGCAAAATAATGAGCTGTCCAATGTAAAAAAAAATCAAGAAGTGAAATGAAAAGATAACACATAGTGTATTGACCCGAGTTAAGTTGTAAAATTTATAACCTAAGTAATGGACACAACCATAATGAGCTAACCTAGTTGGGAAATACGTCTCTTTTTCTTTCCTTCCATTATTTTCTTCTCGGTTGAGCCTTAATTGAGTCTTGATAGGTCTCATGTTAGACGAAATCTAGGACTACATTGAAGAGTTATAAAAGAACTAAGGATTTTTTTTTAAAAAAAAATATCATATTGGATCAACCCCGATCATCTTGGGTTAACTATAAAATTCACGAGTCGGGTCACGGACATGACCAAAATGAGATAACCTAATTGGCCAATATGTCTTTTTCTTTTCACATCCCTTATTTTCTTTATAGTTGGGCCTTAATTAGCATTGGGCAGGATGAAATTTGTGACTAAATGGAATAGTTATCAAAAAAGATTAAATTGAAGAGTTATAAAAGAATTAGGGCTTAATTTGTTTTTTTTTAAATGCCATATTATATTGACCTTGGTTAACCCTTGAAAGCCACAACCTAAGTGGCAATATGTCTCCATCTTTTCTTATCCTTTATTTTCATCTTAGTTGGGCCTTAATTATCCTTTGGTGGGATGAATTTTGGTACCAAAGTGAAAAATTATCAAAAAGACTAAATTGAAGAGTTATAAAAAAAAATAAGGAATGATTTTTTTTTATATATATAAAAATGTCATATTGCATTGCTCCCGTCAACTTAGGTTAACCTACAAAATTCACGACCCGAATCATAAACATAACCACAATGAGATAACCTGGTTGGATGATATGTCTCATTCTTGTCCCTAGTTGGGTCTCAATTAGCCTTGGGTATGATGGAATTTAGGACTAAGTTGAAGAGTTATCAAAGAATTGGGGTTCAAATAAAAATAGTTGTGTTAAATCTAGAACCAAATTGAAATGGCATAAAATAATGACGGGAAAAAAATGTCTAGTGCATAAGTGACACGCGCAATCATGTGACGAGGCCACCATGTTAAAGTCGCACGTGTGGTCTCCTCCGAGCTCCAATCATGGCCTTTCTTGGTGCTGCCAGTATTGTCTCATCGAGATTTTTCCCTTAGCGTGGTACATGTTGGAATTGAAGTCTCGAAGTGGCTCTGATGGTCCTTTTTTCCCTCCCTTCCTCTCTCTTTCTAATAACAGTTTTTAAAATTTATTAATGATGATGATAATAATAATAATAATAGTAATTTTTATTTTTACCTTTCAAATCAAATCTATGGTTGTTTTTCAATATTAACAATAAGTTTTTTCTAATTTAGTAATTATTTTTATTAATAATATTCATTATTATAAAAAGAAATAATATTTATAACACAAAACATAATATTTTTAATATTAATACTTTTGATTATAGTAAAAATAATAATATTCATAACACAAATAATACTATTTTTAATTCCAATAATATTTAGAACACAAATAATAATATTTTTTATATTAAAAATTTGAATTGTTATAAAAATAATAATATTAGAACACAGATAATAATATCTTTGATATGAAGACATTGAATTATAAGAATAATAATAATATTTAGTACACAAATAATAATATTTTTTATATGAATATTTTGTATTATAAGAAAAATAATAATATTTACAACGCAAATTATAATATTTTTTAATATTTGTACCACAAATAATAATATTTTTTATATTAATACTTTGAACTACAATAAAAATAAATATTATTACTTTCAATTATAATAAAAATAAAAATATTTATACCGCAAATAATAATATTTTTTATATTAATGTTTTGAGCTATAATAGAAATAACAATATTTATAACACAAATAATAGTATTTTTAATATTAACACCTCTAGGTTGGGCCTCGACACGTCTGCGTCCAACCCCACGTTGGCTCTGGACGCGTCCGCGGCCAACCCCATGTTGGGTGGGGACGCGTCCACACCCAACACCAAGTTGGATGCGGGCGCGTCCACGTCCAACCTCACGTCGGTTTTCTTATAATAATGTGTGTTATAAATATTATTATTTCTCTTATAATTCAAAGTGTTCATATCAAAAATATTATTATTATTATTATAACTCAAAGTATTGATATAAAAAATATTATTATTTGTGTTATAATCATCTTTAGAATTCTTAATATAATTATTTATGTGATAAATATTATTATTTTATTATAATTCTAAATATTCATATAAAAATAGTATTATTTGTGTTATAAATATTATTATTTTTATTATAATTAATAGTATGAATATTAAGAATATTATTATTTGTGTTATAAATATTATTATTTTTATTATAATGAATATTATTAATAAAATAATTAATAAATTTGAAATAATAATATTTCTTACACAAGCATCAACCCAAGCGCCACGTGTGCACTTGGTCTGCCAAGCACACAGGCAGGCAGCCCATGCGCCCAAGGTAGGGCAGACCGAGCGCCAGGTGGCTGCAGCCTGGACCCTGTCAACGGACATGGCCTGCCCAGCGCTCAGGCCTGGTAGCCAAGTGCCAGGTGTCTGTAGCTCTAGGGGTGTGCCTCCAGCCTAGTGCTTAGGGTCTGCTGGCTGCAGCTTCACATATGCCCCACCAAACAGTGCAGTGCACAGTGAAAGCACTCACAGTGCATAGTATTTGTGCTATAGTGCAGAACAATGCAATCCATAGTAAATTCACTCACATTGCAAAATAACCCGCGCTATAATTAAATATTGATTAGTTTTAATTATAATTAATTAATTTGGGCTCCACTTGCGCTTCAAATATTCATCACAGTATATATATAAAAAATTAACAATAAATTGAAATTATTCAAAATAAGAAAAAAAATTAGTTTTCAAAAATGACATTAAAGAGTTATTGGATTCGACTGGAAGCATGCTGATGTTGAACCTGCAAAAGAATGAACAAAACAGATCAGACTTTCAAGTTGAAAAGTGATTTTTTTTTTCTGTCAGATCCTTATGTATGACTTTTGTTGGTTTTGGCGATCAAAATCAAGGTTGTCAATTCCGTTCCGTTTCGTCCGGAATGGCCGAAACATTCCATACCAATTCAAAAAACGGAACAAATTTCATCTCATTTTAAATCTCGGCCCGTTTCGGATTTTTCGGCTAAATTCCGTCCGGAACGTTCCGGTTTCATTCCACATATTCCGTTCCGCTCTTGAAAAGCCATTGAATCAAATTGAACCTTGTTCAATTTAATTAATTAAACCACCCAATTATAAAAAACTATTTTTCATTACTATTTTTAATAACAATGATATTAATAATAATATTGAAAATTATTATTACTATTTTCATTAACAATGATATTAATTTTTTTAAATTAGATTTATCACTAATATATATGGTTTATATTCATGTTTTTTTTTCATGTTTATACTTTGTAGGAATTGGAGCAAAACAAGGGATGCTTTAGATTCCATTAGCCTTGATAACATTGACCTAACTTTATATTTAAAATATTTGTGTTAAAACATTTTACTTTCATAATATTTTGATATTTTGTTTAAGTTGAATTACTTTAAGTTAAAGATCTATTTAATCTTGACTATATAGAAATATTTTAAATTTTAAAATTATATTTGTTTGGCATTGTGTTTGTATTGCATAATTTATAATTAATTTATCTTGAATTTGAATTATGTTTGTTGAATATATATATATATATATATATAAACAGTAAAACCCTGAAACGGCACGCCGAAACACTCTGAAACTGAAACATTCCATTCCAATTGAAAAAACGAAACGTCTACCAAAACGAAATTGACAATCTTGATCAAAATGCTTTAAGCAAGTTTATTTTGGGTGGATTTTAGGTTGGAAATGATGGCTACAAGTTGGATAATGGTGGTGGGCCTGGTGGCTAGAGTCTAGTCACGGTGCAGAGAGGGGGAGCTATAGTAGAAAAGGGGAGCTATAGTATTTAGCACCATAGAAGATAAATTTCATCTATTAATTGAAAGATCTTTTTTCTTTTTTTCTTTCTTGAATTATACAAGATCTCTTTGTTTTATTCTTGATTTTAATAAGACCCATAATTAGTGATTCTCTAAATATGTTCATTAAAACTTTCCATGTAAACCAAGTCAATTATAATCTTTTTTAATTTTTATTTGAATCTTTACTCCCTCTTTATTTATTTTTCTTATTCGTTTAATTTTTCATTATATTTTTTAATTACCATTAATCATAATCAACTAGGATGAAAGTTTCCTCTATATAATTGATCATGATAGGTTGGCAATCATAAACAACTATGATTAATTAATAATGATTTTATTGTGATATTTAGTTAGGAGTAAATGTTTTATTGTGATATTTAGTTAGGAGTAAATGTTTTATTAGAAAAATAAATAATTTCATGTATTGTTTTATTAGACTAACACTATTGGCTTTAAAAATTTCTTCAAAACTTATAATTTTAAAAAATAATAATTATAGTCTAGGTTGAAGAACCCTAAATCTATCATTTGCGCAAGACGATGCATCGGTGAAAAACTGCAAAGATTATGTTGAAATGTGAGGATTAAATCGTTATTAAAGAAATGGTAAGACGACATGTCGGCGATATAATGGACAAAATTTATGTACGAGAGAACAACCATGTGTTAGCTTCTTAGAAGGTTTCCGACAGGGTTGTCAATTCCGTTCCGTTTTGTTTGGAATGGCCGAAACATTTCATACCAATTCAAAAAACAAAACAATTTTCATCTCATTTCAAATCTCGGTCCGTTTCGTATTTTTCAGATAAATTTCAGCTGAAATGTTCCGATTTCATTTCACATGTTCCGTTCTGCGCTTGAAAAGCCTTTGAACCAAATTGAACCCGGTTTAATTTGATTAATTAAACCACCCAAGTATAAACTATAAAAAACTCTTTTTCATTACTATTTCCAATAACAATGATATTAATTTTTTAAAATTAGATTTATCACTAATATATATGGTTTATATTCATGTTGTTTTTTT
This sequence comes from Populus x sibirica, assembly GCA_019202695.1. Taxonomy (NCBI): domain Eukaryota; kingdom Viridiplantae; phylum Streptophyta; class Magnoliopsida; order Malpighiales; family Salicaceae; genus Populus; species Populus x sibirica. The sequence continues at coordinate 214,085 of JAGMVL010002287.1, forward strand.
TTCATATTTATACTTTGTAGGAATTTGAGCAAAATAAAAGATGCTTTAGATCCCATTAGCCTAGATAACATTGACCTATTGAATAAATGAATTTGCGAAGAATCTAGCCTTCTTGATGGAGAGGATACAAGTTAGGAGACTATTGAAGCACCTTTGTTTACTTTAACTTTATAGGATGAAGAGATGTGTTTTGACGACGAGAATGAGCTTGGTGGAAATGATCAACTATTGAAATGTTTAGTTGGTGACTTTCTCTACATACCACCATAAGATCAATATTCTTATTTATATTTTAATGATGGAGATGATGTTTGATTTATGTTTCTTTTGTGTCAAAACATTTTAGTTTCATAATATTTTGGTATTTTGTTTAAGTTGAATTACTTTAACTTAAAGTTCTATTTAATCTTGACTATTTAGAAATATTTTAAATTTTAAAATTATATTTGTTTGACATTGTGTTTGTATTGTATAATTTATAATTAATTTATCTTGAATTTCAATTACGTTAATTGAATTTATATATATATATATATATATATATATATATATATATATTAACAGTACAACGACACAACATTCTAAAATTAAAATATTTTATTTTAATTAAAAAAAACAAAATATTTATCAAAACAGAATTAACAACTTTAATTTGAGCGGAGGGGTTGAAATGATCGCAATGAAACATCTGGTGGACTTATCACATTTATGTCATTTTCATTTTCATTTTCATTTTCTTTTCAAATCATCAAAGACTCAAGTCCACCGCTCTCGTCAACTCTCATCTCATCCTTGTGATTTTACGAAAAGCCATGGGAATGGATAAAGATATTGCAGCACTTTAGCTTTTGGAAAAAGAAAAAAAAAAAAAAAGAAGAAAAACATGTTTGTCTCGCTTTATTAAACATTGCAATTCACAGTCTGCAAGCTCATCATGTAGCACCAAATAGTACAATTCACAGTAAAATTATTTACCATCTACAATAAGTAATTAATATTATAGTATCAAATAGTATAATTCATAATAAAAATACTTACATTCCACAATAACTCTTTAGTTATAGTTAATTTCTTTTTTAACCATTCACCTCATCCTATGAAGCTTCAAATTTGCTTTAAAGTTTGATAAAAAAAAAAAAGACAGAAGGATACATGCAACTTTAAGCATTGCAATTGAAAATTAAAGGTATTATGATGTTTGTAAATTTAGTCTATAATAGAGACATAAAATGCCTTTTATGAAGAAGATCACTTCTTTTTTCAAAACGATAAAGACTGCCTTAATCAAGTGCAAGACGAATCATCACTTCACTACCTACTTGTGTGCACAACCTGTTCCAGCTTTACTCTTGGAAGGAGCATGGCTAGCATAGAACCAAATGCTTCTGCCATATTTCGACCAAACCTGAAGTCTGAAGAGCAGATGCCCTAATGAAAGAAGCGTTTTTGATATCTAGTCAACGACGACAATGCCATCGGACCAACACCAAAAGAGCACAAAGGACCTCTGGTCGTTCATGTGTTTCCAGAGCTAGAATGATCGCTACGCATTCGTTAAAAAAAAGAAGAGAGAATTAAGATCAAAACTTGAGGATGTTGAAATGATATTGGTCCATAAAATCTGAACTGAAATTTCAAGGCTCATCAATGTCCCACTTTACAAACCGATGCAGGAAATGCCACGAAGAACACAAAAAAAGACAGCCTTTATTCCAAGTTTCACCATCCTTCGCATAGAAGATTGATGACTAAACACCATACACAAGATCAAAATACATAAGTACTCGAGAAGCAAACAGGGGACCTTTCAGTCTAGCTGTTTCTGTAAACAGAAATATATATTGATGACTAAACACCGCACTCATCTTTTTTATTTATTTATTCAGGACAAGAGACCCTGCATCGTTACTTTCTAATTTACTTCGGAAGCATAGCGAGCACCTTGCCCCAAGCTGGCCTTCCAGTGATACTGGCAACCCATGCGCTAACATGGGGGCGAGAATCGAACAATTTCTTGGATGGAGTCCCCAACAAGGCCTGGATGTTAGGGAGGTGGTGCAGATCGGCCAAGGTGAAGCTGTCACTGGCTAGGTACTTGGATTGAGACAGTCTTGCCTCGTACACATCTAGAACCTTACCGAGAGTCACCTCCGTCTCGGCAACTAGAGCCGCATCTGTTGGTAGCCCAAAAATTGGTTTAAAAACTTGCTCCCACACCAGTTTTGAAGCTGATGGGTCGAACTGGTGAGACTCCACTTCTTGCCATACCAAGATTGTTGCATACCCGTTGCCTGCAGCGCCCAGTTGAGTCCCCTTGCTGGCATATTGGTGGGCTACGTACTGTGAAATTGCTCTTGATTCTGCAAATACCCGAAAGAGTAAATAAACTATAGACCCCAACAAATCGTGTAAAATAGTACTTCTACAGTAACCAGGGGTTGAAATCTTACTCACCAAAGAGCTTAAGATCTCCATCAACAGCAGCTGGAACTAGACCAAATGGCTATTTCATTCGAAGAGGAAATGATATTATATTAGATTAAGAAATCGATAGATGTAGTGATCATTTGTGATGGGAAATAAATAGATGCTCTTTTCTTTCAATATTAGTAAAGCACTTACATTGAGGGAAATATGGGGCTCTTGCTTGTGTTCCCCAGCTCCCAAATTGACGTTAACAAGCTCAAATTCTACCTCTTTCTCGTAAAGGGTTGCAAGAACTCGCTGTGTGTTGGTTGATAAAACGCTTCCATGGAGTTTCAAAGGGGCCATGACTTCTTCGGTGAATAAAGCAGAGAATGAGAGATTTCGGTTCTTGTTGGCTTGGGTGACGATGTGTATTTCCAACGGGTGGACGAGTGGAATTTATGGACCAATAAGCCGCGTGAATCACGTGACCATTTGTTTCCTTCACAATCCATTCATGCTACATGGAGTGTTGGACAGTGTAATTAAAATTAATTTTTAAAGTGTTTTTTAAAAAAAATATTAAAAAAATATTTTTTTTTTATTTTAAAAATATTGTTTTTGATATTAATGTATACGAAAAATATTAAAATATTAATTGAAAAAAAATAAAAAAATATTAATTTTTTTTAAATATTTTTAAAACATAAAAATAAACAGTGCAGTACATCTCCTTCTTATCTCATTAATTACGTCATTTTCAACCAAATAGAGAGGTATTTCCAATGGGTGACGATGGATTTCCGATGGCTGGACGAGTGGAATTTATGAACCAATAGGCCGCCTAAATCACGTGACCATTTATTTCCTTCACAATCCAAACAGGCCATTTTTTTTTTTAAAAAAAAAAACCCATATAACACAAGCAGACAAATTTTCAACGAAACAGCCCAGTTTGACATGTTTCACTAATAAAAATAACAACTTTATTAGAAATCGTATTTGGGAATAGCAAATTTTTAAGGAATTGTTAAAATAAGCGAACACATATTTCAATAAAAAAAATGAGAGAAAAAAAAAATCAAATGTATATTAAATCTTCTATTATGACCAATATCATTAAAAAAAATTCTACAAGATAAATCCTATAAAAAATATCACTAATAATAAACTGTTATAAGTCATATTCCCTGTCCAATGACAAATAAGTTACTCTTATGTGATCCATTACAATTACTATTGTTGATAATTTTTAATGTTTTTTAATTTATCTTATTAAAATATTTCTAATAATACAATAATATCATAATTAAAGTTTCAATTTATCTTCAATATCTCTTTTATTTTTTCTTTATCTCCTCTCTTGAAATATATGCCAACTTATTTTTACTAATTTTTAGAAGTTGTTATTGCCTCTTACAAAGTTATTATTTTCAACCACGATATATATTAAATTATGTTATTTTATAAAAAAACAATTATATTATTTTGCCATTTTATTTCAAAACAATGCTAATTTTTATTTTTTTTTAAAAATCATTTTCCTTGTCTCATTAGTCACGTCATAATTGATCGGGTGGTGACGTATTTTATGATGTTATTTTAGCACTCACTTTATTTTTCCTCCTGTTAAACTTCCAGTTATTTACGAAAACATCGATTATTATTTGTTTGTTTGTGTACATATGCTAAAACTGTTTTATTTCAAAAAAATATTAAAATGCATTATTTTGGAATAAAATAATAATTATGGATAATATTTTTTAAACCATAAAGAGAAAAATAAAAATTATAATAGTGCCATATATTTCAATTTAAAAAGAGATAAATATTGGATAACTTATAGATAAAAAAAATATATGATGAAACAAAATGGATGGAGGGAGTAAAAAGTTAATAATAATTGGTAACTTGTAGCGATTTATTGCTATGGGAAATCTATAAGAATGTCACGAACGGTGTGTTTGTAATTTTGTTTTATATATCTTTAAAACTATTTTTTATTTGTAAAAGTATTAAATTAATTTTTTTATAATTTTAATATACTGATATTAAAGATTAAAACATAAATATATATAAAAAAACATCATTTTAGTATATTTTTAATAAAAAAATATATTTTTAAAATATTTTGCCCACATTGCTAGATAACTAGTTGGCTAATCTTAATAACATTAATGAAAAAAGAAAGAGAAAAAAAGAAATTGGGCACTTTCTTCCTCTAGGTAACAACTTTCTCTCTAATTCTATCTACTTTCATTTCTTAAACAAATAACAAACATGTAATCGCTTTCCATAACTCCCTAAAATGAATAAGATTAAAGAAGAAAGAAAAAGAAAAGAAAAATTTCTTCCAACTCATTTTTTATTGTAAATGGTTGAAGGGAACAATTTGTTTTTCTTAAAATTATAAAAATCTCACTTATTTATGTCTTATATGTATTTTATATCAAATTCTCTTTTATTAATATCTTTCACGTACCTATAATTTTATTAAATTTTCGACCATCAGAGAAGTGGCTGAAAAGTCGAGCTAGGGTTTTTAGATTAAAAAACCATTTCAACATATTTTCTTCAAAGAATACCTAATAAGATTAGGTTGAGGGAGAAATAAAATATCCAAATTTTGGACATTCATTTGTCAAAAAACTTGGACATACGTTTGTCCAAAATTGGATATTAGGTTGTCTAAATTTTAGACATTTCATGTTTTTTTAACCAAACAATTTTGAAAACAAACTTGGTGACTTGAAACTAAATTAATCAAAGATTTGACTCAAAGATTATACATGTTATTTTCAAGGGCACAACCTGTACGTTAAAAAAAAAGAGCAATGTTGTTTGTAATAATATAGCGTCACCTGTATTTTTAGCAGTAGACATTAACTTTTCGTGACCGATTTCTAGCCTAATTGGTTGGTAAAGAAGATATGACTGGAGCAATGCATTATTTGATAGCTGCTCCATAGCAACCCCGTCCCCTGCAAAACGAGCCTGGCTTCCTACTTCCTAGGCCCAGGCGTGGCCACGCGCCTGGCACGCTAGATTGTTCCTCTATCTAGTTGATAAGAAAAATCATTGAAGTGATCGTAGCCGTTTTTTTTTATTGCGTTCCAAACGAGATTGTATAATTTTTTTTATTTAAGATTAATTTTTAATTTTTTTTTGTATATTTTTAATATATTTATATTAAAAATAATTTTTTAACAAAATAAAAAAATATTAAAATAAAAAAATATTATTTTAATATATTTTCAAATAAAATATATTTTAAAAAACAATCAACGTATTTACAAACATCTTTATAAAAGTAAAAACCAAAAAGAGATTAACATAGGGTAAATTTTGGATTAGGAAGGGTTCCCATCTAATTTTTTTTTTAAAATTATGTTGGTTCTGATTAAATTTGTTTTTTTTTTTAAATAAAAATCAGCATTGTTAAGAATTAAGTTTTAACTAGATCAAACCCATATCATGACTTAAATTTTTTACCGGGTCAATTAATTTATTTTTATTTTTTTAATTTTTATTAGTTCAAATCTCGAATCAACCTGATAAATAGGTCTGAATTTTAAATCTATAAAATTGATGTTGTAGGAGTTAAAATTCTATTAGTTAAAAAAATATCTCTTATTTCATTTTTATTTTTATATTCATAATACCATTCAATTTCGTATATACAATCTTGTAAAAATTATCTATGATACATAAATTTATTTAAAATACTAGAATATAAGTTTAAAAAAAAATCCAAAGTACTGAAATGGAGTGCATGAATTGTACTATTTATAAAAACACATTCATATCATCATAGCGTCTATAAGTTAGTTTTCTCAATGCTGCATTTATAAATATAAAGTAAATACTTAAAGAGAAATTATATCTTTAATTGTTGTTTGAAATGTACCTTTTCAATATATAATACATTTTTTTATGTATTTTAATTTTGTTTTGAGAATCTATATTTTGTTAACTACGAGCTAAGACATTTGTTGCAAAATATACCATGGACATTATATTAAATAAATAAATAAGAAAAATAAGATTAATTAATAGTTTGTGGTCTAGTGAGTATTTTGATACTATTATTTTTTTAAGATTAAGAACATCAATAACTAATATCAGATATTAAATTATTTGTAAGGGTAAATGGAGATGCAAAAAGAAGAATAATTTTATCAACTCATAAATAAATTAAAGAAGATATTGAAAATACTATTATCAAAAAAAGAAGTGTCAATAACAGTACCAATATAAATATTGTATTTATGAGATATTACAGTTGTGTTATTAAACCTATTACAGGTCGGATTTCTTGTCAAATTAGATGGAGTTGTCTTAGTTAAACTCGATTGACCCAACAAGTCAACCCATGACCTGGTTGACCCGATCAAAATCTAAGTGAAACCTGATTTGGCTAAAACAAATTCAAAACAATGTTATTTTAATTTTATTTTAAAAAAATCTTAAAGAGATAGTGATTTGAATTGATTTGGGTTGACTCGAATTAACCTACCAAACTAATGATTCGAGCCTTGAGTTAGATATAGCTAGAATTGTGATTTATAACTAAAGACAGAAACAAATAAAAATTTAAGACATGTCCTTTAATGTAACACTTCCCGCAAGCTCGTGTCTAATAAATCTGACTAAGTCTAGTGCCCACGCTTCGCAAGAAGCTAGAGAAAAAGTCAATTATTGCATAAAAAACATGTGGCGTCATTAATTTTTTCTACAAATAATGAAAAATCTGAATATAAATTGAAAACTTGACCCATGTGCTCAATAAAATTAATCGACTGCCATGTGCATTAATAAATGCCAAAAAAGCCATTGTAGCTCATTTAACCTAGTGGCTCATTCAACCTAGCAAACCAAGAGGCAAATTGGTCGCCTCATTCAAATGACAATCTGAATTTCAAAAAATTTCACTTCTATGTTGATTTAACCTCTGCCTAAACCCATTAGGTTTAAATGCGAAATAATGAACTGTCCAATGTAAAAATAATAATAATCAAGAAGTGAAATGAAAAGACAACACATATTGTATTAACCCGAGTTAAGCTGTAAAATTTATGACCTAAGTAATGGACACGACTATAATGAACTAACCTAGTTGGGGAATATGTCTCTTTCTTTTTCCTTCCATTATTTTCTTCTCGGTTGAGACTTAATTGGGTCTCGATTGGTCTCATGTTAGTTGAAATCTGGGACTAAATTGAAGAGTTATAAAAGAACTGAGAATTTTTTTTTCAAAATATCATATTGGATCGACCCCGATCAACTTGGGTTAACTACGAAATTCACATGGGTCATGGACATGACCAAAATGAGATAACCTAATTGGCCAGTATGTCCTTTTCTTTTCACATCCTTTATTTTCTTTATAATTGGGATTTAATTAGCATTAGGTATGATGAAATTTGTTACTAAATGGAATACTTATCGGTTGGATTAAATTGAAGAGTTATAAAAGAACTAATGTCTAATTTGTTTTTTTTTAAATGACACATTATATCGATCTTGGTTAACCTGCGTTAACCCATGAAAATCCTAACCCGAGTCATGGACACGACCACAATGAGAAAACCCTATTGGGCAATATATGTCCTTCTTTTCTTATCCTTTATTTTCTTCTTAGTTGGGCCTTAATTATTCTCTGGTGGGATGAAATTTGATACCACGTTAAAAAATTATCAAAAAGACTAAATGGAAGGGTTATAAAAAAATTAGGAATGATTTTTTTATACAAAAAAAATGTTATATTACATTGCCCCCGTCAACTTAGGTTAACCTGCAAAATTCATGGTCCAAGTTATAAATATAACCACAATGAGATAACTTGGTTGGATAATATGTCTTATTCTTTTCCCTAGTTGGGTCTCATTTAACCTTGGGTAAAATGAGATTTAGAACCAAATTGAAGAGTTAACGAAGAATTGGAGCCCGAACAAAAACAATTATGTGCAATCTAGAACCAAATTGAAATGGCATAAAATAATGAGGGGGAAAAACGTCTAGCGCATGAGCGACACGAGCAATCGTGTGAGGAGGCAACCATATTGAGGAGGCAAGTGTGTCCTCCTCCGAGCTCCGATCATGGCCTTTCTTGATCTTTGCGAGTATTGTCTCATCGAGTTTTTTTCTCTTCGCATGGTACATCTTTGGTGTTGAAGTCTCGAAGTGGCTTTGATAGTTTTTTTTCCCTCCCTTCCTCTCTCTTTCCTCGGGTTTTGTGCACAAAACTATATATAAAAAAAACATTGTGGTTGTTCATCACAAGGTTGTCAATTCCGTTCCAGTAGGTGTTTTGTTTTTTCAATTGGAATGGAATGTTTCAGTTTCGAAATGTTTCGGCGTGCCGTTTCAGGATTGTACTGTTCATATATATATATATATATATATATATTCAACAAACATAATTCAAATTCAAGATAAATTAATTATAAATTATGCAATACAAACACAATACCAAAAAAATATAATTTTAAAATTTAAAATATTTCTAAATAGTCAAGATTAAATAAATCTTTAACTTAAAGTAATTCAACTTAAACAAAATATCAAAATATTATGAAAGTAAAATGTTTTAACACAAATATTTTAAATATAAAGTTATGTCAATGTTATCAAGGCTAATGGAATCTAAAATATCCCTTGTTTTGCTCAAATTTCTACAAAGTATAAATATGAAAAAAAAAACAACATGAATATAAACCATATATATTAGTGATAAATCTAATTTTAAAAAATTAATATCATTGTTAATGAAAATGTAATAATAATTTTCAATATTATTATTAATATTACTGTTATTGAAAATAGTAATGAAAAAGAGCTTTTTATACTTGGGTGGTTTAATTAATTAAAGCTGAACAAGGTTCAATTTGATTCAATGGCTTTTTAAGAGCGAAACGTAACATGTGGAATGAAATCAGAACGTTCCAACTGAAATTTAGCCGAAAAATCCAGAACGGACCGAGATTTAAAATGACATAAAAATTGTTCCGTTTTGTTTCGTTTTTTGAATTGGTATGGAATATTTCGGCCATTCCGGACAAAACGAAATGGAATTGACAACCTTAGTTCATCATGTTCAATGAGCGTGTGTACACGGTAGGTTTTGTCCACCAAATTTAGTTTTTTTTTTTATAATGTAAATATGTTATCAAAAAAATAATCTAGTTTATAAATAATAATAGATTGAACAATTATTAGTTAATTAGTATAGCATATATCATCAAATAAATATGAAACAAAACATTTAATCTTTGAAAATTAGATATGAAAATTTAAGAAAACACCGAAACAATTATTAATTTATCAAAATAGCGTACATCATAAAACATATATGAAATTTTCTATATTATAATTTGTTTTTATTGCAAGACTTTTGTGTTCATTTTTTTATTAATTTAAAATTCAACAAGATTAGATCAAAATTCCAGCTGCGACCAAGCTAGAAATTTAAGGGCCCAAAAGTGGCTGCTCCCTATCAAAAGACTCAAGTCCACCGCCCTCATCAACTATCATCTCATCCTTGTGATTTTATTTACGAAAAGCCATGGGAATGAATAAAGATATTGTAGCACTTTAGCTTTTGGGGAAAAAAAAAAGCGAAAAATATGTTTGTCTCGCTTTAATTTAGCATCAATATCGCTTTATTTTTCGGAAAGGTAAAAACTGCGCTCGTCAAATGTCTACACAGTGGGAGACTAGTTGCTAGGACTGCATGTTTTCGTGGTCTTATGGTATGCTTATATGTTGTTATGGATTTATAATAAAAATTATAATTTTTTTTTAAAAAAATTATATAGAGAAATATTATTATAATTCATAATGTTTTCAAGAAAAATTAAACTACAAAGCTAAATTTTAATTTAAAAAAATCATAAAAAAACAAAAGGAAAAAAAAATCATATAGGGAAACACTGTGGCAATCTATAGTGTTTTGTGAGGAAATATATAATTCTAATTTTCAACCAACTCAATATTAAAAAAATAAAATCAATAAAGATAATTTTGGAAAAAATCATAAAAAAAACAAAAGAAAAAAAAAACTATGCAGGAAAACACTATAGCAATCTATAGTATTTCATGAGAAAATCTATAGTTGTAATTTTCAACCAACTCAATACTAAAAATAATAAAATCGATAAAGATAATTTTTTTAAAAAAATTATAACAAAAAAATCATGTAGGGAAACACTTTAGCAATCAACGGTGTTTTTTTAAAAAAAATACAAAGCTAAATTTCCAACTAGTTCAGTATGAAAAAAATAAATCCGACAAAGATAATTTTAGAGAAACAAATTGATAAAAAAACATGTGGGGAAACACTGTAGTAAGAAAAAATCATGTGGGGAAGCAACGTAGCAATCCACAATGTTTTTTTTTTTTCAAGAAAAAAACTACAAAGCTAAATTATCAACCAACTCAATATGAAAAAAACTAAAATTAACAAAGACAATTCTAAAAAAAAAAAACAAAGAAAAAAGAAAAAAACCATATGAAAAAACATTGTTGCAATCAACAATGTTTTAAAGAAAAAACTACAAAATTAAATTTCCAATCAGCTTAAAATTAAAAAAATAAAATTGATAAATAATTCTGAAAAAAAAGACAATTTTGGAAAAAAAACAAAAAAAGCAAAAATAAAAATAAAAAAATAAAGGAAAAAACATCTGGGGAAAACTAAAGCTAAATTCTCAACCAGCTCAATATTAAAAAAAATAAATTCAACAAAGATAATTTAAAAAAAAAACATGTGGAGAAATATTGTATCAAAACAAAAACTATATAGAGGAAATACTATAGTAATCTACAATGTTTTTTTATTAAAAAAAACTAAAAAACTAAATTTTCAATCAATTTAATATGAAAAAAAACTGAAAATGATCATTTTGAAAAAAAATCATAAAAAAAATTAAAAATAAAAACATTGTAATAATCCACAATATTTTTTTAAAATGACAGCTAAATTTTCAAACCAGTTCAATATTGAAAAAATCAAAAGAATAATTGGAAAAAATATATAATTTTTTTTTTTTAAAAGTCAATAATGAGAAAAGAAAAAAAATAAACACGTAAAAAAAAATTAGTATAATGGAAATAAAAGGCATGGGACCACACCTTTTAGAATATTATTAATTAATAATTAATGAAAGCAAAACTATGCCCTCGTCCCTCATCTGTTAAAAACAAGAGGCAAATTAACATAACGGGAACAAAAATAGAAAAGAACGACACCAGGATGTTCAAATGATATGTGCTTCGTCAGTAAATCCTGACTCTAAACCTCTACACATAAAAGTCTTTAACAGCCGGCACAGAAAGTGCCGCAAACAGCACACAGAAGAGACAAATTTTATTTGAAGTTTAATCACCCTTTGCACGGAAGATTGAGGGCTTAAACGCTAAACACCATACATGTTTGGGGGGAACAGTACTGTTATTTATTCCGGCCATGAGACCACACTCATCTTTTTTATTATTTATTAGGACAAGAGACCCTGCATGGTTACTGTTACGGGGTAATTTTTCGCTCCGCGAATAAACCCGTGCGGCAGCCTAGTCCCTCGCTAGACTCAGCCTTCCCTCGCCAATCCTACTCGTGTTTGCCTAGTAACTAAGCAAGCGGAATACACAAGTAAGAATAAGAATCAAAGTGCACAACAAGCTTTACGGGAACTCTTTCCCAACCTTTGCGATCTCGTAAACAAAGGGAACTATACACAATTCTGTATGTGTGCTATGCACAAAGATTGCATGCTACACCAAGCTACCTTTAACTAGTGCTCTACATGTTCTTGCATGCCCCTACATGCTGAACATTCCCAACGCATGTTGCTGCATGCCCATACATGCCGCCCCCTCAACCTAAAGCTACAACAAGTATTTATAGACAAGCATTTACAAGGCACACCCCCTCATTCCTACTTTTAAGGAAGTAGTGGGACACTATCTCACCCATGTTCACCCATGAACATAGTGGCCCCATTATCTACCAAGTAGTGGGAAGTTTTCCCCCCATGATCTTTAGTGGGTTGAGAGCAACCCCTGGTCAGCCTCTATGTTCAACCCCCATGATCCCATGATCTTGGATATCCATAACCGCCACTACCCACGTTCGCATGCCCACCTGGCAGCCCCTCCTGCCCGCTCTTCTTTGTGTCATCCGTTGAGTCACTCACATGCCTTGGACAATCCTTCGTCCAAGTTTCAGATCGTGCCAAGTCGAGCCAACGACTTGCACAAGTTCTTCTGTATTTCCGAATTCACCTCTGCGTGCAGGCTGCCAATTCTGCGCTGCCGAATTCGCATCTGCGTGCAGGCTGCCAATGTCTTCGCTGCCGAATTCCTCGCGGCCCGGTTCTCGTCGGCCTATCCTCCTGACGAGTTTTCTGCGTGGCACAGACGAGTCCATCGTCCGGCCCATGTTCGTCAACAATCTCTTGTTGCCGATTTTCCTTTGACGAACCTACAGCTGCACAAATATCGCTGCCGATTTACGCCCCTTGTTGGCATGGCTGCCAGCACCCTCGGGGCTGTTTTGGCCGGCACTGCCGAAGCGTGCACCTCGTGCACATTTGACCTTATTACAAACCACCCCCACCAAAAGAACCGACGCCCTCGTCGGACAGATTCGAAGTACCCTTGCACCGCATCTGTTCCTCGTCACAGTCCATGTTTCTCTCACGAAACCTCTAGCTTTGCCCACATTCAACAACAATTCTGTCCATCGAAATTCATCAACCTGTTTTAAAGCTGAGCTGCGACAACATTCTGTTTTGGCTCGTTAGTTTTCCACAAATGTCAAACATATCATACTCGCAAACCTGTTTCGTAAAGTTTAGATGCCACACCTATCACCCAAGGAATCCGTCCCTTTCTTCACAAAATACAGCCATACAAAAACCTCCATCAAAGAATCATAAGAACTCCCATACGAACCCACAATTCCTCAACTGTTCCGTATTCCACTTGCAAGTATAAAAATATTGCTTACTTGTCCATTGTACAACAATCAACTCATCCTGCCGAATTCACCTCTGCCCATGCAAGGCTGCCACTGTCCATCGCTGCCGAATTCTATGCAGTGTGTTTTTCGTTGGCGCATCCTCGTGCATAGAATTCTCTTTTCATCACCATGATCTGTCCATCGTCAAAGTTACGAAACTCCTCAATTCTGGTCATTAGCATTCTGCTTCCATCACTGCAAACCATCCATCGTCACAATGCACAGAATAGCCACTCGTACTGCCTCCAAGGCAGCACACAAAATCATCTTCGTCGACGATTTTGGCTTCCCAGCCGAGCCCACTGAATCGGCTGCCAAATCTGTCACCTAGATTGTCCTTCGTCAACGTGCAGACTCTTGAGACACACCTCCACGGTACTGCCTCCTCTGTGATGCCTCCCCACCAAAGCAACACACCAAACTAAGTCCATCTAGTTCGACTCCTCAACCAAATCTCTCCACGACATGGCTGCCGAATTCTTCACCTCAATCCGTCCTTATCGTCAAGGTGCTTCAAATTCCCAATTTCTGCCCCCACAAGGCAGCAAGGCCAGATAGCATCCTCACCGATATGCTGGCCCATGACGACTAAATTCCATCGCAATCGTCAAGCAAACGCATAACATTTACGTATGCCATATCCCCAACACCATCTCCCACATTGACAGCGTCAAGTTTTCCCCATCCTTGGGCAACAATTCCACACAAAGAAATTCCATCGCAAGAGAAAAACAGTGTAAATTTCAGTTTCGAACCCTTACCGATTTGCCTTCTCGTCTGACCTTCCATCGTCAGCAGCAAGTTTGGGCTCTCTCCCACTGAATTGCTTCTTCTATTTCGCCCCAACCTTCCCATTTAGGCTTCAACGAAAACTTAGAAACTCCCAGCAGTCCCTTCGCTGGCCCCTGCTCTCAAGTACGCCATTCCATCGATAGTTTCGATGGCCGAATCAGCACCCATTTTGATCTGATCCCTTTGTCATCCCTTTGCGTCGCCTATAGATTAGTTAAGCCACCAAACTTCACAGGCCTTTGAACAACAACTCTGCCCAAAACGCTAGCAAGTTTTCCCCAAAATAGCTTCGAACAAATCAGCCCTTCGATCTACCCACACAGAACAGCCCATCGTCTGTGCTACGAAACAACCCATCGTTTCGTTATGAACGCGAACTGCGCTCCAAAGTTTCCCAGTCCATCGGCAGCAGCAATGCTTCTCCCAAATCAGTCCCTTCGATTTGTCCGGAGAAACATCAGCATTCTCGTCGCTGATCATTGCGCTGAAATCTGCCTCTCCATCGGCAAATGCAATAGCTCTCCCAAATCAGTCCGTTGATTTGGCCACAGAATCATTCTCGTCGCTTCTACCAAGAAAGCAACCGCGCTCTGATACCAAATTGTCACGGGGTAATTTTTCGCTCCGCGAATAAACCCGTGCGGCAGCCTAGTCCCTCGCTAGACTCAGCCTTCCCTCGCCAATCCCACTCGTGTTTGCCTAGTAACTAAGCAAGCGGAATACACAAGTGAGAATAAGAATCAAAGTGCACAACAAGCTTTACAGGAACTCTTTCCCAACCTTTATTGATCTCGTAAACAAAGGGAACTATACACAATTCCGTATGTGTGTTATGCACAAAGGTTGCATGCTACACCAAGCTACCTCTAACTAGTGCTCTACATGTTCTTGCATACCCCTACATGCTGAACATTCCCAACGCATGTTCTTTGCATGCCCATACATGCCGCCCCCTCAACCAAAAGCTACAATAAGTATTTATAGACAAGCATTTACAAGGCACACCCCCCCATTCCTACTTTTAAGGAAGTAGTGGGACACTATCTCACCAATGAACATAGTGGCCCCATTATCTACCAAGTAGTGGGAAGTTTCCCCCATGATCTTTAGTGGGTTGAGAGCAACCCCTGGTCAGCCCCCATGTTCGGCCCATGATCCCATGATCTTGGATATCCATAACTGTCACTACCCACGTTCTGCATGCCCACCTGGCAGCCCCTGCTGCCAGCTCTTGCTGTGTCATCCGTTGAGTCACTCACATGCCTTGGACAGTCCTTTGTCCAAGTTTCAGATCGTGCCAAGTCGAGCCAACAACTTGCACAAGTTCTTGCGCGTTCTTAGTCGCCTCTGCGTGCGTTGCCAATTCTGCTGGCTGCCGAATTCGCCTCTGCGTGCAGGTTGCCAATTCTGCTTATTTGCGCCGAATTCGCATATGCGTCTTGGCGCCAATGTCTTGTTGCCCGAATTCCTCGACAACCCCGGTTCTCGTCGGCCTATCCTCCCGACGAGTTTTCTGCGTGGCACAGACAGTCCATCATCCGGCCCATGTTCGTCAACAATCTGCATTTGCCGTTTTTCCTTTAAGGAATCTACTGTTTGCACTGCACAAATATGCGTTGTCGATTTCGCCCCCTGTTGGCATGGCTGCCCGAACCCTCGGGGCTGTTTTGGCGGCCTGCCGACGTGCACCTCGTGCACATTTGACATTATTACGGTTACCTTCTAATTTACTTTGGAAGCAAAGCGAGCACCTTGCCCCAAAGCTGGCCTTCCCGGTGATACTGGCAACCCATGCGCTAACATGAGGGCGAGAATCGAACAATTTCTTGGATGGAGTCCCCAACAAGGCCTGGATGTTAGGGAGATGGTGTAGATCGGCCAAGGTGAAGGCATCCTTTGGCTAGGTACTTGGATTGAGACAGTCTTGCCTCGTACACATCTAGAACCTTACGAGAGTAACCTCCGTCTCGGCAACTAGAGCCGCATCTGTTGGTAGCCCAAATATTGGTTTAAAAACTTGCTCCCATACTAGTTTTGAAGCTGATGGGTCGAACTGGTGAGACTCCACTTCTTGCCATACCAAAATTGTTGCATACCCGTTTGCGGCGCCCGCAGTTGAGTCCCTCTTTGGCATATTGGTGGGCTACGTATTGTGAAATTGCTCTTGATTACGCAAATACCGAAAGAGTAAATAAAGCTGCCTGACAAATCGTGTAAAATAGTACTTCTACGGTAACCGGGGTTGAAATTTTACTCACCAAAGAGCTTAAGATCTCCATCAACAACAGCTGGAACTTGACCAAATGGCTATTCATTCGAAGAAGAAATGATATTATATTAGATTAAGAAATTGATACATGTAGTGATCATTTGTGATGGGAAATAAATAGATGCTCTTTTCTTTCAATATTAGTAAAGTACTTACATTGAGGGAAATATGGGGCTCTTGCTTGTGTTCCCCAGCTCCTAAATTGACATTAACAAGCTCAAATTCTACCTCTTTCTCGTAAAGGGTTGCAAGAACTCGCTGTGTGTTGGTCGATATAGGGGTTCCATGGAGTTTCAAGGTTGCCATGATTTTTTCCAAAAAATGTTTTTCTTTAAAAAAAAACCCAGAGAGAATTCGGTTTCGATAATGCTTTGGGTGACGACGGGATTCCTACGGGAGGAGGAGTAGGATTTATGGAGCTGGACCAATATCTTTGGGCCAAATTCGTGGTCCAATCAAGATAGGCCATATCCCACTCGTATCTAATTTAGTAAATTTAAACCAAGCGAATACATATTTGATGTTGTTAATTGAATACTCGCTCCATCGATTTTCTTTTTCCATCACTGAATTTTTAATTATTTATTAGAGCAAGGTGGATTTGAAAAAATAAATAACGGACATCCCTAGTCGTTAAGTTGTGGGCTTGGTCCAATAACAAATCATTGAAAACCATGGTATTGACATACACAACAATTCAAACAGTACAATATTATAACATCCAAGAGATTAGTGCCGCGCATGGCTTTCTTTCCAATAACTACCACTAACAATTAAGTATGATATACACCTTGTCAGTATAATGCTAATTTTATGGTCAATCACTTGTGAATGCTAGCTTTTACTATCAATGTTCGCGTTGTCTAACCTTCTAGTACGAAAGCCTATATAGGTTTACCTAGGTGGTATAAATAATTGTTTTTTTTTATTACTTCAGTTTGCAACTCCATATTCCATGAATTAATTACATGTGATCGAGGTATATTAAAACCTAAAATTACTAGATAATAACTCATAATATCACAAAACATGTCACCCAACACATAATATATATATTTATACACTAATCGTTCTTGTTATCTTTAAATACATTATTATCCTCCTGTTATTTACTGATTTAAATATCGGAGGGTCACTTATTCTGATATAAAACTTTTTTTGCAGGAGAGTGTGGAATGACTAAGCCACCTTAGCTTATAAGCATCCATCGAAATCCCAAACCAATTTAAAGTTTTTCTCGACTTTATTAGTGACACTGTTTATAGAAAACTAAACAAAATCTAGTTCATTCTCATTTTACACCCATCCAAAACTTCTTTTCATAACTGATGACTTGGAAACACAAGGACGTGAGAGAGTAACTAATTTCCTTACCATAAGTACATAAGCTCCTCTAAATCTTTAACAAATTACCCATCCCCTCTAAGTACAATAACTTCACACTATTCGACTTCCTCAATGGATAACACAACACCTAGCTTCACTACATGCATAATTAAGTGCACACAGACAACCTTGGTTTTTTAAATGAATAGGGCAAATCAACATGCAATCAAGTAGACATGAGAACACTCACACTCTAACCCTCCCCTCTGAAGAAGTTGCTCCTACCATAAAGAACACTCTTAATTTGAATGCTATAGACATGAAAGTCAAAGATGAGAAATAGAAACCTTAGCAAGTCTATACCATATGAGGGGCTACTATCATTGATCTTCTTATAAATCTTACTCACTTACTCTTTATAAAAAAGACCCTGACGTGAGTGAGATCAATAACAATATAAGCTTATGAAAATGAATATTGCCTCCTCCGAGTGGGATATTCTCCACTTTATCATTGAATGTTGCATGCCTATCTTTTCAAAGATTGTGTGTCTGTTAATGCCAATCTAGACACTTACAATGGACTTACATATCCAAGATAGCATTTATAAAATGTAAAAAGTGGCCTAGAGCTTGTAATATAAGATAGTGATGTTATATGTAAAGTTCTTCCGATAACATTCCATGAATTTTCTCGAGTGTGGTACTATAGCTTGAAGCATAAGTTCATCCTTGACTTTCACGATCTTATCACTAAATGCTTTAGCACAAGTACACCAGCTAAAAAGAGCATAACTAAGTTCTTTGGCATCACAAAACAAGAAAATTAGAGTATTAGATCATATCTCTAAAATTTTAATATGGATATGCCCAAAATGTAAAGTATACTTGAACTCATTTTTATTAAAGCTCTAATTAATGGAATTGACAATTATCCTCGATGGGAATGACTATATACTCTTCCTGATTGAACTCTCTTCAATGTAAAATAGACAATGAAAAATCACATTTGAGTAAAAGAAATGAACGTGACCGGTAAGAACACCCTTGGTTACGGTAATAGAGAGTTTAAGTTCTCAAGTGTCATCGATCTTATAGAAATCCTATGGCATCTAAAAGTATGACAAAGGGATCAATTGGCGATCAATTAACATTCTCTCAGCTTATGCCCACACCTTTGGCCACCATATGCATTAAGACATTGGTTGTCATTAAGAAACAAGAATTTGTATAATATATACCTTTTCTATAAAAAACAGTGCGAACACAAGAAACTCCAATAAATTTTATTTCTTTTACCATAATAACGGATATGACACTGAGGATAGCTATGCCATAAAAAAAATTGATCGTTAATGGTTACTTCTAACAGTTTGTAATAAAGAAAAACAACCTAATCAAAAAGAAAAAAAGGTGGTCACATCTCACAATACATTACCTAAAATCAAGTAATCCCTGGGTAATGTACCAAGGTAAAATCTTTTAAACTTTTCAATGAAAAAATCAATATTGTCTTTCTAAGTACTCTCCATACATTTTCTTTGTAGAATTACTTACCTCACAAATGTAATCTTTGTATCTTCGATGAAATCTTCATATCTCCAAATGAAATTTCCATACAAAAGCTTCATGCTTTTGACAAAAATGAAATTTTCATATCTCCAAACAAAATCCTCACACAAAATCTTCATGTCTCAAACAAATATTCACTTCTCCTATTAATGTTCATTATCATAATGTCATGAGCTCTCTAAACATTCATCATGTAAATTTCTCTGTTGACCCTTTATTTATCATTAGCACAATTCTTACCACGATATAACATTCGCAATCATAAAGCATTCTCTATTTTATGCCTAAAACTTGATAAGGAGAAATTCATGAGTCTATTAAATAACATACAATTTCAAATACTAGGAGGTAGCTAATAGGCCAATAGAAGAAACAAAAAAAAGAATGATTAACCTATATCCATAGTGTTATAAGCCTTTGCGTAATAACAAACTGTTAATAGCATTATGTAGGCCTTGCCCTAACCCCTAAGTATCTCAGGACCGAATCTCAATCCCATGCAAATTCTCAAGGAGCCTAACTCCATGTCTCTTGAAAAATCTCCATATATCTATATAAAATATCAGTGTCTTCAACAAAGTCTTCACGTCTCTAAGTAATGAGCTCTTTAAACATTCATTGTGGCAATTTCTCTATTGTCATTAGCATAATTTTTACCTTGACATAACTTTCTCGGTCATCAAGAATTCTCCATGTTATGCCCTACAACTTGATGAGAAGAAATTCACGAGCCTTTCAAATTGCATGCAATTTTCAAGAGTTGAGAGTAACTAATGTGCTAAAAAGAAGAATAATAAATAACTTATCTACTTAAGACAATAATTTCTGCTAGTACAACCCTATACGAACAACCAACTTTTTCCACCTATAGTTGTGATGCCTAACCTTGTAGTACAACGCCAATACAACTTTAACTATGCAACATAAATAATTTCTCTTCATCAGTACTTCCACATGATATGTCTGCAACTCCATGTTTCACAATGTATTGTCATATGATTAAGGTATCTAAATACCTCAAGTCATCATATGATAACACACAAGACTATACAAGATCACAATATAGTCCATACAAAACATGACTAACACAAATATACACCTCATGTACTCTTCGTACTCTTTATCATTAGATAACTATTTTTCTCATATAATTTACTAATTAAAGTATGAGATGGTCTCCTATCCTAATAGGATACTTGTTTTTACAAGAAAGTTTAGAATAACCAAACCCAAACACCTCTATTAATAATAAAACTATCTTCTTAAAAAAATATAGAAAAGCATATACATCTATATTTTGAAAAAATATAGAAAACCAAACTCAGAAACCTCTATCAATAATAAAACTATCTTTTAAAAAAATATATAGAAAAGCATATACATCTATATTTTGAAAAAATATAGAAAACAAACCCGAGACACCTCTATTAATACTAAAACTATCTTTTAAAAAAAATATAGAAAAGCATATACATCTATATTTTGAAAAAATATAGAAAACCAAACATAGACACCTCTATCAATAATAAAACTATCTTTTTAAAAAAATATAAAAAAGCATATACATCTATATTTTGAAAAAAAATATAAAACACCAAACCCAAACACCTTTATCAATAATAAAACTATCTTTTTAAAAACAATATAGAAAAGCATATACATCTATATTTTGAAATAAAATTTCTATTATTCAAACAATATTTAAAGATGAGAATATTTTGTTATTCTTAAGGATAAAATAAACACTATAATTTTCTATATACATTTATTTAAAAAATAGATAAATAGATAAACAATGGAACATCTCTAATTATAAGAGGGAGGGAATAAATTATTTTAAAATACTTAATAACTTAAAATGTTGTATATAGGTGGCCCTGGCCCTTACGAGTGTAACTAATGAGAAATGTGAAGCACGCTCCACAATATTTGACCCATTTCAAGCTTTTTAGACTCTTTTAGGGATGTAAAACGATCTACCATACCTTTGTTTTTCGCTCTAGATGAGGTTATTAGCATTTAACACATCTATTTACTTAATGGGACAAAATTATCCTTTCAACCCTTTAAATTTGAAATCCCTGCAAAAAGTTTGAAGTTTCATCTCAACAAGCTTTTCAAGCTCATCTATTTCCAAATTTCTAAGAACTCAATTCCTTCTTATTTATTTCTCTAATGTCCTTTGATTTCATAGTTCTTTATTTAATCATTAGTTTAAAAATGACAAAAATAGTCATATATATATATATATTAAAAAATAGTCAAATTTCTAGATCTACCTCTTTCAGAAAGAATGTTTTTATTATATTAAATTAATTTATTTCATCCTTTAATATTAAATTGGTTTGGTATTGCCTCGGTTTTTTTGGCACTCTTTATTAGATCTTTCTCTTTTAAAAATAATTTTTTGTAATTAAATTAATTTATCTCACCCTTCAGCATTAAATTTGTTTTATATTAAGCTTCTTAATTGAGTGTAGGTTTGGAACTTGACAGTTTGCGGCTTTGAGAGATTAACCTGAATTTAGAAAGTTCACTTGGATTTGTTTGTTTTTTTTTCCCTTTTTTGTTCATTTTTTCCAATTTTATTCTCAAACGTTTTCTTACCTTTTTCCACTTCCTATGGTATTTTCCATTTTTTTAAAAAAAAAAATTTACCTAAAGCTTTATTTTTGGGCTTTGTTCAATTATTTTTTTAATGAGGATTTTTGCTTATGAATTAAATATAAGAAGCAAATGTATTTTATGCTTTTTTCCAATTACTTTTGAAACTCGAGCCAACCTAAGTCCAGGTCTTAAGTTAACATGTTGAGTCGAGTATCTTGGGCGTCAAATGGTGTATTTTGATTTTGATTTTTTCAATTTTTCTTTTTTCAAATTTGATTCTCACTCACTTAGGAATTTTCAAATTTGCCTTTCAATTCAATATTTGAGATTTTGACCTTTAATGTTTTGATTTTTAATTTGAATTCTTATTTTTTTTATTAAATTTTAATTTTTTTAAATTTCATCATTGGATCTATAATCTTGATATTTTTTTCAATTTCATCACCTGGATTTGCTGGTATTTGTTTTACCTTTTTTTTTCATTGATTTTTTATTTTTTGATTTTTTCTTTCATCATTTTAATTGTTGGGGATTGACAATCATTATTATTTTCCCAAATCTCTTTCTGTGATGAAGAGTTATTAATTTGTTTTTCTTTTTAAAATACAGTTACAACGATTATGCATTGTTTTTTTACGCTTAAAAAAATGAGCTCGGCCCACGTCGAAGAGCAAGTAAGCTATCTAGTATGCATGAATATTGTAATGCAAAACTTTTTTGTTCATTTTTTAATTAATCTTAAATTCAAGGATATGAGATCAAAATTACAGCAGCAACCAAGGAAGTAATCTCTATTTTCTGGTGCCAAAAATGCTATTTTTCCTAAATGTTTGCACCAAACATACCTAACCTATTTTTCTTAGTGAGTGTTTTATTTTGTGGTAGTTTTTTAATGTGTTTTTTTGTCTTAAAAAGTATTAATTGATGTTTCTTTAGGTGTTTTTTTTTATGATTTTAAT
The DNA here is from genome assembly GCA_019202695.1 of Populus x sibirica. Classification (NCBI taxonomy): domain Eukaryota; kingdom Viridiplantae; phylum Streptophyta; class Magnoliopsida; order Malpighiales; family Salicaceae; genus Populus; species Populus x sibirica. The sequence continues at coordinate 237,035 of JAGMVL010002287.1, forward strand.
ATAATGATGTTAAAAATAAAAAAAATTATAATAACATATTTTTAATTAAAAAGCATTCTGCATCATAATACCAAATATATCTTCATTTAGTAATGTCAACACAGATTGCTTTACGGGTGCAAGTGCCTATAACAAAATTTTAATCTTCACAATAGGTTGTTTTCTTTTATTTATTACATGTGGTACCAACTTGGAGTTTTTTGTGATTCTATCATAGTAAAAAAATGATAAAATAACATGGTGTATAAAATATTTAAGAAAATAACACAGTTTAGAGAGTTATGTTATTTGTATCATCTACCACCCTCTCAAATTGCAAAATTATTGGACATGAGATTCAATAAAGAAAGAGAAAAAAAAAGAAAGAAAGAAAGAAAGAAAAAGACCTCGGAGACAGCCCAAAACTTCGATGAAGACACCACTGATATCGTTGAAAAGATTTCGACAAAACGAATCCAACGATACAAAGAAAGGTCATCAACGGTGACCGAAGTGAACCACATGAGCGGTCCAAAGACAAGTAAGCTCCAACACTTTTGAACAACTTGTGTGGCCCATTCCGTTTACTATTTGTGACCTTCTTGGATGCCGTTGAATTTATCTTGTTAAGATCTTTTAAATAGTTATAATAGTGTCGTAATCAGAGCTTCGGTATGCTTACATGATTATTTTCTTTATTTGTTTTTTCTCTTTTCTCTTTGTAATTTGTGAAGAAATGAGAGAGAGAGAGAGAGTGAGAGAGAGAGAGAGTAAAAAAAATAACAAAGTGGACCACATGAGTCATTTAAAGATGTCAAAACTCACTTACTTTTAGATCGCTTGTGTAATTCATTCGGTTATCATTGATGATTTTTTTTTGTATCATTGAATTTGTTTTATTAAGATCTTTTTAATAGTACCGGTGGTGTTATTATTAGTGTTTCAATGTCTTTTTCTTTTCTCTTTTACCTTTTCTTTTTTATTGAATTTCAATTATGTAATTTAAGAGGGTCGACACTAATGAGTTGCTGATCACGAATATTATTTGTGAGTCAAATTTTACTATTGTTTTTAAATATTTTCTGCATTATATTATTTTTTTACTATCCTAGAAGAAAAAAAAAAGAACTCTTCCAACTTGGCAATCTGATGAGACAACACGTACATTTGTTTCCAGAAAGTGGGATGTGAAAAAGAAGTCTGCAAGCAGTTAGAAGCACCACGCCCACAAAAGCCATTATTGGTGTCGAGTTGAATTGACATAAAGCACAAAAAGGCGACGAATCTTTGGCTTTTTTTTTTATGAGAAAAAATGGTGTATAATTGTTTTTAAAAATATTTTTTTTATTTATAAATATATTTAAATAATATTTATAAAATTTATTTTAGATATTAACATGTAAAAATAATATGAAAATATTAAAAAAAATTAATTTGAAATAAAAAAATTAAAAAATTAATTTTTTTAAAGAATTTTAAAATGCGAAAACAGACATGTTTTTGAAAGTGTTTTTCTTAAAATTTATTTAAAATAATATATTAAATTATTTATTTTATAGTCCTAACATATTAATGTTAAAAAATAAAAATATTTTTTAATATATTTAAAATTAAAAAATATTTTTAATAACACTAGAAAACAAAATAAATCGTATCATTGGACGCAGTAACATAAATAAATATATTGGTGAATAATGGAAGGCGGAAAGAAGATGCCTATATGCTGGCTATTTCTTTCTTGCGTAGGAGGTGCTTTTGGATTTTGGTTATAAGACAAGTTGATCTCTTAATTTCAAACTGTTGAATTTTGGTCCCTTAAATAATCTTCCAATCTTTTGCTCAGAAAGAGATTATTTTTATATGATAGAAATTATGAATGAATATGATAGTATGTAATAAGTTATGATATAATAAATTGAATTGGTTCTTTGGTATGGTATCAGAACTTTAATGATCAAGCGGTCACGAGTTCAAATCTCATTATCTTTATTTATTTGGTAAAAATTAAGCATAAGATAAGGTGAGTTTATACGAATTTCAAGTTCAAAGCGCTTTCACTTGAGATAGTATGTTAAAAAATAATATAAATCATATATTAAAACATCACCCAACAACTTAAACTTTTGAATTGAATTAGTTTAATATATATTATACAATTCAATCCCTTTTCATTTGGAAAGTTCAATCAGGTTCAATGTATTATGAAAACACATAAAATTTAATATTAGTGTAAAATAAAATTGACTTTTAATTTAATATCAATATTTAACTTCTAATTTATTTTTGTATCATTTTTAAAAATTTAATTTAATTTAAAATTTAATTCTTGATATTTAAAAAAATTTAAATATAAAATTTTATTAAAATATTTAAATTGAATTCAATTAAAAAAATTTCAAATAGCCCGTTATTGTCCACACATAAAGTCACGCGTGTAACAAAATCCCGGTGCTATGATTGCCATCATCGCTTTTAAACTCTGCGTAGACTAATTTTTCCAATAAAATAATTACAACAAAAATAAGAACTTTCAACCCCAAGAACAACTTCCACTTTTTTGGAATAGTTTGAAGACCTTCAGCTGATATCAAATTTACCTAAATACTCCACTTTTGCCTCCATAGAAGCATTTTGATGCTTTAACAAACAATGAATGTTCTAATTGATACTACTGCTTTATAAAATTTAATTATGTAAATAACTTTTACAAATGATTCTAAATTTTTTTTATTGGTTCATACTTTGTCAACTGGGTACCGATGAAATGTTCAACATAATTGTTAATCTAAATAATAATATTTGCATTGTTTGCTTCTCATGCATTTATCAAAGCAACATGTCTCCCCTCAATATTTTTAGATATCACATAAATTACATTAATATATCCCTATATTTTTTTACTCTTAAGAAAATTTCTCATTACATAATTTTAATACGAATAGTTCTTTCCATCCAAACTTCATACTTACATACTGAAACGAATCATCTCTTTCAGTAGTCATAATCAACAAATAAAAAAACAAAATGCAAACGCAGCGAAAAACAAAGTAATAGATTGCAGGAACTGAACAGATATCGTAAAAATTGAACAAATATCTTCTCGAAGTTATACAATTACTGCAAAACAAAAAATTATAAAAACAGAATGCAAATACCAAATTGTAGAAACTAAAGGAAGATGAAATACCAGATTTGCAGATACTGAACAAATATGAAAAGAAATATAAAAATTGTGTTTGAGATTAAGTCTCATTCTATAAAACTAGCTTTGATATCATGTTAAAGCAATCCAAATTAGCACAAAAAAATACGAACATAAGAGAAAAGAAAACTAGTGTTTTCATTGATCACTTTATTCTGAAGTTATTATTTTAACTTAAATACAAAAAGATTATTTATATATATATGTTAAATTAAAAATATTATTCTATCCTTAACAAATAAAAAAAAAAATATACTTCTTAATGGTCTTAACAATGATAATACAATATGTAGGTGTTTAAATATAACCATGCAAATAATAATTATATAATGAAATGTCATAAAAAATACTAAAATGATTTTTTAGAGAATACAATTAAAAAATAAAAAATAAAAGGCCAATTTTTTAAGATCCACTAGTGTCATTTTTTTTTCACTATGATTATCAATTTTTTTAATTAAATTTTATAGTTTGTTTTGCTATATAATTATTTTATAGTTTATTTTCTATATAATTATTTCAGTGTCAGTAAAAGTTTTCATTCATGAAAGAAATTTATGATCTTGATTTTAAGTTATTGAGCGAGAAACAGCTTACTTCAAAGTTTTGGAGAAACATTTCAAGAAGAAAAAAAAAACAGATTTTTGCACTTTTCTTAAACGCTAATCAATCAATTCTCACAATTTTCCTAAGAAATTATTTCGAAATTCCAATACATTAAGATCCCAATCAACACGACTTCATCAAAATAAATACTCGAAATAAAGCAACAGAACACTCCTCAAGTTTCATTTCTTAACAAAACTCATACCCTCGGCCACTTTCTTAAAAGCTGGCCTAGAAGAAATATCCTCCCACCATGCCTTAACATGGGGACGCTCATTCACCACCGAAGCTGCGGGAGTCTTCATGAGATAGTACGTGTATGGTAGGTGGTGAAGGTCAGCCAAGCTATAGAAATCCCCAGCAAGGTACTTGGTGCTACTCAGCCTAGCTTCATATATGTCAAGCACTTTTCCTAGCTCCTCTACGTTGGCGTCAATGATTGTTTGATCAGGTGAATTGCCTCGAAGTGGAGCCACCATGAATTGAAAGACAATCGGTGCTATCGCAGGGTTATATCGGTGGGATTCTACCTCTGTCCATACCTTCACCGATGCAGCTTCTTTGAGGTTTTCGTGCCTTATAAGATCGTAGCCAGTCCCCTTGAATTTCTCAGCAAGGTATGATGTGATTGCCCTGGATTCTGGTAAAGACACAAAATATTGAGGGACTGCAGCAATGACTTCAAATCATGGTTATTTCACTTTCTTGTTGTGAAAAAATAAATAAAATATTTTTGTTTACGTGATTCATTTGTAGAAAATAAAATAAATTTCACTGCAGTACTGATATGTTTTTTTAAAATCATGTAAGAAAAAAAAAAACCAAAACATTGGCGTATAAAGAGACCTTGATGTGTAGAAGTTCGGTTTTGATTGGTTGGTGAAGATGCCTAGCGAGGCGATGCTTTCACCATGGAAAATAAAACCTCCAAAAAACAATTCAACATAAACTCGACTACAAACCAATCATAGGAAGACATGCTTTGGAGTGGGACCAACAATGAGTTTTTCATCGAGTACATTGGGGTTGAGGAGGAAGGAGATAAAAAAGGATGAATGTTTGTGAACGTGGTTTTATAAACCATGTTTTATAAAAATTTGAAAATATTTTTTTATTTAAAATTAATTTTTTTATATTTTTTTATCATTTTGATGTATGGCTGTTAAAAATAATTTTTTAAAAATAAAAAAATTATTTTAATATATTTTCAAATAAAAAACATTTTAAATTACAATCATTACCGTATTCTTAAATACAAGTATACTTTCACACCCTGGTTTTGATAAAGCTGAAATTCTAGATGCAACCCATGGTTTTGAAAACATACTCTCAAAACTCGAAAGTACTTTAAATCACATACATACTGCAGACCCTAAAGACAGCTCCGAGGAATTAGATTCCATTGACATTTGCTTTGATCTATAACTTGAAGATGCTGCAAATATTGTACTTAAAATAATCTGTTAAGCTCATTCATCAATTGGTTACTACCTAATCGCAGCAATTATGAATGATTAAGCGGGATTATGACTTATAAAGTGCTGTCTTGAACGTATCTTAGAGATGTAATGATACGATGAAGTTAAAATGTGGCGAAATACTCTCTCTAAATTCAAGGTCTTCCAGCTTAACTTCGATTTATGGCAGCTTAATTTATAGGCTACTTGAGCCTTGAAAATATGCTTCTTTGACCACCGCAGGTTAGTTTTAAATTTAAACACACCAACCAGCCTGCAGGATCTCCAACAACATTCTCAAAAGATCACCTATGGAGTTAGTTTCATGTGTGTGTTAGTGAAGAAGTAATTAGAAATAAATCATAGCTTACCGAATAAAGTAAGATCATCTTCTTCAAGAGCTGGAATCTGACCAAAGGGCTGCATGCATATAGAAAACAATTCAACTGTGTAAGAAAATGAAATCAGAAACTAACACAAAACTAAACGAGAATTTGGTACTAACTTACATTTTTGGCCAGGAAAGGAGGCTGCTTGTGCTCGCCAGCTAAAAGATCAACTGGGACAAGCTCAAAATCCAAGTTCTTCTCATGGAGGCATGTCAGCACGCGAGAGGTGCATGTGGACATGGGTGCTCCATACAACTTAAGCACCATTGATGAAGACAGAGCAACAGATTTCACAGACTGGTAGGTTTTATATTTTGTAGATGAAGAAAACCCAACTCCTTCACTGCTTATTATACTAGTTACCTGCTGTCTAGCTACTACCCATTGACTTGTTTGCTAATTTTTCTTGTTTTTTTGGCTTCTCTGCTAATCTAGCCAGCTAGTGGTCTCTGAAATGCATGTGCTCGGGGTAGTTTTGCTGCGTGTTTTCTTATTCACAGGAAACGTGTAAACCAGCAGGTCAATCTTTCAAAACAACTGTGATGACTAACTGGTGTGCGTCCCTTAATTAAATTGGATATATTGTGCCATTAACATGGAAAGTAAAAAAGGTTTGGTGAATTTATCCAGCTGCACAAAGTATACGCGAAGTAGTATACTATAAAATGTTAAGTTTCAGTGACGCGATAATTGCGATGATTAATTGATGCGCATTTCTGAAATATTACATCTAATTAATTATATCGTGTTTTATAATTGTGAGTAACTATCCTCAGTCTTCCCATGAAAATCCACAACAAAATGCCTCCGTCTAAACCTAACTAAAAAAAATTCTTATGAGATTTATCATTAAATTGCATAATAACAATAATTTACTTATTTAATTTACTAATCTTATATTTAATTTAGTTAATGATTTTAGAGAGTAAGAAATTTTTTTATTTTAATAAAATTTTAGCAGAGTTTCTTTTATTTAGGAACACTACCTAAAATTTTATTCCGCTTAAAAATACCTGCAAATAACCACAATAATTAAATACAATAAATTCTCACATTTTATAATCACACGTAGTCTTAGACTTATAATTCAAAACATAAATCTCAATTATTTTCACCCGTCACATTTATGAACTGTTGTTTTATTAAGAATGTTTTCATGAAATTAATGCAAATAAATAAGCATGCATACATACATACAAAAGGAATATGAAATGTTTAAATAATGCAACATTTTACTAATTGAAATCCTAAAATATGTTAATATAACTCATCTATCTATCTATATTTATGTCATTTACTAGATGATTTGAGCTCATCAATAGCACAACTGTATCATGCTCCTATTCTTGGCTAAGTGGCCTTGTTCTTTTCCACAACATCATCAAGAGTTAGCATATCTTCAAAGTTCTCAAGTGCATTATACATTGAACCACCGAGATGCATAGGTATACATTTGTGTTTTTTGTCAATATTACGATATATAGATGCAGCCTCTCGACCCTCCCGTAACAACAAGCTAACCTAATATTAACAAAAAAAATTAATGTTAGATTAAAAGATCAATAAATAAAATATATAACATTTAGCATAAATTAATTCTAAAAATATTTGATTATTTACAGTATTTTGAATCCGTTAGACATGTTGCTCGTATTGCATATCTATGGGTGGAGGAATCTGCTTGGAATCCGGTGTAATGACCTAACATGTGATATCCACGTACCAAATCATATACTACTCCTTTAAAATCACATGATGTATCTCTATAAATATCTCATTCCTCTATGCATCCTATTGTGATATATAAGTTTCATAACGTTTTAACAAATCATAATCATCATTTTTACCCTGACAATTTAAGGTGTGCAACACATCACTTGTATTGATGTTGACTGAAATGTGTTGTCTATAGCTAAATTATCGCATTACTTAATCTAGACAATATAGATCAACCATCTAAAAAAATAGAACCACTGATATCTATATATTCATCTTGTTAATGCAAACAGCTGGAGCAACTAGCAATTTATCATCCTCATTCCACTACAACATTATCCAGTTTTACCGACGGACTCATTCTGTCGGTGACAGTAATGCAATCCGTCGGTGAAAATAATACCGATGGACTCACCGACGGAACACGTCCGTCGGTAAATCCCATTTCCGTCGCTAATTCTGTCGCAAATAAAAAAAACCACCTACCGACGGAAACACCGATGGTTTTACAGACAGATACGCGCGCGCCAAAAAAAAAGTTTCCAGCGGGAACATTACCAACGGAATAAATCCGTCAGTAATTTCAAGGGTAATTACCGACGTCATTACCGACAGAAAATCCGTCAATAATTATGGCATGGCTGGTAATTTTGTTGCAACTCTCTGTGTAATACCGACGGATATTATCCGTCGGTAATTCCGTCGGAATTTAATCACCGACGGATGATATCCGTCGGTGATGCCGTCGGTAAAGATGGCATGGATGGTAATTCTTCGGCAACTCTCTGTTAAATACCAACGGATAGTATCTGTCGGTATATCCGTCGGTAGGTATTTAAAATATATCTAAAAAAATAATTTATTAATTGTAAAAAACCTTAATAAACAAATAGAAATGCATTAAACATTAAAAATGTAAAAGTAATGTTAAATAATATTCATTACAAATTTAATGTGTTTAAAAAACAAAATTAAACTAGAATAGCGGCGGAGCTGGAGGAGGAGGCGGAGGAGGAGGAGGTCTGGTTGTTCCCGGGACCATACGGCCAAAAGGAAGCTGCACAAGTATCGTCACCCATCTTTGATCTCATCTCCATAACTATTTGACGGAGCTCATCATAATTCGTCGAGAGTTGTTGATATTGTTGTTTCAACGCAATGAACTCCTCGATCGGGTGTTCGATCCGATGGAGAGCTTCCAACAGTTGAGACACTACGAGTCGAACGCAAGTTGTCGGCGTAGTGTTGGAGAGCCCGTAGACCCTATTTTTATCGGGTCCACCGAGACGATCCCGCCTCCATCCACAAATCTGGATTGAAATCTAGATGGGTTGACGGATTGTCCCCATATCTCTCCCTCAACCGGCTATTATAGGTCTCCGAAAATTCCATCGGTAAAAAAAATCATCAAATGCAATTCAAGATGCAATTCAAGAAAATAATAACTTACAAAATAAAATGAATGAAGGAACATACCACGAAGTGCTGAGCATGGTTGTCCACGAACTGCTGCACCCCCTTTTGGCGGTCTTGACTCCGCACATGCGTCTCTAGAAACAGCTCCATTGGACTCGGTTCACGTCCAAGAGACGGCACTGTAAGGAAAAAATAGGTTGAAAGTTAAATATATTATAAGGAACGACAAATTAATTAACGATATATTTCATTAAAATTAATCTTACCATCCGCTTTGCATGTGCGCCGAATGGGACGGATCCGCCGGTGTGCGTGGTCACCGAACCATAAATTTGCCGGTTCCGGTTGTCGGCTCCCGGATCGTGAGCGCCGTGAGAACCGCTCCGAGGTCACGTGCTCAATATATGCCGTCCATATTTCCCCGAGATGAATGACGGTTTGAATTCCCGCCAAACCGCCACCTCATTCCATCCTTCAAGACCGTTATCCTCGCATGTCTTTTTGATTTTTTTCGGGTGTCATACCAAAAATCACGCAACCTACTTCCATAGTAACAAATTAGAATTTAAAACATAAAATTATAAAACAAAAATAAATATTATTTTCGATGTTACCTAGTTGCCGCGTGATTCTCCCATACCCTCCTCACAACATTGTTGTCCGCCCTATCCCACTCAAATTTGTTCTGTGTATATAAATAATTCATATAAAATAAAAATAGTACAAGATATAAAATTATAAAAATTATTTATTAAAAATTAACACCGACCGAAATCGCTTAAACCATGCATCGATATTAGGTTTCCACTCAGGATGTTTGGAAACCTGGCTCCATTGAAACAATGGAATCTCCATCGACGATTTAAACGTCAATGTTATAGTCCTTGCAGCCTCAATGTTTGTGAACCTGAAATTAAATAAAAGTAGTAATTAATATTAATTAGTTGTTCATAAATTATGTTATAAGTATATAAAAAAAAACTAAAACCTAAACAAACTTACATTGAGAGGTCATCCTTCCATTGTGCCCGGTACTTGCGGGTGAATTGACCCCATTTGTGAAGGCACACCGCTCTCGCGTTGTGAAACCACGCTAGAAGAGGCAGCATCACAAGTTGGCGTAGATTCCTCGCCGTGATCAACACCTAAGGATACGTCCTCCTCGCTGCTAGAAGAACTAGCTGCAACCATCTTCTGACGACGTCTTGTAGATTTCATTCTACGCATCTACACAAATGTATACGAATAATTACATAATTAACTTCGATTATTAAAAAAAAATTCAACGGAGTCTCCCCTCTTTGAGGGGTCCCAAGTTGTCGACAAAATTATATTACACTTCCAATTTTATTTCACATCCCGATCCAATCATCCTGGATCTCAACCCAACTCATCATCATCAACACAACATTTTATTCAATAACATCATATAGAATTACAACTATGAACATTCATTGTTAAATTGGTACTTAGAGTTACAAACATTAGATTTAAGTCATACATTCAAATTTACGGATTAATATTACATTTTTAACATAAATTCAACAATAACAATTATAGCAATACAAACAATAATATCCTAAATTAAGATAAACTAATTAAATGCAATTCTATATATATAAATTAACATTTTTAAAATAAATCAACAATAACAATTATATTTATAAATTAACATTTTTAACATAAATTCAACAATAACAATTATAGCAATACAAACAATAATATCCTAAATTAAGATAAACTAATTAAATGCAATTCTATATATATAAATTAACATTTTTAGAATAAATCAACAATAACAATTATATTTATAAATTAACATGTTTAACATAAATCAACAATAACATTATATCAATTCAAAATAAATTTGGGAATAAAAATGCTTACCTTAATAATGTGTTGAATTTAAGATTTTATCTACAAACAATATACAAAACAAAGAACACCAAAAAAAATAATCATAATTAAAATAAAAAAAATACAAAGATAAAGAAAAAAAATACATACCTTTTAAAACTACCACCAAAACAATAAAATCCTTCTAAAAGCTAAATATAAATGATAGAAGAAGAGCAAGGGAGAAGAGAAACGGAGAAGAGGAGAAGAGAAAGGGAGAAGAGGAGAAAATGAACAAAGTGGGGGGGGATGGGCGGTATATAAAGCAATATTTCCGACGGAATTACCGACGGAAATTAATTGCTGTCGGAGCAATTAATTTCCGTCGGTAATTCCATCGGAAATTAATTGAAATTCGCACCAAAAAAGTTTGGAAATCCCGCCAAACTTTTGGATCCGTCGGAATTCCCGTCGGTAATAGTGCAGACGGACACGTGTCAGACATGCGTTATCCGTCGGTAATGCCGTCGGTATTGGACGTCGGAAATGCTGTCGGTAATCGTGCAGACGGACACGTGTCAGACATGCGTGCGACAACCCGTCGGTGATTCCGTCGGTATTTGACGTCAGAAATGCCGTCGGAAATCCGTCGGTGAATGTGGCAAAATCCCGTAATTTTTTTGCAACTCTCTGTGAAATACCGACGGTTTATATTCCGTCGGTGAAAAGGTAAATTTTTCTTATTTTTTTTATGTAACCCTCTCAAAAAATCTTGAATTGCAATCTTACAACACACATAACACAATAACAAAGGCTGACCCTTAAAGAAGAATAAATATTTCATGTTTCAAATTATTACATTATAAAAATAAGGCTTTATAACATGTTTAGTTAGTCGGAATTTTCATCTTCGTCCTCTATTGAATTGTTATCATCGGCTTCATCGCACTCTTCAATTTCGTTATCATCTTCTTCAACAACATTCTTTTTCCACTAGTAGAGCTCAGAACAACATTCAACTCCTCTGCGTCAACATCAACAAGACTATCGTTGAAAACATGAAAATTTGAACTTTCTTCTAAGTCAATCGACGGAGCAACTCGGTATGGTTCAACCAACTCACTAGCTTGAAAGACTTCATCTATCACACTTGCGTCTTCGTTCTCATCCCGAACAACCTCGACACGACCCTTGGGTTTTGTTTTTAAAACGGATAACCAATCAACTCTTGATCGGTCCTTTCTAAAGGAAGGGGTGTATGTGTAATAAACTTGTTGGCATTGCTTTGCAAAAACAAAGACGTCATTTACGTTGCGGTGTCTAGCTTTTGAATTGATTTCAACGAGACCATGGTGAGGATCTACTCTGATTCCTTTGTCAGTTGTGTCATACCAATAGCATTTGAATAAAAACACTCTATTTTGCTCGCTATGATATTGCAGTTCGATGACCTCTTCCAATCTACCGTAGTAGTCAACTTCAAACTCACTGGAAGTCGATCCCTTAATACAAACACCAGTTGTTGTATGTCTTTCTTCCATGCCCGTATTCTTCAAGTATGAAAGACATATCCATTGACAAAATATCCATTATAGCACTTGACTTTTCTTTCGGGGCCCAAACATAGTAAAGACGGTGAAATAGCAAAGACTACCTCCCATTTGATAAACCTAGCTTGTAAATTAAATACAACAATAATCAATAAACGGATATTATGTAACATTGACTACAATTAATTACATTGCAAGAGATAATGAGTTTGTGATAGGACTTACATGTGTTCTAAACCATGTGGCAAATTGTTCATCTTGTAATTGAAAGATCTCGAGATTCGGTCATTTGTGAGTTATTGGACAGTAAGTATCGTCGATGTTGCTTGCAAGGTTGTTCCAAAGTATATGAGTGTATGGTATCACAAAACATAAATAGTACACTCTTGACAAAGTTTAAGTCGAACATCTACTTACTTAATAAAAGGTCTCAGCTCATCACAGTTAAATAGGACATAATTGTGTGCTTGTCTGAACTCTATTTCGGACAAATATCTTCCCCTCAAGGCATTTTTAGGTGTGGGTCGTCCAGGATTGGAGAATATTGACAAGTTCCCACTTGAATGCACTTCATCACCATCATCATGCCGTGGAACACGGTTTATCCTCGTTCTCAAATGAGGTTCGAAATAGTATGAGATAAATGTTGAGATCTCCTCAACAATATACGCCTCACATATTGACGCCTCAACATGCGCCTTGTTCTTAACCTTTTTTTTTAAGATTGAACAAGTACCTGCATATATATATATATATATAAAAAAAAAAATTATCAATTAAAAACATTAAAATAAAAATAAAAACATTTAATTATAAATGTCATAGCAACTGTAATATCTAACCTCTCGAATGGATACATCCATCTGTACTGGACCGGTCCTCCAACTTTTACCTCAAACGGTAAATGTACGGGTAGATGCTCCAATGAGTCAAAAAATGATGGAGGGAATATCATCTCAAGTTTGCATATTGTCTCGACGATATTCTTTTCAAGCCTTTCAATGTGATCAACATTCAACTTGCTGGAGCATATGTCTCGAAGAAATGACTAATCTCCGTTAGTGCATCCCATATCCCCTTTGGCAACAAATCACGAAAAGCTAATGGGATGAGTGTTTGCATAAACACATGGCGGTCATGACTCTTCATTCCATATAATCCGCATTCCTCCGTATTAACCAGCCTTGATATGTTCGAGGCATGTCCATCGGGGAAACGCAGACTCTTAAGCCATTTGTAGACTAGTAGTTGTGCGTTTTTCTCTAGCACGAAGCTTGCTCTTGGTTTTGCGACCCGTGACCCATCACAAACCAACTCCATATTTTTACGGTTACGTAACAGCGCTACATCCAATCTAGCCTTGATGTTGTCCTTTGTCTTCCCCTTCACATCCATGACGGTGTGGAAAATGTTCTCAAACACGTTCTTTTCAATGTGCATGACGTCAAGGTTATGGCGGAGCAGATTGGTCTTCCAATAAGGAAGCTCCCAAAATATACTTCGCTTCACCCAATTATGGGTCAAACCAAAACCAGGAAACTTCGCTTCCGATTGGAGACCAAACACAATTTCACCGTACTACGACACAACATCAAACAATTCTTCACCGGAAAGACGCGGGGTGCAACATCATTTTCAACTCGCCAACAAAGAACCTGTTCTTTCGTACCTGTGGTTATGTGGCAAGAAACGACGGTGACAGTCAAAAAAAGAAGCTTTACCCCCGTTTGTTAGCGTGAATGCCTTGTTGTTCTCCATACAATATGGACATGCTAGCTTTCCATGCGTGCTCCAACCAGAAACCATTCCATAAGCTGGGAAATCATTGATAGTCCACATCAAAGCCGCTCTCATAACAAAATTTTGTTTCCTCGAGATGTCATAAGTCAAAGCTCCAGAGGACCACAACTGCGTCAACTCATCAATCGACGGACGAAGACAAACATCTATATTCCGCCCCTGGATCGCTCGGACTGGTATGACCATAGATAAAAACATGAACTCCGGCCTCATACACATCCCCGGTGGCAAGTTATAAACCGTCGCATGACCGGCCAACAAGAATAAGGAGCAGCAAATGACCCGAATGGGTTGAATCCGTCTGTACACAACCCAAGACGCACGTTCCTTGATTCACTGAAAAGGGAGGATGCATACTTGTTAAAGTGTTTCCGGGCTTCACCGTCAGAAGGATGAACCATCACTCCATCAACGGCATGGTGTGATTGGTGCCATGTCATGTGCTCGCAGTCCTTGGTGACATGAATAACCTCTCCAGTCTAGGTGTGATTGGGAAGTATCTAAGTTTTTTATATGCCACGAGAGTCTTCCCTCTACCAGTTCCGGGTTTGTAACGGGAATGCCCGCATGTCATGCACTCGGTCATCTCAAAGCATTTTCAAGGTAGTATAACATGCGAAGTTAGGGCATATATCAATTTTCTCGGTATCCTAAACCGAGGGGTTTCATCATGGACTTGGCAAAGATAGAAGTTCTCTTTCGACTGTTCCCTTCGCCTAAAATGCTTCTCGCCCATTCAATAATCTTGTCATAACCGGCCTCACTCAACCCGTGATCGACTTGATGGTGAACACCGTGCTACGGCGATAATTTATCGTGGTTCGTGCAGCCATCCCATAATGGTTCGTCGGAATCTCTCAACGGATCAAAAAACCTTTGCTGCATCTCCGCATTAGGTTTTTCTTCTATGATTGGACATTCCCCGACATTACCTTCACTCATTTTCATTGCATCCATAACCATATTCCCGTAAGGATTACTGTTCTCATTTCCAACTTCATGCATGTTGCTAGCACTAGAAGTTGACCCAACCACCTGTTCTTCCATGCTCTCATCGGGAACAAATAGTTCTCCGTGAGCATACCAACACAGTAATCTTCCATGAACCCTTTGGTTAGAAGATGTATCGTTACAACATCTTTATGCAGAAACTTTAAATTTTTACACTTCCCGCATGGACACCTAATACCGCCATCGTGAAATTCCTCGGAATAGATGTTGCGAAATTAATAAAACCCTAGACACCGTTACAATAATCCATCCTCCGCAATCCTTGGGGTGAGTCCCGATACATCCATGACTTCTATTGAACCTCTATAAAACATAACAAAAATATTGGTTTTCCCGACATTATTCAACAAACTAAAACAACACTTATGTTAAATATTCATTATCAATTATCAACTATCAACGTTCATACATACAAATTTATACATATATAAATTTATAGAAATCACAATTTCGAAATATAATTGATAACAATTAAACAAGACACTTAAACAAGCTATTAATTATTTATTTCATCACAACGACACATTTAATTCGGTGTAATTCAAATAAAATTTCAACAATTTACAAACAAATATAATTTGACAAAATCTAAAACAAACTATAACAACTACAAAATTATACATTCATACTACAAGTTTCTTTGACAAATAACAATTAAACAAGTACAAACGTTAACAAAATACATATACTAAAACAATAAAATTCACAATTAAATATTAAAACTAAAAAGGATAGATTTACTTACAAAAAAATGATAAAATCTACAAGAAACGGATATTGTGACCACGTACAAGATATAAGAAACTTGAGTGCTCATGTTGAGAATAGTGGAGAGTTTGGGATGGGTGTTTGGCAGTTTGGGAGGGGAGCCGCAGTTTGGGAGGGGAGAGGTGGGATGAGAAAGAAGAAGAAGGAGAAACAGAGGAAGAAAGTGTCGGCAGATGGGTGCATATAATGGTTTTTTCCGACGGAATCACCGACGGATTCTTTCCGTCGGTGATTCTATCGGTGATGCCGTCGGTGACAGTGCCACGTCACTGTACGGCTATCTCAGTTTGAATCCCTCGGTAATTTCCGTCGGTAAAATCACCTGACGTCACCACGCCGTTGCATATTTCCAGACGAACTGTATACCCCGTCGGCGAAACCGTCGATATATACCAACGGAATATTTCCGTCGGTATATACCGATGGAATTACCGACAGAATAAATCCGTCGGTATATACCGACAGATTTGGAGACGGAATTATTTCCGTCGGTATAAATTACCGACGGAATAATTCCGTTGCTTTTCTCCGGTTTTCTGGTAGTGTTCGGAGTTCACATGACCAGAATTACTTCTGCCATCAGAAGAGGATTTACCACTGCAGTCACTAATAACATGAAGCGAAGAACGTGGTTACAGAACACATTAAGGGACCATTTAACCAAGTAATAAACGCTCCAAAATGAACTTCCTTGTTAGACATTCAAACTACTATTGATGTCTATTTGAAGAAAACACGAACAGGCTCTTCTGCCTGTCTTGACTTCTAAGTTAATCGTTGCTTAACAACTCTACTTTCGTACCACCGTCGGAACAAAGGCAAACACATACTAGGAAATGTCCATCCCCACCTCGGACTTTTGCTCATTCCCTCCTAATCACTATATTATCGAGAAATCTTTTCAGAAAACCACCGTTAAAATTCGACAGATTTGTATACAAAGTGGAATTTGCGCGTTAACAGGGAATGAGGGGGAAGAAAAGAACAAAGACTAAGAGCAACGCCAAAACTGGTATTGTCGAGTCAGGATTCAGAGTTACATTTATAGTCACTGCTCAAACCACACATCCGAATACACAGCAGACGACTCCTGAGACTTGTAAATCCTTCCAGCACTGTTAAATGAGGAAGGCGATTCCATTTTAGCATAGTTTGCAATTCGAAATGGCATAATAATTCCACTAATAATCTCCTCTTTTTTTTTTCTTTTTTCACTTACTTTACAGTTTTATAATTACATATTTACAACATAATATAGCCATATAGATGAGGCAACGCAGGAAGTACCCAAATAGAAAAGGGAGAAAAAATATATATTTCCAGAATGAATGAGATGCCTCTTTAAAAGGCTGCTTCTGGCTTCAAGAAGTTGTGATATTCCAGCTGAGTCATCTCTCCACCATTCACAGGATCAAACTGACAACGATAGAAACTGCAAACATAACCAAACTGCCTATCAACAATTTTATTCCAGAAATTTCTTTTATCAAGAAATAATGCCAAGCCAAAAAAAAAAATTGGCAAGAAGTTGAGGTGGTGGTTCCGGTGAGGATGAGGGGTAGAGTTGGGGGCAATGTGGAGGCCGGAAGAGCATGATGGCAAGAGATATGAAAAGAACATGGAAAAATGATGCAAAGCCATTCATCGTTGAAGGTACACTGAAGCACAACATTATGGGGAAAATTCCCCAGAAAATTCATGCACTTTCCACTTCAAGCCTTCCTCTCCTTTAATTCCCCATCACTATCTACCAGTGACGTCAGTATAAAATCATATTAAATGAAATCGATGTAAAATTTCTACAGCAGCAGAATAGAACTGATGTCTTGTTACCTCCCATCCAAACCAAGAATAACCACCGTATTCTTTTGGTGACCAAAAGCAACAATGTACTGAGAACCCTCAACTAAGTGAAACTGAGCCACCGACCACTCTGAGCTGAAATACTTTGGTAAAACTCCTGCAGGTGAAATCCTAATTAAAATACAACAAAATATGCATACATAACCCTTGATCTAGGTGCACAACTTCAAAACAAGTATAAATTGTCAAAATTTTGCTGCATATGGATTAGAAATAAAAACTCCTTCCAGTGAATGGATATGATCCCTACTTGCTGGATTTACTGGTGCCGTATTCAAAGTGATACTATTAGGAAACAGTTCAACGGGGTCGATGATACAAATTTTCATTATTAATGTTCTTTAACTAGCAATGTTAGTCGGACATAACAACTTGCTAAAAAGTCATTCACCTATATTTAGTGTTAGATCTCAGATGATTCATTATCTGTTTCTTCTATTTTACAAATTGAAAATGTTTGCCATTCTAATTTCAAAGGAAATCACTCCCAAGTGTTACTAATACTGTTTAAGAAAACTCTGTTGCGTCAAGTGCATGTGATTAAGTTACAATGTCCAAAGTGACTACAGCATAATGTTCAATTTACAATAGGAAGAGAGAAAGGTTAAAGGCCATCACCTTTGAAGAAAGATAATGAAGAGGCAGGTGATGTAAGAGCAAGATTAGGCTCATTTGTGCTCTGTGACCTGTCAATCACTGGAGATCCTGGATTAATCTTAAGGCTGAAGACATGGACAGTTCCCTTATCACTTGAGACAGCTAGCCACTGGGCAGTCAAAGAAAATGCCAAACTATAAACTTCTGCTCTATCTGCACCCCTCCTCAACTACATTCAAGCATCTAGTTAGTTTTGGCATATATGAAATTTCACAATATAATAATTATGAGAATCATATCCTTGCTGAAAAAAAACAAACTTATATACAATTCACAAATAACATGACAGACAAATGCTGACATGGCATAGTTGTTGGGGGGGCAGCCACGATTTGGATATAAAAAGGAAATTACCCAGTGAAGGAAATGTAATTGAGCCCTCATAGTCCATTTATTTAAATGACAATTGTAATTTGAAGCACAGATGTGAATATAAAATAAATCAACTAAAAGCATTCAGAGCAGAGATAGCACCCACATGCAGCATATCCACACACAATTTCTTGTTTCCCCTTCAAACATTGCAATTACATGCCAATACATTGAAAGCGCTGACAATCAATACATCATATTTCATATGTCATTAAGTAAACCATATAGGAAAGAACTCTCCCTATATTTTGACCTGAATGACCACAACTATTACAGTAAGAGGCTAAGAGCAGGTCGTATGATATCACGAATTGATAAGAGCAAAACCTTAGTCACGGTACAAACTACAATTCCTATCTATAACTGGACTTGAAGCTCTATTTAAAAAGAAAAAAGAAAGATCAACAAAAGCCACATACAGTGGATACATCCCTATACCAAACTAACGGTCGTCTAGATCAACTAACACTAAATCATCATTTGTATTGCCTTCCCTCGTTTTTGGAAGTGTCAAAATGAGAATTCAACACCTCACAAAAAGTTTTCAAACCCTGTGGAGTTGTACAAAACAAAGCAAAACGACACAGAATATCTACCAGCAGCCTCAACTATTTCCAAACCACAATGCACCAACAACAGTTCACAATCAATACAGCTAGCTATACAGACTAGGCAGCTTCGAAAATACAATCCGCGTAAAAGAGATGAAAATATATACCTCTTGAAGCAGGGTGCCATCAGCTGTATTGAAAATCCGAACGAGAGTACCCTTAGTGCTAGCAGTAGCCAGCAACTGCCCATCCTGCGTGAGAGCAAAACACGCAGTCCTCGAATCATGCGCCATAATAAACTTAGTTCGTTTTGAAGCGTAATGCTCCACCCTAACCTGACCTTTCTGCAATCCTGGACAAACCAAAACTAACGATCCAGCCCCATGCGAAACCGCACAGAGCCCTTTCGGATTCGCAATGGTTTCAATCTGATGCAAAAGCTTCAAATCCGCAAAGTTATAAACAAATATTTTCTGCTCCAAAACAACAATAATCCTATCCCGTCTTAGCTTCACGGACCGGACCTCAGACCGAAACGATAGCTCGCCGATGCATCGACTCTGATGGTCGTCCCAGATCATGACCTTGTTCGGAGGGTACTGAGGGTCAGGTCCACCACCAACAAGAGCTAAAACATTGCATCTAAAAAGCATCTCAACCGCTCCAATCCCGCCGCCACTATTTCCGCTGCCATCGAAGTCGCGACGGAAGATCTCGCGGAAGGGGTCGCAGTTGTAGATCCGAAACCCGTGGTCAGTTCCTGCCGCGAAACACCCAGAATCCTGGTTGAAGGAGACATGGAGAAGAGAAATCGAAGGCGGCTGTGAGGTTGATTGAGGCTGAGAAGATATAGAGGTGTTGTAATTGGAAAAAGGGTTAGGGTTAGGGTTAGGGTTAGGGTTTGGAGGCATAGTAGAAGAGAGGGAACCGTAAGATTGAGGCTCAGACGGGGACTGAGTTTGGGAATCGAGTTCATCTTGAGGGGCCAGAAGTTCCGGGTTAGGGTCCGGGTTAGGCCATGGAGGAGAGGAGTACGCTGAGAGAGTAGCCATGGAGACAGGACCTAAAAGAGAATTTTCGAGTTAATTAAGGGGGTTACTGTGAAACGGAAACAGGAGACAGAAATGGTGACTATACAGGTTGATCTGCAATTACTATGTTGTTCATGTTGGTTAGCTTGTGAGAGGGTTCAGATTGGGGATAGTTTCGTCTAATTATTTTATTGTTCGTGGAGATTCGTTTATTTACGGACACGCGAGCTTGAGAGGATGCTTTGCTTTAGCTTTGGTACCGGAATCGTAAATTATTTTTTAAAAGTATTTTTTATTTAAAAATAATTATTTTTAAATTTTTTATATTAATATATTAAAATTATTAAAAAATATATTAATTTAATATCTTTTCAAATTATATTTTTAAAACATATCTAAATACATTTTCAACTACAATATAAAATATTCTTATAAAACAAAATACCCGTCATGACCTAAGGAAAAACTGCTTCTATTCTCGTAGAAGAAGTTATTGATTTTTATACTAGCAATTTCATTAAATATATGAATAATTTGAATTTTTTATTTTTTATTTTTTTATAAATTTATTGATGATATAATTAATTAGATTTCTTTGTCTCATGTTGTGACATGTGACATAAATATTGGGGTTTTTAGAGTTATAATTGAAGTTGTCAAACTTCATTTAGTTAATAATTCATATTATTTAGGACATGTAGTCTCACTATTTTTTAGCCATTTACCATGTAAAAATATGTTGTTTGTTTCAATTTTATTTCTTTGTAAGGTTTATATAATATCCTAATAGCTTGCTATATGCTTTTATAAACAATATATAACAAAAAGTTTACAATAATTTGGTATTAAAGCACCATTATTGGGCTTGATTGTGAGAGAAAATAAACTATAGTTTCTTAAGAAGAGAGAGCTAAAAGAAAGAAAGGTAAAAAAAAAATGAGAGAATTGAAGCATGATAGCTAAAAATAATTTTATTCAGCCAGTAATTCCTGAGTATGATGGCTATTATGATTATTGGCCCATGATTATGGGGAAAAAAAATTGTTTGAATGGGTATTAGAGTTTGATGGAGAATGGAATTCTTGTTGTGGCAGAAAGAGTGGAACTTACTGAAACACAACAAAAATCAAGTATAGACCAGAAGCCAAAAGACTTGAAGGTCAAGAATTATTTATTCTAGACCATTGATAAAACTATTATGGAGAACATCCTCAATAGAGACACTACCAAGCATATATGGGACTCTATGAAGCAGAAGTATCAAGGTTCCACAAGATTCAAAGAAGCATAGCTTCAGACTATTCAGAAGGAGTTTGAGGTTCTACAAATAAAAAAGGGTGAGAGTGTTGATGAGTACTTCGCTTAAACAGTCATCATAGAAAACAAGATGAAGATTCATGGTGAAAACATGTAGCAAGTGGTAATCATTAAAAAATATCTTAAGATCAATGACTTCAAGGTTCGACTATATTGTATGTTCAGTTGAAGAGTCTAATAACTTAGACACTTTAACCATTGATGAGTTGCAGAGCAAGCTATTGGTACATGAGCAGAGGATGAACGGGCATAGTGAAGATGAGCAGACATTAAAGGTGACCTATTATGATAGATATGGTGGAAAAGAAAGCGGTTGAGGTCATGGAATTTTTTTAGGTAGAGGAAGAGGCAGACAAGCATTCAACAAAGCTATAGTTGAGTGTTATAAGTGTCATCAATTAGGACCCTTTCAATATGAGTGTCCTAAATGAGAGAAGGAAGAAAATTACGTTGAGTTTGAGGAGAAAAAAGAGATGTTGTTGATGTCATATGTAGAGTTTAATCAATCAAAGAGAGAAGATGTATGGTTCCTTGACTCATGGAGTAACAATCATATGTGTGTAAATAAGCAGTGGTTCTCGAATCTTGATGAGGAATTTTGGCAATTTATGAAGCTCGGGAGGAATAATTCCAAGATGGTGTGTTAGGAAAAGGTAACAATAGGTTGCGAATTGCTAGAGTTACTCATATAATCGCTGATGTTTTCTATATATCTGAGTTGAGAAATAATTTATTAAGTATTGGATAAATGCAAGAAAGAGATGTAGTTATTTTGATACAACATATAGTAATGTGAGTCTATCATCCCAAGAAAGAGCTTATCATGCAAACAACAGTGTCTATAAATAAGATGTTCATATTGTTTGCAAGAGTTTTGCCGAAAGCTCCCACTTGTTTCTAAACAACTCTTGAAAACAATAATCACTTGTGGCATTGTAGATATGGGCACTTAAGTTTCAAAAGTCTAAGAATATTGCAATACAAGCAAATGATGAGACGGTTACCATAGTTGAAGGCACCATCCAAAACATGCATTGATTGCACGGTGGGAAAGCAACATAGGGATGCAATTCCAATGAGGAGTTCATGGAAAGCATTACAAAAACTGTAGTTGGTACATGTTGATATTTGCGACCCATCAAACTTGTTTCCAGCAGTTAGAAGGGGTACTTCATAAGTTTTATTGATGATTACAACCGTAATGTGTGGATATATTTTCTTGCTGAGAAATTTGAAGCTTTTACTATCTTTAAGAATTATAAAAACCTTGTTGAGAAATAGACATGAGCTTTTATTCATTGTTTACACATAGATAGGAGTGGAGAGTTCACATCTCTCAAGTTTAATGCTTTTTGTAAAGCTAATACTATTAGCAAGCATGTTGAACACGTAAATGGATGAAAGATTTTGATTGGACATCCATGATGTCATAACCTAATCTTGACCCCATTTTCAACATATTTTTAAACAAAATAAAAAAAAATATGAAAAATTAAAAAAGAAAGAAAGATTAGGTGGTTGAATGACAAGTGAAGGAGGAAAAAATGACCAAAAAGAAATTTAGTCTCCTTTCAAAACTCAAAACAGTTTGGAGCGCTGTTAAATGATTTTAAATAAAAAAGTATTTGAAATTGAAAGAATTTTAAACTAAAGGATTTTAAGATTTAAAGTTTAAATAAATAAAAAATGAATGATGACTGTCATACATGTCGCACGTGGGCGAGCAGCATCAGGGGTCAAAGAGTCGTCACCTAGTTGTTTGGTTTAGAGTCATTAGGAGACCCGAATATACTGATCTTATTAGAAATTCTAGTGTAAGGGACTGGTTGTGACTATGAAAGGTATTAGCAACCTTAGCGCACCTTACCTAAGGTAAGCTACATTGTATGGTCTTTATATGGTTTAAATGTTTTGATGGGTTTTTAACCAATGGTCAGTCTATGGCTTAGAATAAAGATTTACTCTTACGAATAAATCTGATATTTTAAATTTATTATGGATTTGTATGCCTAGATAAATTTTTACGGAAAGGGTTTGTGTATGTGCTTTAACAAAGTTCACATATCTTGAAAGGCGAAAGGGTTTTTCACAATTTGTATATTATGGTAAAAAATATTCCTAATTAAAATTGGTGAATATCAAAAAATAATTTTGAAAGTTTTTTAGTCAACACCTGGTATTTAAATACCAGCCTACCTATTGGTCCATCATTTATACCAGGGTGTTGACCATGAATTTTCATTAAGTAAAAGTTTTGGGGTTATTGAAATATTGGTCAAATCCTTAATAAATTTTACAAACTTGCTGTAAATTTCAAAAAAAATGCAAAGGAAAATCAACACAGGTATTTTCTAAAATAATATTAAAAAGTTTTCTTTTTATAAATAAAAATAAAATTTTTATAAGAATTTGCTCGTATTTCAATAATCCTAAAAATTTTAATTCATGAAAATTAATGATCAACATTTTGGTATAAATGTTGGACCTATAGGTAGGCTGATATTTAAATATCAGGAGTTGACTAGAAATTTTTTAGAATTATTGTTAGATATTCACTAATTTTAATTGCGAGTATTTTTCACCACAATATACAAATTGTAGAAAACTCATTCGCCTTCTAGGATATGTGGCACCTACATAGACCATTTTCATAAGAATTTATCTGGACATATGAGCCCATAATAAATTCAAAATTTTAGATTTATTCATAAGAGTAAATCTTTATCCTAAGCCATAAATTGACAATCAGTTAAAAATCCATCAAAACCTTTAAACCATTTAAAGACCACACATTGCAACTTACCTCAGGTAAAGTGCGCTGGGGGTGCTAATATATTTCTTAGCCACAACCAGTCCATTATCCTAGAATTTATAATAAAAACAATACACTCGAGTCTTCTAGTGACTTTAAACCAAATAACCAGGTGACAACTCCTTGACCGCCGACACCGCTCGCCCACGTGCGACAAAATAATGACTCCGCTGGGGACTTCTATTTTTTACAATATTGGATTAGGCTTTATATGTTTTATTTGGTTTATATGATTTGGTGTGTTTTTGCATTTGGCTTTTTTATTTTTATTTTATTTACACTTTAGTATGTTTTATCTTGTTCATGCATGTGTGTTGGATATAGATAAATATTTTCATGCAGTACTAGTTTATTTGTGATATATCGCTTTGAAATGCATACACATGGAACTTCAAGTTGGGTGGGAGTAGCGATTTACCTTATGACTTTCAGTTAGGGTTTAAGTCTGTGAAACCATCCAACTCTTGGCTGAGTGTGTGGACTGATAAAAATTAGTATACGTACCATCCAACTACTTACTAAGCCCTCAAATTACCTTTATGAGGGTAATCACTAGGACAACAAGAGACTCTTTTGAGACTAGATAGTGTTTACCTCAATATCTTACGTAAAAGGACATAGAACTTGCATGTTGAAAGTGTGCTCCACAAATAAATATTGTTGCATTAAAACATGTTTAACCCTAAAAAACATCTTGGATTACAGGACTTAGGGCTAATAACATGGCCACCATTAAAGACATGATCTCTGTTGAATATGGGTTAGATTCTGAATCCTTATAGTTGTTAAAAAAGGATTGCTTGAGACTGGATGATAGTAAATTACCACCCATCAGAAATGTGAGTTGCTCTGGGAATGACTTGAAGAAGCTTATCTCATACATGAAAAGCATCTGTGAGGATGAGTTTTTAAACAAATATGAGAGGATAATGGGAATCACGAAGGTTTCCTGCATAATTCAACAATAAGGCCTTGATGCATTTTTAGAACCTTGAGTATCAATGCTTCACTTTTGGGAATGTAGACATGTGTTCTACTTTGAAAGAATATGGTTTACTGATCGATTCCCTTAAAATCTATATAAAGTCTACTTCCACCAAAGACATGACGAAGTGCTAACTGAATTGGCTGAATTGATCATAAGATATATTGGAGAAAAGCGTTACTGGCCTAAAATAAAAGAAGATCAAATAGATATTTGAAAAGAGGAAAAATGACTCTAGATTTGTTGAAGAAAAAGACAGAATACTTGCTTTAGAAATCTTTGGGTTGGTGTTATTTCCAAACCTCACTGGAATAATTAGTTTAGAGGCAAAAATAGCTTTTGTTGCATATGAAAACACTTATATAAATCTCACTCCGACAATATTAGGTAAACTATTTTAACACTCAACCATTGTAAGAGGGTTGGCAAGGGATCAATGAGATATTGTGAACAGTTATTATACATATGCTGATTAGCCATATAGAAACCGAGAGGCTAGTATTTAACAACTTCTGGTGATTTAGTAAAAAACCATTGAAGATACTTAAAAAAAAGGAATAGAAGGACTTGAGTAAGGAGAATTGGAAAGTAAAATTACAAGAAATCCCATAATGAGAAGTGAAGTGAAAAGCCCAATGGATGAGAGCAACAGATTGCTTGATGAGTTGTGGGTAAAGACAATGGGTGCCTCTAGTAGGAGTGACCGGATATGTCAGCTATACACCCGCTTTGGTTGTGAGGTAACTTGGGGGTGTACAACATGTGCCAAGGAAGTCCGAGTTATCCCAATTCTTCAGGTTATTCAATGATCAATCTGTTTTAATGCTTGAAGAACCTGCCATAATGCTCGGTAAATTGGAAGGGATGTCTACCAATATCAATAAAGCATGGCTGAGACTGATGTCTTTCTTAGAGATACAAAAAAAAAAAACTTTGCCTTTCTCCCTATAAACAATGATGATGAGTTGACTAGTTTTAAATGTAAAAGTTTTCATCAAGTATTAATGAAAAGGGCTTAGGCCCAACCTTGTGAGCAATCTCTTTATGATTAATGTGTTTTTATTAAGCATTGGTTTAGATTAAATTGTCTTGGATGCTATAAAAGGACCGGAACCCTTCCTGTTTATAAAGAAATGGTGGCCATATATTAGCCTGAAGTATAGCTAATCCATATCTAACATACATCATCATGCATAATCATACATCTATATGCATCTATTTTTGTGAATTATGGAATATACATGGCAGAAATTTGAAATATGGGTACCCCAAATCTGGTTTTCCTCTAAAAAGCCAAGAGTTTTCAACATTTGATGGTGTTATGGAGGATTTGCTCAACTTCCAATCTAGAAGATCGTTGTAGTTTTCTTCAAGCCAATAATAAACCATTCACTTTTTAAAATAATCAGAATTCTGAAATAATCATTCTTTTTACAATCCTAATCAACCTATTTAATTGTATTTCAAAAACATCCAAAATTGCATCATAGCTCTTGAATGATGTGTTTTGGGCTTTTGATAAAAAATCAAATTTTTTCTACACTCAATAAAAATACTTTCAAATTTACAACTCAATGATTCCATTTCAATAATTGTTACATAGACACAATCATTAATATTTGCAACTTAGTCTCAAAACAAGAAAGATGATTTATAATATGATTTTCTCTTTTGACTAAATTTGCAAAGTTCTTGAAAGAAAATGATAAGATGCATATATGCTTTTTTTTAATGGAACTTAGGAAAAATAAACACAATAAGTTCAATTGGAAGAAGTTCAATTTGAAGAAGTCCATTGCAATGATAAATTATAGTTGGTGAATTCCATCAAAAAATGCAATGACGAATTATGGTTTGTGAGTTCCATCATAAAATATGGTGACAACTTCTTTATAGAGATGAAAAATGAATAGTAATGAACATACACCTTCAAACAATACAGTAATAAACACACACCTTCAAACAATACTTTGGGGTAATAACAATAGATAAACCATGCTCAATCTATGAAAAAAAAAAATGAAAAACATAGGAAGATAAACTTATAGTAATCATTTGAGGTAATGGAGTCACTTGAACAATTCAAGCAAACTAGTGTCTGATTCTTGACATCCTAAATCCAAAGATAAAGATGATATAAAATAGAAAGACTAAACTTTCAAAATATGTGATTTATTCTTCCTATCTCCCCTAAATCATTCTGAGTTTTTTGCTTTATAAAATGTTAAAAAAATCAAAATCACTTCAAGTTTGTCACCTTATAAAATAACTATAATTTTGAAAATCACTTTAAGATTCAATTATATTTTTTTAAAATCACTGCAAGCACATCTTTTTAAAATGATAATTTTCAAATTCACTTTAAGTTCATCATTCTATAAAATAATAGGTTAAAAATAACTTTGAGATTCAATTATGTTTTCAAAATCACTTCGAGTTCATCACTTTATAAAATGAATAAGTTTTTAAAATCACTTCAAGTTCATCATTCTATGACATGTTCAATTATATTTTTTTAAAATCACTTTGAATTCATCACACTATAAAATGACAATTATTTCAAAATCACTTCAAGTTTCTTATCTATAAAATGATCATGTTTTTAAAATCATCTTGAGTTTATTACTCTATAAAAATATTTAGTTAAAAACCATTTTGAACGAGTTACTATATAGAAATACCATCCTTTAAACTGGTCACTCTATAAACCAACTATGTTTTGATTGTTCTCTGGTTTTCTATCAAGAAGATAAGAAAATAGACAGATAATAAGTTCAAGCCAAGCTTTTAAAAAAAAAACAAAAAAAATAAGAACCTAGAAAAAGACAGAAATTTCTAGTAAAAAAAAAAGAGAAAAGAGAGAAAAAAAGAAAAAGAAAAGAAATATCCATTGCCTTCTCTCTCTTCCAACCACTTGTCACCACACTATTGTGTCTCCCTTTCATCTTTCAACACTCAAAAAACCAACTAGCCACTACTACTCCACTCAAACCAACTTACATTCCAAGACCACTCACGCTGATGATTGTAATCATTAAATCATCATCACTATCATCTTCCCCACTCCAAAGTTGATTGACCTTCCACCATGAAAAAACACTCAAAACCCATCTGCTTCACCACAATTAAATAAAACCATTAAATCCACCACTAATTTGACTCAAACCATGTCGTGATTCCCATTGCTCTACTACCCTCTCTCGTCTATTCCACAATTACAACCTGAAAAGAACAACATTTCCCTTTTATTTCCCAGCCAATAAAATCGAGTTGAACTTCCTTTTTCCAATCAAATTAGCCTCCTCAATCATTTTAAACACCATGAAACAACCTCATATCATAGCAATACCTCCATTTCTAATCATCCAAAAAATTTGATCTGTTTCTACTCGTTTTGCATGATTGTTGATTGTGCGTAAAAAACATGCATTCTAACCTTTTAATATAATCCACTTGCTAATGTGTGGATCTCACATATCAACTGCTACCTAGTTGTTTCTAGTGATTTACGACTGGCTCCAACAACTTCTAAGGTCTTTTAGATCTCAAATGATTATTTTTTTTGCTTGAATGTGAATGTGTTTGATTATTGTTATGTATGGATGTGTTTAATTTTATCTCTCTATGTGTTTGATTTTTTACATTTGAATATGTTTAATTTATGCTTGTGGATTGTTAAATTTTCATATGTAAACGTGTTTAAATTTGTATGTGAATATGCATGATTTTATACAGAATGTGTTGGTTTTATGTGTCGATGTGGATTTTTATTCGTTATGGAATATAATGATTTTAAAAAAACCAACCAGTAGGAGTATTCTTATACATATACATATACATACATACATACATACATACATACATATATATATATATATGGGATTTTTATATTAATTTTTTTTTTCATTTTTGTTATTTAAAATAAAAAAAAAATGTTTGATTTTCTATGTTTATTTTTTGTACTATTTTCATACATATACATGTATAAAGGGGATTTTCATATTAAAAAAAAATTCTTTCATTTTTGTTATTTAAAATAAACAAAAGTGTTTGATTTTCTATGTTTATATTTTGTATTTATGTTTTTTTGGAAATTAAATATGTTCGATGTGCTATGTTTTTTTTCTTAATGCATGACTGGATCTATGAGTTGAAGGATGTCTTTGACATTACTCTTTTAATTCACTTTTCTATCATACAATAAATCATTATCATAGTGAAAGTGACCTTTGAGGTGACAATATCTGATTTTAAAATACACACACACACACACACACACACACACACACATATATATATATATATATATATATATATATATTTCATGTAGATATTGTTTGGTCTTTATTTGTAAGTATTTATTTTATTATAAAGCTTGTATAGGAATACTTGTTTATTGTGAATAGATTTGGGTCTGGTCAACATGATTCCCAAAGTCTATTGAGTGTAAATGATGGCCTTCATACCCATTTTAAAACTAAACAAACTAAATGAGTTGAAGTCTAATTCAACATTCACTATCCTCTCAAGCCTAATGTCTATATTTCAAAAATAAGGATTAGGTTTTTTGTTGGGCCCAAATCTCAAATCATTGTCTCAAAATTTTAGTCATCATTTACCATACATATATCAATTTAGCTAAGTATTTAGCATGTAAACATCATAAGCACAATTTGTCATAAAATACATATATGAAGCAACGTACCTTATGTAGAATGTCTTTGGGTGATTTTCAACTTCTCTTTAGTATAACTATTTTTTATGCAATAATCTCAGAAAAACTAGTTAGGGTTTCTAATTACCATAAAACTATATAGCGAGTCATATTTTTTTATTTTTACCCTTAATTCATCGATACATCTATTACAACCCATGAGACCGGGGTAAGAGCAATTTGAACTTGATAATAAGTTTTCTCCAACGTGAAAGACTGATGTAAGAAGATTTTTAAGGAAAATTATTTTTCTTAGTTATTATTATTTTCGATTTAGTTTAGAAAAATATTTTTCTTTATGATGTTTTTTTTTCTATTTATTTTAGAAAATAAAATATTAAGATTGGTAATTGTTTTATTTATTTTAGTTTAAGGATCCCTAAAATAACTCTATAATCATTGATTGGGATTGTTTTTCTCTTCAAGGTAGACCTAAGACTAGTATCAATAAGGTTGTTTAACCTGTATTTTAAAAGAATATATCATACTTTTATTTTCAAAAATAAAATTATAAATTAAGGTTCTATATGACAACATTATTTGACTTCAATTTTGTCTTTCTAGCTTAACATGTTCTTGTTCGTGTTTCCATTTGCGTCAATTTGTGAAGAAGATCACAATATCTTTTTAACATTAGTAGGCATTCTTTACGTGCAGCCTTACTTAATTTTTTTTCTTTAATTTTATTCAATCACTTTTCTATGCGTGTCTTTTTTATTATCATTTTATTTAATAAAAAACTAGTTCTGAGAAATAAAGTTATTAAATATAACCGAGTTTATGAACCGTGTTTCAAGATCAGATATTTAGAATCATATTTATCTCTCAAGTTTCCAATTTAGTCTTGTGTTGTGAGATCATCCTCTCGGATCCTATGTTGCAAGATTAAATATCTTAATCTACATTTATCTCTTAATTTTCAAGGATATTTTTTTTTTTGCATTTATTGACATAAATGATTTTTGATTTTTTTAATTAAATGCATGCATCAACTTTTTGATTTATGATCAAGATTTTTACTTGATGTCAAAAGACAATGGAAAAGCATGCATGTTTATTTTTTTTTTACATCAATGGAAAAAAACAAGGAGAAATTGTTTTGGTCTACTTTAGGACTTACCTATGAACTCATGAACTATAGGGACTAAAATGTATTGTTGTCTTTTTTGTGTGGAACATATCCATACTTGAGCCCGTCTTAATGTATCATTTTTCTTGATGTTTGGAAGACTTGCAGTTCACCATTTCCTACTCTATGTTTGTATGAAATTGTTAATTTTGTTATTTTTTAAAAAAATCAATGATATTAGGTTTTATCAATTATGTTATCATTAGGGTTTTGTTGATAAATTAGGCTTGAGTTTATTATGTTGTTTAACAGAATGTCTCATACTATTGGAATATCATGCTTGTATAGTTCTATCATTGTCAATACCGATAATTGTATCACTTATAATGAATAAGCAATGATTTCCTAAATGCTACATTGGATGTCTCTTAACAAGCTATCTAGAATGTTACGTGATTGACTTGACTTGAATATGTTTGAAATTGAAGTTGAAATTACATAGAGAATGATGCAAATTAGGGTTAGTTCAACTCATTATATCGGTGTACCCATCAGTAGTGATGGAAGTGTGATTTCAATGTTTAGATTTACCAGCATTAATGGGATGAATATGCTAGAATTCTACTTGAATAGTAGATCTAGACAAGAAAACACTTCTCTAGTATGAAAATAACTCGTGTGTTAAGTAATACTAAAAAAACAACACAAGCATCACATATAGCAAGTCCATTTTCGTTTAAGTGATAATACCAGGAACCAAACATTTGTATAAATTGTCATTTTGACAGAGTTGAAGAGAATGGGGAAGATTATATGCGTTATGTATTAAGAATTATGAATTTAGTATAAATTTAATAAAATATTATAAATTTTCATTGTGTTTAATTATGATTTCTAAAATGTGTTGATTTTTTAATTGTAAAGCATGTTGTAAAGTTTGTTAAAGATGGATTGTGAATTGTGTTTGTGAAATTATTGTTATGTTGGTTTTTATGTGGCAAGAAGTTAAGCCTGGAAAAATCTATTATTACCACTTTTTGATTTGCAGGCCTCACATGCAATTCATAAGTCATGGATATGATATGCAACTCGAGAGTCATTTATGGGATTTGCAATTTATGAAAGTATTATTCTCCAAATATTTTATTTTATTATTTTATGATCAGTGGTATTTTAATTTTAATTTTAATTTTACCATGCTAATATCCTAAAACACTCAATAAATTGAGTAATCAACCTCTTGTCACATTGTTCACAAACCAGAACACAAAATAGAATGCAGGATGAGAAATTATGGTAAAGGATAATACACACTATTCACGCACACGTCCAATGACAGAAGTTTGGGAAAAAGAAGCTGGAGACTTCAAAAGTCAACAACCATAATCACCTCCTCTATTAAGGCTAATATTAGAGCATATTTAAAAATACATTATAAATCATGTTTCTTTAAATTTTAATTAATTTTTATGTTAAAAATTATTATATATATATATATATATGTATTTTCAGGTCGTTTTGATATGCTAATATTAAAAATAATTTTTTAAAAATAAAATAATATTATTTTGATATATTTTTAAACGAAAAACATTTTAAAATCATAATCATTACTATAATCTCAAACAAACCTTTAATGCTTTTAAGAATACAGTAAATATTGAAACTTGTGTATGGAACTAAAAAAATATATATTAAAAAGTTAAAAAAAAATAGTTTTTATAAATGAAATTTATGCATAATTAAATTATATCTAATTTTTATCACATTTTCATACATTTACGCAGCTGCCCCCTCAGTCACTGGTGCCCTATCAATAACCCACCCAACACTACTATCAACAAGCTAAATTATGATTACTGATATAGGTTAGGGTTTTGCAGGGTGGAACCTTTTTTGCCTTGTTGAGAGTGAAGTCAATGTTCTGAGCTATCATATTTAAGTCAACGCATTCATTGCCCACTTAGCCTTATCATATGATTTGGGACGGGTTGTAGGGTGATTTAACACAGCTTTCTTTGCATTGTTTTAGATAATATTGCACAATATACTCCACTCTAAATTCAGAACTTTTTTTTTTTAAAAAAAAAACTTGAATAGCAAAGAAGCCAGAAAGTTGCTAAGATCAGGTGAAAGAACTTGTACTCACAAAGCTGCTTAGGTAAATAGAACAACATTAATTGCTCAGAAAATGATCTATAGTTTGAGCAGTAAAAAAATTCTTTTTTCTATTTACCAAGGGAGCAATAACTATTAAATCTTTAATAGCAAAAATAGAAACTAAACTATTTCACAATACGCGTATAACATGGATAATGCTACCTCGAGGTGGCAAATTCCAATTCAAAGTTCTAACAATAGAAGTCTGGAATAACTTTTTAACCAAATGAAGTGGCGATATATGATCCCCGTGCCTACAATTTAACAGTGCTAGATACCACCTTAGTTTCTAAGATCCACTTCACCAAAACAATTGAAGGAAGAAAAGGAAAGCATGGCCTGAAGAGCCTCAGACTACTGGGGGGGGGGGGGGGGGGGGCAAGGAAAAAATGGCTCTACAAAATTTGGGAAGGGTATTTATCTGAATAGATTTCTAAACATCAAGAGCCAAATTGCACAGGTATCTTATGCATCAATTAAAGGAACAAAATCGAGGGTAAAAAATTGGGTTAACACCATATGTATTCCTCCTCCTAGTCAGTTGGATGGAGAGCATGAATGCATACAAAAGTGCAACCAAACAGGTTATTCTACCACGAGAATAATACAGATACTCATCTCCTGCTCCCTGAGCCTGAACAGATCACGCTGAAACGTGGGAGAAATATGTTGTTAAAATAACAAATTCATCACTCCCAATTACTTGAACCTCATTCCTGTCCACAACAGTTCAACCATCAAAATCATTGATTGAAAATGGAATGAATATTTATTAAAATAAGAAACAAAGCAAAAGAAAAGATTAAAAGGGAGACAAACCATGTCGATTAAACAGCACATACACCCAAAATGCATAAAAATCACATCAATTCAATTGCTATTGCAATCTCCATCTAGAGCACTTATGCAGTAGAGTTTCCAACAGATTCTATGTAAGGGAAATTTAGTTCATTCTCTGAGCAGCTAAGATTCAGCAAATGAAATAAATCAGAGTTGTTGTCTCTGTAAAAGATATGTACATACCAGGGAGGGTAAATACAAATCAAGTTCCCTAAATCAAGGTCAACATTGCTGCAAACTCTTGGACTAAAAATAACCGTCCTAATCCTTCCTCTATCAACAAATGTTTTGGAGCTCTCTGGTGACTGGGAATCCTGCAGAAATAGATATGCACCTTTTGTTTTCATTTTACAGAAGCATAAACATGTGAGCAAGCTTGGGTAGAGATTTGATGTTAGAAGCACATATTGCTCTGTGATTAGTGTCAGTATTTCAAAGTGGGGTGCAGAGATAAAGAGAGAATATAAGGATTAGAAGATGATTTGGACACCACAATAGTCAGACTCAGTTCAGATTGAATGATCCACATGGTGTTGATGAGAAATTTGCACTCAGCACCAAAACTTCCAAAAGAAAAGATAACATCAACAAGCAACTTAGTATTTAACAACATCAAGCCTGTTCATACATTTTCACTGCCATCTAGGTCTGAAGTAGTTGAAAAAATCCATATGAAACATGGTCTGAAATTTAACACAACCTTTATATTCTCACCAAAAGTGCAATGACAAACTATCAGCTTTGCATCAAAGCATCTGGACAGGATCTTTGCAACTATGGAGCATGGTTCACCTGTATCATGGACAAATAACAAGCCTCTTTATATCACACAAGTGCCAAAGATTAGTGGTGGATACATGGACAAATAACAAGCCTCTTTATATCATTTGTCCATATAAAAGTGTTTTATGCAAGCCACTTTAAAGAAATGCTTTATGAATGAAAGGAGTGTATGATCATAAGGCTTTTACTATTTGGGCTTGCTCCCATCTGTAGCGTTTTCAGAAACTCAGAATCTCTTTCCTTTTCAGTCTGCATGACCTGCTGCAACTTCCCAAACAAACCAATACTGCAGAATTTGGCGGAGAAGAAGTATACTTGATTTAGAACTGCTATTAGACTTCACTTAATCAATCACCAAAAGCATGCCTAGTAACAGAAAGAAACTAGTTCTATCCTTTACCCTGATGGTTTAGCTGCTGCGGAAATGACCCCATCATCACTCACAGAGGTAGCAGCTAAAGCTTCCTGAAAGCGATCCGCGATAGTTTGCTTCTTCATCTCCAGGTCAGCAAGGTTTATGTTCTGATGATTGGTCTGTGAAGTTCAAATGTACAGATGCCATTGATGATTTTAACACGAACCATCATAAACTAGTGACAACCAAGTAATACCTCGTCATCACTAGATGATCCACTAGCCATCAGCTCAGGTTGGTCTTCATCATCAATGATTCTATCTCCCAATAAAGACATACTTCTCTTCATGACTATCTGTCCCCTTCTTGATTTTGTTCTGCTATACTGCAGTATATACTTCATCAAACTCAGAAAAGAGAACTGTATATGAAAGCAAATTTAAAGTTCAGAGAAGAATGCTAACCCATTTAGAATTTCCCCTTGGCTGAATATTCTTACCGTGAAGGCCATCTAAAATTTCAGCCATTGAATGGTCAACAAAGCCATTGCCAAGAGCTTCAGCTTCCACAGGCTCAATCTCTGACAGGTTCGCATTTTCTCCAAAAAATTCCTCATGAAACACAGGACTTAAATTTTCAAGATTTTTATTCTCAATTGTTTCCGATCTTTCAGGCCCATCATCAACCTTGAATGTGATAGGATTTTTATCTTTAGAAATAAAAGGTTGATAAAGTCCATCTTCGTGTGACTGAAAATGGAAAGCAAATTTTGGCTTGGCTTTGCCTCTGATACCTGCAGGTCATGAAGGTACTCACGGTTGAGGAACTAAGGCATCATCCTTGTACAAAGCCACATAAAGCAGCAGACTGAACAACTTGGCAGCCAGAAAATTAAGTTAAACAATACAGCTCCAGCTCACCAATTATAAATAAAACAAAAAAGAAAAACAAATCTAGTCCGTAACCCAAGCATACATGATGCAGCATACTCAAGGTTTATAAGCAAGTAGTCATCTTCCTTAGCAACTCAACATGCACAAGCTGGGAATTTCCTACAGATTGCTGCTATACTCATGAATAATGCTTAGAAACTTTCCTTACAAGCTGAGCTGGCTTGTCAGGATGGCTAGCCACAAAAGTGAGGGTTCTGAAAAGAAAAACAGAGCTAAAACTGATGTGCGAGTTAATTGAGTCAACTCAATGAAAAACTGTCTCTGAACTTCAACTTTTTTCCTTGTCCCAGCCATGTCTCACTAATGTCATGGTTGGGTTCTCCATCTTATTTCCATCACCCAGCAATAACAGATAGAACATGGCTGGGCTGCATGCCGAGTCACTTCTTGTGCAAGTTTGGTATCAAGTGTTTGTAGGCTTAGCATTTTCCTTTCCTATGATGTTCAATAATGGTTGCTGAGTGCGAGAAACCCAAATAGGTTCAATAATGGTTGCTGAGTGCGAGAAACCCAAATAGGAAAGCTCACTGAGAGGTGTAATTGGTACTTTATTTACAGTTTCATGTGAATATATGTCAAAGGTCAAACCACGCATATTGTTTATTCTACGTAGGCTTTTGTTCATTTCTTAGTTTGGTTCATTGCCAATCCATCTCGGTCTTCGATCTGTCTCCCAACACAAACAAATATAGAAGGGCTGAATTCACCTATAGTTTTTGAATAAGAAGGCACTCCACCAATCTCAAGAGAGATGTAGATACAGCACTACTTCGAATGAGAGAATACCTTTATGAGATTTGTTTCCTTTAGAATAAGCAGAATGGGAAGAGAGTGCGTTCTCATTCAAATTGATTAGTGTCTCAGCCTCTTTATTCACCAGGGACCATGTGCATGCTTCAGCTTGCTTCTCCCTTCCAAAACCTCGAAGATTATTACCTTTATCAGACTTTGTGTCACTAGACATAATTGAATATTCCAACAATGCAGATTTATCCTGTTCCAACATATGTCACAAAATAATGATGATGATGACCACTAAAAAAAGGAAGGAGTAATGGGAAGAAATGCACAAAGTACCTCGTCATCACAATCGACTTCATCTTTAGAGTTATGTGCAGATCCTTTTCCAGGGGAGAAAAAGAAAGTACCCTCATTAGGGAAATCAGGCATCTCGAGCTCATCGTCGATTTTGAAACTTGTTTGCTTCTGATCATGGCAACATCATCGCATTAGTTTTTAATATATTCCAAACAGACTAGAAAAGGAGAGCTACAAAGGATATCTCATTACACATGCCTCACGCGCTAAATTGCTAATTCTATTTCCACAACTTTGCGCATTCATACCTGCACGCACGGGGAGAATAGTCATGGAAAAAAAAATTGGATTCAAAATCATCAGAGATAGCGAGCAGCAACTGACTAGCTTTTCTAATCTAACACATTGCACGAGAAATTTACAAAAAAATAAAACAAAAAATACAATGTCAGCACAGCATGTTCTTAGAAATCATATGCAAAAATTGAAAAGATACCTCGAAGGATATCCAGTCGTGACTGAAGTTCCCATCCTTCCTATTTTGTTTTTTAAAAAAGAAATGATAAGAACTTGATCACTGATTTAAGAGTAAAACTTGCACTCATTGCAGTAGTTAAAAAGGGAAGTAAATAAAGTAACCTCTTTCAGTGTATTCCCAGTCAAAGAAACACAATTTTCTCTCAAATCTCCGTCAAAATCTTCCTCGTCTGTTAAATTGTGGCCAAATAAAATCAATGAAAAACCCTAAAAAAATATAACTAGATTTAATTATGCAAATGTAGCTGAAATTACCAGAAATGCTATGATCAGAATCCGATTTTCCCTGAAAAAAAAAAGAGCAATTATCGAAAGGAATAATATTACTCGCTAAAACAGAAAAATGAAATAGAACGTGCGAAGAACTTCAGAGAGTCTCTTGCCGCTACCAGGAAAGAATTTTGCCGCCGCATTTTCAGGGTGGCTAATTAACAAGCGACAAGTGAACCTCATTTCTTTTCTAGTTGACGGGAGTCTTTTTTAAGTGTTGCATCTTCAGTGTTTGGGCCTGGCCCAACATCATGGATCACCATCAAATCCAAATCTTATTCCTCGGGCCCGGTGGGTGTGATATTGAAGAAATTTACCTCACCCATCATCCAATCCATCATGTTTATTTTTAATTTTTTTTTGTAATGTAATTCACGCGCGACAATCTCTAAAAGTTTAAGAAATCTAAAGAAACAACATATTTGGAATTCATATTTTTTTTTTTATTATTGTCTTGTTAAAGGATTGGTGAATAATGTTGAAGAAAAACATATATATATTTTTAATTATATCTGTTTTATTAACAAAAATGACTTTCTTCAATATATATATTTCTAAATCCCAGCCCCTTCATTCTTAAAGTGTTCCATAAACTTGACAAAAATGGAGATTGGAAAAAAATGAAAGATGTGGGGTCTGATTAAAACAAAACAAAAGCTTCAGATTAAGTTGACATAACACATTAACCCTCGGCGGTATATTGAAATTTATTAACTTAAAAAACATATACTCCAAGAAAACCCATCGTGTACAAAACAATTCTGTAAAAGCGCGCTTTTCTGTCCCCCACCCCCACTAGAGGAAAAACTTCCCTGGTACGCTGATGCAACATAAGCATCTCACTAACTAATCATCACACCGTAGATCCCTGATTCAAAAGTCTAACATCAGATCTTATCAATAATTCAACCAGTTAAATCAATCACACTTCCGTCATAAAGTAGTCCGTCCCTCACCTGATCCCTGCAAAAGTAGAAGCCTCCCGCGCCATTTTGATTTTCCAAAAATCTTAAAAAAAAAAAAAAAAAATCCGATTTTTCTCACAAAACAGGCGAGGGAGAGAGAGAGAGAGAGAGAGAGAGAGAAGCCGAAGAGACTCAAGAGCCACGGAACGAGAGAGTGAGAGTCGATGAAGAGGAATACCCTAACAAAGAGAAGCTACAGGAAGAGTAATAGGAGGAGGGAGAGTAGCAGCACCGCCAAAATGAAGCGCCCGTTAGTAAGTCACTTGCAACAAGGTCAGCACCACCAAATCCAATCATCCTCTTCCACCTCAGCAGCATCATCGTCTCGATTCCAGAACCTTTTGGACTCCGAACTAACCGATCCTCAGCTGGTTGCCGAGGATGTTGATGAAAGAGATTTCATCCTCAGCCAGGATTTCTTCTGGTAATTTGTGTTTCTTTATTTGGACAATAGATGAATATGAATTTAATAATAATGTTTTTTTTTATAATGGGTTTTAATTAGGGTTTTGTCCGAAAACTGGACGAGTAGTTATATTATTAATTTAATTTATTTGAAATGCAATCCCTTTTCGGCGTCGATGAATTTATATATGCATTCTGCAAGTATTTGAAGTTATAATCTGTTGTTTTTACCCCTTACAATTCTTGTTGTAAATGCAGCACTCCAGATTATATCACACCAGACAATCAAAATCTACTTTACAGTTCTGATTGCAACAAGGTGATGCTTTAAGCAGTTTTGTACAGATTGATACATGCTGTGGATTGAAAATGATTTTTCCGACTTTTTGATTGATTTACCACAGGAAAACATTCAGTGCCCCAAATCACCGGAGAAAGTGAACACTGCTAAAATAAAAAAGCTTCGACAGGGTAAGATGGGTTTTTATATTGTGCGGAATTCTTGACTGGTAAAGCTTGATGGGTTTTATATTGCTTCTCTTTTGTGGTATCCCCAGTTCATCCTCTCAGCCCTACATTGTCGGACCAGCAACAAATTGTGGATATTGGGAAAGATAACATCAATTCAGAGGAAATGATGATTGAGAAAACATCAACTGCTGAAATAAAGAAGCCTCAAAATTATGTATCACAAACTGCTGTTTATTTACGCTGTCGGGTCATGCCCCCTCCTTGCATCAAGAACCCATATTTAATGGATGCTTCAGAAGTGGGTATAGATCCATTTGGCAATCAGAGATCAAAATGCGCAGGTGCATCCT
Source organism: Populus x sibirica (assembly GCA_019202695.1). NCBI lineage: Eukaryota > Viridiplantae > Streptophyta > Magnoliopsida > Malpighiales > Salicaceae > Populus > Populus x sibirica. The sequence continues at coordinate 277,263 of JAGMVL010002287.1, forward strand.
TGTTAGTTATCAGTGAACATGATTGTATTGGGACTCCTAAAATTGTGTATCCATTATTTTTTGTATAAATTTTAAAAATTCAAAATTTTGCTCCAGATAAAGGTCATTTCGAATATTTGAGTTACTTTATGCTGCAATCTACAGAATTTTTGCCTGCATTTGTCCATGGAGATGGCCTATCACGCTATCACATAGATTTTCACGAGATCCAGGTATGTATCCAGATTCTAAAAGCTCTGTTCTTGTTCAAATCACTATGTTTCATTTCTTGTGCTTACTTTTAGTACTTTGCTTCCCCTTAAAGCAAATTGGAACTGGGAACTTCAGTTGTGCTTTCAAAGTTCTGAAAAGAATCGATGGTTGCTTGTATGCGGTAAAGCATAGCACAAGACAGTTGCATCAGGATGCAGAAAGGTAGTTTCTTCATGTTTTTAAGATTCCAAAATCATCTGTTCAACCAACATATTTATGCTGTACTGTTTACATTTTACAGGAGGAAAGCATTGATGGAGGTTCAAGCTCTAGCAGCTTTAGGTTAGTGTAGTACTATTTTCCGAGCCTTTTGTACTTCTGCTTGCTGTGGCATGAAAGAAATTTTTCCTAGCTGGTTTAATGGTCTTACATCTGTAGGATGTCATGAGAACATTGTTGGATACTACTCGTCTTGGTTTGAAAATGAGCAACTCTACATTCAGATGGAACTCTGTGATTGCAGCTTATCTGTCAATAGATCTTCCAAATCCTTAACAGAGGGAGAAGCACTGCAAGTCTTGTTTCAGGTGAACATTTTCCGTGGACCATATAAAACTCTAAGCTTCATATGAACTGGATAATTCTCAGTGGTGACATATGCATTGTCACAAATTAACTTTTTCTGAAAATGTCAGCAAATTTCATATGCTATTTCTTACACCAGAACTTTTACAGATTGCAAAGGCATTGCGGTTTATTCATGAGAGAGGAATAGCTCACCTAGATGTGAAACCTGATAATATTTATGTCAAGAATGGAGTTTATAAGCTTGGTGATTTTGGATGTGCAACTCTTCTTGACCAGAGTCTACCAGTTGAAGAGGGTGATGCACGTTATATGCCTCAAGAGATCCTGAATGAGAACTACAATTATCTTGACAAAGTTGACATCTTTTCCTTGGGAGCAGCTATTTATGAGCTTATTAGGGGGTCAACTTTGCCACAATCAGGATACCAGTTTATGAACCTTAGGGAGGGAAAACTGCCCCTCCTTCCTGGTCATTCGTTGCAACTTCAAAACTTACTAAAGGTATCGCATGCTATTTTCTTGTCTTCTCTACTTGTGGTCCATCCTGGCTTTGTGCCCTGTCCTTCAGCAGATCAGGATTTATTTCAACCATCATCATGAGGCTCATAAAATTTATGTGAAATAAGCTATAGTAATAAATTGGTAATTTATGCACAAAAATTAAAATTACAATTGTATTAGTTGTGATGCAAAATTAAATCCCTTTTGGGTTGTAAGCTAATGAGTTTAAACTAGTAATCAATAAACATAAATCAAATAATGAAATAAATTCCAAAACAATGTCTAAAAGGTTGGAACAAACTCAAATTAAAAATAAATATTTAAAAATAAATAAATAAAATAGGATAATAAAAACAAAGTTTTCATGTCAAAATTCCTCCATGTAGCCTGAATCTTTAATTTTCGTATATTCTTGACAGATTTTCAGTCCTGACTTCAAACACATTGTTTTTTCTTGTCTGGATGAATTACTGGGCCTGCCATATATGGTTGGAAAGCTTGAGATATCTAGTTTCTAGACTAATTTGAATCGCAGAAAAATTCTACCTGTAGGTCTAGATATGTTCCAAACAATACACTAAGGTCTAGTCTGACAAATTTGATAATATTTGTCTAGTTACTTTGACCCTTTGAAATAATATGTTGCCGAACTACATTTGACCTGAAAATTTACCAAAATTTAGTTTTATGTGTCTAGTATCTCCCTGTAAAATTTCAGCTCATTCCAATATATGATTTAAGAGATGCTCAATCTCGCAAAACTGGTCAATAGATATTTTAAGGTCAAATTCAGACCTAACTTGGTTCGTATCTTCCTCCCCTTCTTTAAAAATATTCGACCTTGAATTTGTATCATAGAAAACATCTTCTAAGGTAAACAAATCAGTGCCAAGCCGAAGGATAAAATCATCATCAAAATCAAGAAGAACCTTGTTAGCAAAGAAGGTCCTCTTGATAAGCTATCCTTCTCAACTATTTTTTACTTTTTCAATTTCAGTTGCTCTTCATATAATTGCTTAGGTGTTAAAGATACAAGAGTTATAGGTCTTTAATTCATCATGCATAACTCATCTATCATACTGCCATTCTACTAAGCAACAAGTGATTAACTTGCATTGACACAACATCACATAATACTTCATCACAATATTTACCAATAAAAAAAGCAACCAAAACATGCTTATTCACTTTCACTTCACCGCCATTATTCAACCACTGTAATTTATAAGGTATGAGATGTTTGATAGTATGCAAATTCAACTTGTTTACCAATTTAGTACTAATGACATTAGTGCAACTACCACTATCTATAATTAAGCAACATATCTTATTATGAACATGGTATCTCGTGTGGAATATGTTCCTTCTCTGGCCTTCCAAATCATCCACTTTGACATGCATATTTATTGCTCTTCTCACCACAAGTGTCTCTCCCTCAACCAGATACTCAAGACAAACATCATCAACATCCTCTAATGGTGGCATTTTCTCCTCTTCATCCTTTCCACCAGTTTCAACCTCATTATTAGCTTTTATAACCATGACTCTTTTGTTTGGACATTATGAAGCAATATGACCAAAACCCATGATTACGAGAAGCAGGAGTAACATTGTTACCTTTAACAACAACCGAGATGTCTTTCTTCTCTTTAGGGTATTCGGCCTTGCCCTCCTTATTCTGCTGTGATGGACCACTCCAGTGTTAGCCTTCCAATTGGGTTTCTAAGGTTTTAAAGGGCTTAATGGTTGACTTTGTTGAATGTACCCTTTTGTTTAAGCTGTTCCTCCATTTTCATGGCTAGATGCACCATCTCTTCTAACTCCACATAATGATGCAACTCCACAATATAATATCATGATTAAGGCCATTCATGAATCTAGCCATAATAGCCTCCTTATCCTCCTTGACATAAGCTCGAATCATAGCAAGTTTCATTTCCTTGAAGTACTCATCAACATTCTTTGTACCTTAACTCAAATTTTGCAACTTTTGATACAATTTTCTATAATAGTGGCTAGACACAAATCTTCTCCTCATAAGGAATTTCATCTCATCCCAAATATCAATTTGCCTTTCAAAATTCCTTATGTGGTTTGTCACTAATTGATCCCATTACACAATGACATAGTCAGTAAAAACAATCACAACAAACTTGACTTTCTCGGGCTCTAGATAATTGTGACACTCAAAAATCCACTCTACCTTCTCTTACTTTAAATAAACTTCAAGATCATTTTCCCCCTGAAAAGCCAGTATTTTTAGCTTAATTGTACTCAAATCTCCACCCAACTCAACATTATGGTCTCGGTATCTATAATTACCCCTATACCCAAAATTACCATCATATCTTTTCCCTACAAATTAACAATTCTGCTGTTCAAAACGTTCCCTATGTCTCACAGACACATCTTCAAAATCAATATCACTCATGTTCGCATTATCAGCTACAAACTTATCCACTTTAGTGTTAATTCGCATAACAACCCTCCTAACATTAAATTCTTTTCGCTCAGGCCTAATTTGAACCGTATCATGATCATTAACACGCTGCCTCTCCAACCTATCCAATCTATCTCCAAATTCATTGGTTATTTGATCCATCCGTTGATTCATAATACGTAACCGAGTTATAATTTCACTGTCTCCTCTATGTGGTGCCATGTTGTTGTTTGCCTTCGACATCTTTGAATCTGAAAATCGGTTAGTCAACAAGAAATATATATTCCTCATCCACTCCCTCATGTGTTTACACTCTCTTGTTTCACTTAAATATAGGTTTTTCACTCAAATATGTTCGCTATGTTTTTTTCCTCTCGCCTCACCTTTCTTTGACTCTTGTGAAATTAAAATCAACACCAAATAACAACTCTAACAATGTATCCAAATAAGTGTATATGGCTCAAAAAGCAAGAAAAATATGAAAACAAGCAAAAACAAAACTACGATTACAATTTCGCGAGCAACAAGCAATTGTTTTTTTTGAAAAATGGATGTTTTTAAAGACGTGAAAGAAAAAAAAGATGCAAAGGTTATATAATTTTTTTCTTAATTGACACCTAAATATATCAATTATGATGTTATTATATTGTTATAATTGAAAAATAACAATAATAAAACAAGTTTGAATTACTGACGCGAATTAAATTTGTTACGACAAGTTTCAATCTCGAATTTAGTTTCTATAGCAAAAGAACTCCAAATGATCGTAAATTTTATATTAGGTGAGATTAGAACCTTAAAACCCAATATATAAAATTTGAGAATTTTCTGAATTTATTTGACCCGAGATCCCCCTCTAATACGAATTAGACTTGTTACGACAAGTTTTAATCCTGATCTCGGTTGCTATAGCAAACGATATCCAAATGAGCTCAAATTTTATATGGGGTGCGATTAGGACTCCTAGAACTAGTATGTAAACTTTGAGAATTTTCTGAATTGGTTTGGTCTAAATTCTCTCTTGTTTGTGTTCTGTGGCAGTTTCGACAAAAATGATTTTTGGACATATATATATTTTTTTAACTCTTTATGCTACTGATATATTTTGAGACAACAACAAAATAAAATAATTTTTTTTTTAAGGAACCCTAGATGCAAACTACTAAGCTTTAGACATAAAATAATTGAAAACCAAATCAAAGACAACTAAACCTAAGACAGTTGAAACTAACAAGAAGAAAATAAAAGATATAATCTAATTTTTGAAACCTAGCTCTAATATCAACTGATGTGAATCTTTTAATTACGTGGTTAAGCAATCCCCCAACAAAGTAGATAACGACCCAAATTTTTAATTTTCGCATATTTTTGATAGATTTTTAGTTCTTATTTCAAACACGTCGTTCTCTCTTGTCTGGATGAATTACCGGGCTTACCATATATGGTTGGAAAGTTTGAGATGTCTAGTTTTCAAACTAACTTGAATCGCAGAAAAATTCCACCCGTAGCTCCAAATATGTTCTAAACAGTACACAAAAGTTTAGTGTGATAGATTTGATAAGATTTGTCTAGTAACTTCGACCATCTGAAATAATATGTTCTCAAACTCCATTTGACCTGAAAATTTATCAAAATTTAGTTCCATGTGTCTAGTATCTCCCTATAAAATTTCAGCTCGTTTTGATGTACGGTTTGAGAGATATGTTAGATCTTGCAAAACTGGTCAGCAAACATTTTAAGGCTAAATTTAGACCTGATTTGGTTCGTATCAAGTTAAGTGTGCAAGTTTGGGTTGGGGATAATAGACCAGTTATTGCCCTAAAAATTGGGTCCTTTTCAGACTTGTTGGGTTGGGTATTCAGCGAGGCAGGTCAAATTGCCCTTGTGCTTGTTGATTTTTTTGGAAATGGGTCTAAGCTGTCTTCAAGGCAGCATCTTGTAAGAAAAACATCCAGTTTTGCTGAATTTCTTAGTTCAGAATGTTCTCTTACCTGCACTTCCTGCTCTATCTTATTTCATTGGTTAGAATTGTCCGTGTAGTATAGTTTGCTGGAACTGTATATGGAGCACTAACAAAATAACATGTTGGTAGCCTTTTTTGAATTTCTTAAGGTGACAAACAAAATTCGTTGTCCCATTAAGTAGCTGTTCCTTGTAATAACCTAAACCTGCTTGAAGCAATTTATATACTTCAAGTATACTATTTTGTTGGAAAGCATTTTGTTGCAGATGAATCTTGTTCTTTCATCATGTATCAAGTATACTATTTTTATGAAATATCAATTAACTTTTTCCATTAAAAAAAATCTTTAAATTGCATGGCTTTTTTGATCTGATGGTTTGGTAATTCTATCAGGTCATGGTCGATCCTGATCCCATCCGGAGGCCTTCTGCTAAGGAATTAGTGGAAAATCCAATATTTGATAAGGTTCAAAGAAATCTTAAATCCCAAGCAAAAGCTTAACTGGATTTTGACAGGGACAGTTTTGTATGTGGCTGCAAATGATCAGCTACCCTACCAAGGAGGCCCAGTTGTAAGATTATGAATGGCCAATTTTGTGAAAAACAGTCCCTTGTAGTACAGACTCCAAAATTTCTCCTCAGCTGGGTGAATTATTAGGTATGTACTGCACTCATCAAATGCTGCATTATGAATTTAAGGTATGCAATTGTAATGAAAATGCCCATTTAAGGTATACATTTTGTGCGCATTTAAAAAAAAAACCTTATTTATATAGGCAGTGAAATGTCAACCACATCATTACCAGGATACAGATGATAATCTGATATGATTGTGCGGGAATAGTGCAAAAGGATTCATCTAACTGATCCCATCTAGTTTGGGATAAAAACTTCGCTGTAATATACTGTCAAAGTTGATGGTTTGATTTAAACAATGCACAGAAATAATTATTTAGGTTAGGTTTCTCTTCCAATGTGTGGTTCAGAAAACAACCTGATTGCTGCAGAAGCTACCAATTTAATTTAGATATCTTCTACTATTCTTTACATTTGAAGTGACGGTCTGCAAGTCCTAGTTTTGCCTTTTCCATTTCACAGCATTCTGGGAACATTGGAAATAAAATGAGCCAAATTTACAAAACAATAATCTTGCAATGAGCTGCGTAGCTGCGTCGTTCGGTACTCGACTTGAGGTTGCTTTGAATGAAAATCTAGACAAACAAATTAGCTTGTAATTTGAAAAAAAAAAAAGAAAGGTAATTGGTGTCCGAGCTGGTGTCTGCCATGTTTTCACTTTGTGAGAGATGCTCTTCGTATCCATTAATCTGAGTTGTCCGAATTTGGAATGCGGTCCTTTTTTTCAAGTTGATTGCTAGCTTATGCTTGTTATTTCCCCTGGCTTATTATTTCCTTCATTGAATCTAGCACATACCATAACCAAATAAATTAGTCAATTATTTGTTCATTAGAAATGAACACCTGGAAATCTACAAAAACTGGTCAATCATTTTATCTTTTAGGTGAACAATAATGACTAAAGTAACTAGTTTTTATTAGAAACATATATATAACTTGTCTAATTACAGAATTAAATGTCGAATTCAAACATATATTATATACAAGCTTTTTAAGAGTAAAAACACTTTAAAATCATTAATATCTAATCATACTCATATTTGTACATTAAAACTTTTATAATCTTGCATAAGAATATGCATTTTTATTCTTACAACATTTAAACACTTTTCAATCCATTAAGTGCTATCTTGTGAGATATAAAGAGGCTAAAACTTTTAATTGTATTATCTACTATTGAAATAGTATCTTGTTATAAAGAAAAATCATCAATTATAAACCTTTGAGAGTTTAGGTTAAAAAACTCTTAGTTATTGGTGAAGGACATCACCACAGTAAAATCTTGAAGAGAGATTTCTTCATGTGGTGAAAAAAGGTTTGGTGTGAATTCACCAAGTGACATTGTATCCTTGAACTTGAATTAATGAAGGATACAATACTCAAGTTCGGTTTGGTACTTGAGGTGTGGATGTAGATTTGTCGAACCATGTTAAAAACCGAGTCTTCAATTTCTATCCCTTACCTTTTTACTTTACGTAATTTAATTATATTGTTGGTTAATTGTGTTTAATCCAAGTAAATTGTATTATTTGTTATTATTAGTAGAACATCTAATTTACCCCCCTTAGGTATATTGTTGCTTTAAACCTAGAACAATAATGACATGTTAAGTCATGTGAATTATAAGTTTTTTAAAAAGTTAATAGACTATGAATTATTACCAAGTATGGTTTTTGAGAAAAATATAAGTGTGAAATTTATGTAGAATCAAAATTTACAAAACTTTTTTTTTATATAAACAATTATAAGTAGTGAATCTCTAGACTTAATTCACTCATATGTCAATGATTTAAAGTTTGTGCAAATTAGAGGTATAAAAAGTATTATATTACTTTTATAGATGATTACACAAGATATTGCTATATCTATTTGCTTAAAAGCAAAGACGAGGTTATGTTGTCAAATGAGTTTAAAATTAACAAAGTTGATAAATGTGTTTATATGAAAATTTATGTCATTGTATGTCTTTATATGTGCGATATACTGATTTTAGACAATAAAAATCACATGATCAAGTCCACTAAGAAAATATTAACTAACAAGTTTGACACAAAAGACTTTGGTGTTGTAGATGTCATTCTAGAAACAAAAAAATTCTAAGACATCTAATGGATTGATATTTTCCCAATCTCATTATGTTGAGAAAACTCTTAACAAATTTTCTAAAAGTGACAATAACACTATCAAACCAATTGACATAAGTGTACACTTGTCTAAGATTAGAGATAAAAGAACAAACCAATTAGAATATTCTCGAATAATTGAAAGCTTAATGTACTCTATGAACTGTACAAAGCCTAATATTGCTTACTCGATTAGCAAACTAGGTAGATTTATAAGTAATCCAAGTATAAATCATTAAAAGACAATTAAAAGGGTACTAAAATATTTGAGGTATACATTGAACTATGAGCTAGTTGAAGTAATCCAACTATATTGGTTACCCAGTAGTACTAGAAGAGTATAATGATGCCAATTGGATATTTGACACTAAAAATTTAAAATCCACAAGTGGATATATCTTCGTACTTAGTTGTTTTATAAAAATCTTTTCAACAAACATGTATCGCAAGTTCAAAGATGGATTCAAATTTTGTTACTCTTGATAAAGCTGAAGCGGAAACCAAATGACTTTAGAATCTCTTAGAGAATATTCAATGTTGGCCATAATTAGCGTCAGCTATTTGTGTCTATTGCGATAATCAATCAATAATTGGAATGACATAAAACAATATGTATAACGGTAAGTTTAAGCATATACATCATAAACATGATACAATTAAACACTTGTTGTTGAATGAAGTTATTTCCATTGACTATGTAAAGTTAAAGGAAAGTATTACGGATTTATTAACCAAAGGTTTGTCGAGAGAGCTAATCATCAAGGAGAATGAACTTAAAGTCTTTAAAGATGAAAGAGTGTGATGATGATAACTATACATAGATGATTTGAGGTTTTAAGATCTAGGTTCAAATGGAAAATAAAGTCATATAACATTATTGGTAGCATTAGAAAAGTATTATTTCATGCTTATTCTTATGAAAAAAATAAGTGCTAGCTGTAGCGTGACAAAGGGTGAGTTGTGCTTTTAATGATTTACATATCTTGATACATCCAGTGGAGTATAACATAATACTCTTAATGAGATCATCTATATAAATGAGAAATATGACAGTTTCTTTGAGAATTTTGATAAAGACTGAATTCTCTCAAGCAATCATGAATTCATGAGTTATTCAGGGCCAAAATGAATATAACAATAAGAACCAAATGAAATCTTTAGGTAGATAACTATGTGAGTACTCTTGTCTTGGTTTATATAAAAGGCCGAATAGTTCAAGACATCTTGTTCACTATTTATCCAAGTAAATCCTATAGTATTCCATTAAGGAATGTTTAAAGCCAAAAACTACATACCATGATGTAGTAATCTACCAAATCAATATATCTCAATAAATCTTCGAGTTGTTTTTAGACTTGTTAGATAATTTCTATTCATGTGAAGGATTGTTGGAAAATTTTGTTTAGAACATGGTTAATGAGCACTTTTGAGGCTAAAATAAAATTAGGGTCCATTTACTTTTTGGGTTAAAACTTTGTTGGAACTTAATTTTCAACATAAGTTCTTTAACATGAAACATTAACATGATTTAAACTATCTCAAATAACCTTTGATTGTCATGTTTTTATGAAACCCAAAACCCTCTAAAAGAACTCCATCCTACATAAAAAAGGAACAAAACTTTCTTGGTGTTCAGAAAGTGAAAAGTTAAAAAGTAAAAAAATTGGCTCTAAAGGACACTCAATCTTTTAGAGAGGAGAAGTCCTAAGCAAAGTGGGCCTTGTGTTTAAACCCGCGCGCGCGCATCGACCCGACTCGACCCTACTCATGCTAAGGTTTTGGGCCTGAGTTTATTGTAAAATAATATTTTGGGCTACAAAAAATTTTTTTTTTCAATTGAAATTTGGACTTAGGTCTAAACCATGAAGAATTATTTCTACCGACCTATTGTTTTGTCCAATCTAACCCTTAAATGTTAGCACTTGAATAGTCTTTTCAAGAAACATTTTCTTCAAGATGAGAAGTTTTTTTTGCTAAAAATATTCAAGTTCAATTTTTGATCTATGTTGGCTAATCAAAGGTTAATAATGGTGGAAATTAATTATGATTATAACATAATTAATTCTTTAATATTTTAGCTTCTAAAATTCATTATAGGGGGGTTTCTACTAGTTTTTTTAGATTTTTATACACTCTTCCTCACCCTTTTTTTAGTTTTTTCTTTTATTTTGTATGTTTTGATTTTCCTTTCAAATCTAGAGCAGAGGTCCCACTTTATTAAGAGATAATTAAGTCATTTTACTTTGTTTCAAAGACCTTGTTTAGAAATGCATCTAAACTAAGGTGGTGTTGTTGGAATCTTGAGAGACTTATTGCAAATATTTTTTGCACCAAGAGAAGAGTAATAAAGTTTTAAGAACAAATGATTTATCATTGACAAGAACAAAAGCTTAAAGTACTTCTATAAATAAGTACCTTTCTTTATTTTTATTTAAACTTAGATATTTTGTATAATAAGTATACATACTAGAAATTTATTTTGATATTAATTACAAGTTTGACATACAAAGTATTGGTATACAAAATCAGCAATTATTCACAGCAAGCAAAATGAAACCGAATAACAGAAAATCAACTGGACGTAGTTATTAATAGTTAAAGGGTCAATTGTTTTGGAGAAAAAGAGCAACACTAGTATTGAGACACACTTTCTACTTTAAATGATACAAAACACAACCACTACCTCAAAATCTCACATTAACAAATAATAGAAAATGAGAAACACAAAGATATGTTTTAGGTGGGCTATATAAAAAAAAAACCCTCAAAATGCTACTAGTTATCAAGTATATAATGAAGAACACTTTAATACAACAATAAAATTCTACAAGTTTTGGTGTCGTACACCTTAATGCTCAAGATGCGAACATACATGTGTGTAAGCGCGTGCACATATTTGATCTTATGAAGTGTGTGCTTGATATTGTGGTGAAAAATATTTTGTAAAAGTATTTTTTACTTGAAAATATATCAAAATAATTTTTATTTTTATTTTTGACATAAACACATAAAAATTATCAGAAAGCATTTAAAAAAACATCAATTTTTTTTCCAAGTCAAATGTATTTTTAAAATGCAGTTCCAAACACAAAAATAAACGGTGCCAAACAAAGATAAAAATAAAGCATGTGAAAAAGGATGGACAATGGTTTTTAGGGTCATATATAATACGCTAGCTAAATGATGTAGTAAGGTTGTTGAAGATTGACAATCTATTTTATGTTAGAAATTTGTTTAAAGAACATGATTAATAGACACACTTGGGGCTACATTAAAAGTAGGGTCCATTCACTTTTGGAGTTAAAACTTTATTGTAATTTAATCTCTAACATATACTCTTTAACATAGAATATTGACATGATTCAAACAAATTATAGATAAATGGAAAATTGATCTCAAAGAACTCCTGGTTGACATATTTTGGTGAAACCAAAAAACCCTCTAAAAAACTCCATCTCACATTAGAAAGAAACAAAATTTTCATAGTTTTTAAAAAGTGGGTAGTTGAAAAATTAAAATTAAACCCAAAGAACATCCAAATTTTTAGAGGAGAGAGATTCTAGGCAAAGTGGGCTTTAAGCTTAAACCAACACTCATGCACGTGTGCTGGCCTGACTTAGGCTTCGAGTTAGGCTTGGGCTCGGGTTTGAGTTTATTGTAAAATAATATTTTGGGTCACAAAAGATTATTTTTTTCAATTGAAGTCTAGACTTGGGTCTGGTCCATGAAGAATGATTTATTCCAGCTTATAGTGTCTTCTAAAAGCATTTTCAACAAATTTAAACAATTTTTTTCAACTCTAGAAAATTCTAATTTATGAACACTATGTTTAAATTTATTTCTTATTTTATGGTGGCTAATCAAAGATTGAATGATGAGAATTAATTTTTTAAGCTTTTAGCTTCCAAAATTCACTATAAAAAGATAGGGGTAAAGGAAGACTTGAAAATAATGTTTTTTTTCCAGATTTTTACACATTCTTCTTCACCTCATTTTTAGTGTTTTTCTTCTAATTTTTATGCTTTGATTTTCCTACAAAAAATCTAGATCTTAGGTTCACTTTATTGAGAGACAATTGAGTCATTTTACTTTGGTTCAAAGACTTTAATATGGAATTGCATTTAAATCAAGGTGGTGTTGGAATTTTGGGAGGCATATTGCAAAGATCCTAGTTGCACAAGTGAGGAGTAATAAAGCCTTATGGATAAAAGATTCATCATTGACAACAACGCAAGATTCATTACTTTATTTTGATATCAATTAAAAGTTTGAATATAAACTTAATATGCATGCTGATATTCTCTTATTATATTTGTGTTGAAAGCATGTTTGTCTTGAGTTTTATTTTTATATATTTATAGTTTTAGACATGTATGCACTCAAGGCTTTCTTTGAACAATTTTTTTTATGTTTTGTATGTTCTTGTTATGATAAACTAAATATCTTTGCTTATTATTCTAATATATTTACAAACTTTAAACTACAATCTTAAGGCTTGATTCTTTTTATTACACTTTATTTAGTTTATCTTGAAACAAATTACAATAATAACATGGATCGATTGTGATAGAGATTTTTAGCATCTTTAAAATTTAATTTATAATTTAATTTCTTTTTAATTTTTTATATCCTCACATATAGATTTAATTTTAATTCTATATGTTTTAATCTATAACCTTTTGGCTTGTTATGAGTTTTTTCTTTTATTTAACTTTAAAAGGTTGCTATATATGTTTGTTTTAAAGTTATAGTTTATATTCTAAAATTATTTCTCATGCAATTTAGATGATTTGATGCATGTCATATATCTTAACGATTTATATTTTTCAATAAGTGAATTATTGATTTGTTTATGATAGTTCATGCTATCTTGCTGGTTCAATCATGCCTTTTATTTATCTTTGCTTATACTTTCTAAGATTGACATCATAGTTATCTGTTCGATTTTGTTCATGTATATGTTACTGTTTATATCTATAAAAAGTTAGTGCAATGAATAAATGTGGTCTAGAAAGTTTTGTCTAAGAATATTAGATTTTAAGTGACCGTTTTTTACCCCTCCAATCTTTTTCGAGAACTCACTTAATAAAAGTATTATTCATACAATACTATTTTTTATATACAGTACAATTCATAAGTAAAATGATGATAATTCAATAAATCACAATGAACAAAGTATGGCTTAACATAGTAACTCAAGAAAGGGAATGAATGTTGTTTTTATCTTGCATAGTTTAAATATTTTTATTTATTAATTTACTTTTTTTACAACCTCTTATTTTAATACTTGCTTATTGTGGAGTTAAAATATTTGTTTATAAATATTATTGGATATTATTATTTATAGATTATATCATGTCTTTTGCTCCTTCTACTTAAGATTTAGTTGTGCTAATCAAAGTTGCTTCAATGAGTACTACTTCAGTAGTAAGGACTCCGTCATCATCTTCTGTGGTGTATTGTGAGAAACCTAAAAAGTTCAATGGATTAAAGTTTAAGAGATGTTAACAAGAAATGTTATTCTATTTGACCACCTTGAACTTGGTAAAGTTCTTGGTCGAGGAATTGTTAAAATCATTAAAAATAAATCTAATCCTATTATTATAGCGATTATAGATGCATGAAATCATACTAATTTCATGTGCAAAAACTATATCTTGAATGTGTTAGGATAATACACTTTATGATGTGTATGACCCAAAATCCTTGTTTTTTTTAACAAAGCCCAGCCCAACACTAAAGCATTAAAAGGCCTTGAAAGCCTGATTCGTTATCAATAAAAAGAAGAAAAAGGAAGGTATATGCCTTGCAACCATTGATTTTCTTGGTGTTTCTTGATTGCAGGGCTAACACCCGTCTTTCTTGATTATAGGGTTAGACTTCCTAATGACAAGGTTAGTTTTGTTTGTATCATGACTCAATGATGACTTCTTGTTAACTTAGATTTATTAGAGGCTTGTTGGAGTCCATTGAGGATCTTTCTAGAAAATTTCTACAAAAAGAATGCACAATGATTTGGGGTTAAGACATGCATGCATCTTACGTGTTTAAAACAAGTCCCTCTTCTTTGTGGTCCATCTTCTTCAATGATAGCAAGACTTATCTTCTTTTTTTTTTTTTCTAGATGATTGATTACTCGACTCGATTTGCACCATAAGCCAATATCTTGCTCAAATGAGTTCATCAAGTCCTCTGTTGAGTGCACAACCTAGGGTCTTCATAGTGTTTGTTGCCTCTTGCTTTCATTACTCGAATCTTCCTATTTCACCGATCATTTTGATCGGAAAATCAACTGCAATATAATCATGGCACTAACCTCTAGATTCTTTGAGAAAATCATGACTTTGCCCCCCAAATGAGGTATGTTTTACGCCATTACACACTTATTGTCTACCTTCCAAGTAGTGCTTTACTGCTCACATTTCTAAAAGAGTTCATCAAGTCCTCTGTTTCAAATTGCCCACAATTGATCTGGTTATGTATATTCTTTCTCAACCATCATAAAAAGTACTCATGTGGGTTCTTTTTCTCAAGTATAAAAACCATCTTTTCAGATAACAGACTGCTTTTTACCTATGAAGATGCCCCCTGATTGGACCATGCTTCTTAATAATGGTGTTACTCTCAACTGCTGAAGAAATTTACCAAATCATCCAATGTCATGGACTGTTTCGAGCAACCTCCCCTTACTTCTCAATTAGTTTGATTTTAAAAATACAACTTTATCTTTTACTATATTTTTTAGAAAATCTAGCATACATTATTATTAATTAGATATTTGATGCGTTTGTATTAGTTATTAAAGTATATTTACTTTAAATTTATTAGCAACTACTTTTAGTGGAGGCAAGTAACACTTTTATTGATAATAAATCTTCATATTAAAAAAAAAAAAAACAAATTCTCCCAAAAGAATTCCAACTTACCTATTAGGAGTATAATGCAAGTTTTCCATTTTTTTAAATAAAATTCTCAACTAACCAACAATTTTTTCAAATGATGATATAGAATGGAATAAAAATAACAACTTATCTTAAATTATTATCTCATAAATAACATCATTTTTATTATTCCTTTTATAAAATACAAAAGTGAAATGCTAAAAAAAAACACTTTTAGTTTTCATATTTTCATAAAAATAAAAGCTCATTTTAAAAGACGAGGGATGATCACTTGTAATGATCTCAATATAAAATCTTGCTTAACATTATTCTTCACATAAAAATCAAAACTCAAAAGATAGTCTCAATTAATTTGGTAGAATCTCTTTTACTCCGGGACCATATATAATAGAAACGGAGCTTAGTTCTAGTTGATGTGCACTACAATGATATATAGAATATTGTTTTATTTGTTTATATTTCTT
Organism: Populus x sibirica; assembly: GCA_019202695.1. Taxonomy (NCBI): domain Eukaryota; kingdom Viridiplantae; phylum Streptophyta; class Magnoliopsida; order Malpighiales; family Salicaceae; genus Populus; species Populus x sibirica. The sequence goes on from JAGMVL010002287.1 coordinate 293,071, forward strand.
TTCCTGCTCAATCAATCCCTTTGTCATCAAATCAAATGAACATCAACTATTTCGGTTGGACATAGAGAGGAATATATAGAGATGCGGCCGTCTTTTGTGTTGGTATTACCTATAAGGTTCTATCTCATGTCAACTAGCGACTGCAAATAACCAGCGTCCAAAGCTTGCTTATGGCGTTTTCTCTGTTGGGTTTTTATCATGAATAAATAACTGAGGAATGCACGTAAAAGGTGGCATATTTCTGCCTCTACCTTGCTGTGCTGATGTTAATTGCTTCATAGATTGCATCGATCTTTCAACTATCCATCAGTATCGATGATAACTATAGGCGGTATGGTGTATATTTGTCGTCACCGATGATGTTGATGGAGAAAGGAGCGTTCACATCCCAACATTCAAGAAAATATTATTTTGACCAAACTTTTAAATCTTAGCTTTTGTTTCACATTCCAACTTCTGTCTCCTTGTTGTTTCTCGTTAAGCTTGTGGAATTTGTCATGTGAACGGTCATTTCTTCTTGTATTTTAAGAGTTGAAACATTGAGACAAAGAGAAAGAAAAGGTTGTTCAATAAAACATTTTAATTCATTTGGATCTTACAAACCACTGACTCATTCCATAAGTATGCTAACTCATTGGATATTACAAACCACCACGGTAAAGTACATTCGTAAATATATCGACGGAAAGATTCTCTCGGTATATACCGAGAGAAATACAAAGGGTATTATAGTGGGATTCAAAAAAGATAAATCGTATGGTGACGTGATATTTTTCCGACAGAGTTACTGACGGAATAATTCCATCGGTTATGCCATCGATAATATTTAATTTATGATCTAGTGATCGACCCTCCTCTCCCATTGCTCCTTCTTCCTTGTGCATTTTTTTTCCTATAATAAACAACCACCCCCCTCAATCTCAACATAATTCAACATCCCACAACAAATCCGACCATAACAACACCTAGTTTGTCAGCTTTCGTGTTATGATTTATTTTTTATGGAGGATTTTAAGTAAGCAAATCTATCATTTTTTTTATTTGAACTCAATTTAAAAATGTTAATTTTTTTTCATACTTTTTTCGTATATATATATATTTTTTGGGTGTTTACTTGTTTTATATTTTTTTCTCATACAAATTTGTTGTATGAATTTATGATTTGTACATGTTATGGTTTGTTTTAGATGTTGTAAAATTGTATTTGTTTTGTAAATTGATGAAACTTATGTCAAATTTTTGACTTAGGTGTTTTGTGATGAAATAAATAATAGCTTATTTAACGGGTCCATTTTATATTTTGTTAATTTTATTGCCGAGTTGAAATTTTCGGTAAATGTGTAAAAATTTGAATTTATATAGATAATTGATAATGAATTAAGAGTACTATTAAAATAGATTAAATAAGTTTGAGTTACATCAATATTTTTGCAAATTTATTTAGTTAACGTAGTTAATTAATATATGTTGTCATCGTTATTTTATATGGGTTTGATATAAGTAATGGGTGATCGTTCATGAATGTATAGAGATTCATCCTATGAGTTGCGGATGATGGATTATTGTAATGGGGTTCAGAGTTTTATTAATTACGAACAATCTAATCCGAGAAATATTAGTGGAGGGGATATTAAATGTCCTTGCAAGAGGTGTAAAAATAAAACGTTTCTCGATCCAGATGTTGTAACGATGCATCTTCTATAAAAAAGATTCATGGAGAAATATCTATGTTGATATGCACACGGAGAACCATATGTTCCTCACGATACCATGATAGAAAGTATGGTTGGGTCAACCTTTAGTTATAGCAACATGCATGGAGTTGTAGATGACAATAATAATCTTTATAGGAATATAGTTATGGATGTGATCAGAATCAATCATGGTCATGCCAGTCAATGTCCAGTCATAAATGAAGAACTTAATCCAGACGCGACCATGTTTTTTTTTTTTATCTTTTAAAAGATTCTAACGAACCATTAGGGGATGTTTGCACAAATCACAGTAAATTATCGATCGTTGCACATATGTTCACCATCAAGTCAGATCATGGGTTGAGTGAGGCTAATTATGACAGAATTATCGATTGGGCGAGAAGCATTTTACCTGAAGGGAACAGACTGAAAGAGAACTTTTATACTGCTAAGTCCATGATGAAACCCCTCGGTCTAGGATACTAGAAAATTGACATGTGTTTAAACTTCTACATGTTATATTACCTTGAAAATGCAGAGTTGACCGAGTGCAAAACACATAGGCATTCTCGTTATAAACCCATGACTGACAAGGGAAAGACTTTTGTCACACATAGAAAACCTAGATACTTTCCAATCACACCTAGACAAAAGAAGTTATTTATGTCATTAAAAACTGTTGAGCACATGACATGACACCAATTACATGATGTAGTGAATGGAGTGATGGTACACCTTCCCGATGGTAAAGCCTGGAAACACTTTAACAATGTGTATCCTTATTTTTTAGTGGAGACAAAGAATGTGTGTTTTGGGTTATATACAAATAGATTCAATCCATTCATGTAATTTGTTGCTCTTAATTCTTGTTGGTCGGTGATACTCACGGTTTACAACTTGCCACGGGGATGCGTATGAGGCCGAAGTTTATTTTTTTTATCTACGATCGTACCGGGTCCTAATAGTCTGAGTCGGAATATAGATGTTTGTCGTCGACCGTTGATTGATAAGTTAAAGCAGTTATAGTCATTCGGTGCTTGACTTATGATGTATTGAGGAAACATAATTTTCTGATGAAGGTAGATTTGATATGAACTATCAATGATTTTTCAACTTATAGAATGGTTTTTGGTTAGAGCACGCATGAAAAACTAGAATGTCCATACTACATGGAAAATAACAAGGCATCACGCTAACAAACAATGGTAAAACATCTTTTTTATACTATCACCGGCGGTTCTTCCCAATAGATCATAAGTTCAGAAAGAACAAAAATGACTTCTTTGTTGGCATAGTTGAAAGGAATGTTGCATCGCCACTTCTTTCAGGTGAAGAATTGTATGACGTGGTGTCGGAGTACGGTGATATTATGTTTAGTTTTCAATCTAGTAAGCAAAAGTTTCCTGGTTTTGGTTTGACCTACAATTAGGTAAAACAAAGTATTTTCTAGGAGCTTTTTTATTGAAAGATCAATCTTCTCTACCATAACCTTGATGTCATGCATATAGAAAAGAACGTATTTGATAACATTTTCAACATAGTTATAGATGTGAAGGGGAAGACAAAGGATGATAGACACTGTTATGGATAGATAAGGAATACATATACAATTTGACATCAGACACTATTTTACACCAATAGAAATACCGACAAACTGTACATTACATATGTGTATACCGATAGAATGTGTCCGTTGGTATATTCCAGAGACTATGAGAACTGTTTCCCTTCTTTCTGGCACTGTTCATGGTGTTCATTACATATGGGTATACCGACGAAATGTGTCCATTGGTATATTTTAAAGACTATAAGAAGTGTTCCCCTTTTCCCTGATACTATTCATGGTGTTTATTACATATGGGTATACTGACAAAATGTATCCGTTGGTATATTTCAGAGACTATGAAAATTGTTTCCCTTCTCCCTGGCACTATTCATGATATTCATTACAATGGGTATACCGACAGAATGTGTCCATTGGTATATTTCAAAGACTGTGGGAATTATTCCCCTTCTTTCTAACATTGTTCATGAAGTTCATTACATACGGGTATACCAACAGAATATGTTCGTTGGTATATTCCAGAGATTATGAGAATTGTTCACTTCTCAATGTGCTGATAATAAATGTTCTTTTGACTGTTGACTTTTTTCCCAACAGAATCATCGACGAAATGAAAAGTCGTTAATAATATTTGGAGAGGCTTTCTGAAAATTTTCGTGAAATTTAAAAAAATTTCATTTGACTTTACCGATGAAATGAAGAGTCGTCAGTAATTCTGTTGGTAAAACTAAATTAAAAGACCAAAATCAGAATAGACGTGGCTTCATCTTCTTCTTTTTTCTTCTCTTACAGATTTGTTTCTCTCTCTTTCTCTTCTCTTCTCTTTCTCTCTCTCTTCTTCTCAGCTGAAATCAAGCATTCTCTTCTCTTCTCTTTCTATCCTAATGTTTGTTGTCTTTCTTCATTTTTTTTTTGGGTTTATTAAAAATCTTTTATTTTTTTAATTATTAGTTAAATTAACCACACCATTAAGGTAAGAATTTTTCATTTTTTTCCTTCCTTTTTCATGTTTTTTTTGCATAATTTGTTTTTTTTGTCATTGTTTTTGTTCAATTTTGTGTTCTTAATAATTTTATGAATTAATAATTGTGTTGAATTTTAGTTGTTATTGAAATAAGTTTTGTATTATTTTGTTGAATTTTCATTATTTGTTTTCAAATTTGTTGTTCAATTTCAATTAAATATGTAGGATTAATTTTAATTAATATTTTGTATTTATTCCATTTAGAATAAATTTTTGTAAATTTAAGATTAAATAATATTATCACTTAGAAATAAATGTGTTAAACTTTAGTTGTTATTGTAATAAGTTTTGCATTATTGTTTTGAATTTTAGTTGTTGTTTTTTTATTTTGTTGTTTGATGTCAATTAAATGTGTAGGATTAATTTTAATTATTATTTTAAGTTTTTGTAAATTTAGGATTAAAAATATTATCACGTAGAAAATGAAAATTTAATACGAAATTGAATTATTCTAAATTATTAGAAGAAATTGAATAAAATGAACTGGTTTGTGGCATATATATTGTGTATTTACAGGTTTAAAAATTGTAGGTACTCTCTCGTATAGGGAAGGTGCTGCTGATTTTTTTTTTAAAAAAATAGGAATCGTTTAATTTTTTTTATCCATTAATTTGTGTAGATACCTAGGGAAAGTCTATTGCACGTCGCGAGGAAAGGATAACTGCTAGTTCTTTAAGCAGCGATACTGACGACCACGAGTCATTAGGGGGCCAACCAGGAATAGGCACTTGAGGCACAAATATCGACTCATGATGCGAGCTTGTCGGTGCGATCTTTGCAACATTGAGGGGGGGTCCCTTCACAACAAGATCTATTTATCCACATGTATGAGGCCTAATGGAAGGATGACCTTTTAATGTAAGTTTGTTTTGATTTCACAATGACATGTTTAATAATTTTTGAAAAAATAATTTCATTTAACGAATGCAATTTCTAGTTTACAAACATTGATGATGTGAGAACAATAACATCAACCTTTAAATTATCGATGGAAATTTTATTGTTTCAATAGAACGAGGTTTCCAAACATCTTGAATGGAAACAATAGGTTGATGCATAGTTTTCAACGTTCAAGGTTAATATTAACTTAAATATTTTTTTATGATAATTTGGTTAGTTTATTGAAATTACTGAATTTTTCCTGTTTTAAATTTTTACTTTAAGGGAATTTGAATGGGAGAGAGCTGATAATAATGTTGCGGGGAGGGTTTAGGAGAATCACGCTGCAATAAAGTAAGATTGAATTCAGGATAATTTTTTTTTCCAAATATTAAAATTTTATTTTTCATTTACTAATAGATAATTAATTTGTATCGTATAGGATGTATGATTTTTGGTATGAGGTACAAAAGAAAACCAAAAAATATGTGAAAGAAAAAGAGCGTCCAAGCTAGAATGACATAGTAGTTTGAAAGGATTTCACACCGTTGTACGTCTCAGAGGTTGTATGAGCTGAATACATTCAACATGTAATGTCCACGAGTTTCACGAGACAGTCATAGTCTAGTGCGGAAAATTAAAATCGGTGTGTTCACAGTTCTTTTACAAGGCACACTAGCGATCCATTTTGTTCGTTTCGCATGCGAAACGGATGATAACATTTTTTGTTACATTAATTTTTTTATTAGTTGTTTTTTATAAATATATTTAGTTGACAATATTTTTTTCTTGCAAACTATGGTTCTTGGACATGAGCCAAACCTGATGGAGCTTTTTTTTGAAACGCATATATGAAGTGATGATCACAAAAAAAAAGAAGGGGCAGCAGCTCATGGATAGCCGAACTTAGCACTTTGTGGTATGTTGGTTTTCAACCATATTTTTCGTAAGTTATTATTTCCTTGAATTTGATGAATTTATTTTTTCTTTCCAAGATACCTATAACAGTCGGCTGAAGGAAAGATATATGAATAATCCTTCGACTCATTCAGATCTCGATCCAGATTTATGGTTGTACGGGCTCTTTAACACTACAGCTGAGAACTTGTGGATGACCCATAGTGCTTCGACCATTGGATGCTTGCAATTGATTTTGAGTACTCAAATTCCGAAGTTCACGGTGATGCTAGACCACAACAAGTACAGGCTCGAACGACCCATCTTAATGAAAAATGTGAATGAATCACTATTGATTATGAAGAACTTCTCCAATTGGTAATATAGATGAGATCACAGATCAGTAGTACATGTGCACTCCCTAATTGGCTTCATGGTCCCGACTACGACCAATCTCCTCCTCTTTCTCTAGTGTTGCCTTTATTTTAGATTTATTGTATTTGAACGTACAAATGTTTAAATTTGTAATAAATATTTGATTTTTAATTTATTTTAATTATTTTTCTACTTCTGTTCAATATATATATATATATATATATATTAAAATATTTTTAAAATATTATTGATGGGATTACCAATGGAACAATTCCGTCAATATATTTCAAAGAGAGTTGAAAAGAATTACTGCAAATGTCATTGCTACTGTTTACTCACCGATAAAATTACATATGATATTCTATCGATGATTTGTTATATTTATTGATGGGTATACCGACAAACAAATAAAAACACCAATGACATTACATATGATTTTCCTGTCAGTGATATGTTAAATTTACCGATGGAGATACTGATGGAATAAGCGAGTAATTTTTTTTGGTGCATTTTGTCCGTCTGTAAATCCATCGATATATTTATTACCGATAGACTTACCGGTAGACCATAAATTACAAACGAGATTTTTTCTGATTAACTATTTCTGTTTGTGAACCCGTTGGTATACATACTAATGGACTGTGAATGTAAATACCGACAAAATTTTTTGTTTGTAAAACTGTTAAAATTTGGTAGTGAATAGAGAACAAATGTTAGAGAAAGAGGGTTGTGACATAAAAGAATGTGCAAATATTGCAAGGGTTCAAGATCATGAGCTATTACCCTAAAAAGAGTATTAATCCAAAAGGATATGGAAAGCTCCGCAAGTAAATGAGAGAAGTGTTAGTGTATACATCTAGCCAATTAGATGTTACATGCGACACTAATTTTATTCATGTAAAACATGTAATTATATTTGTAAAGGCATTTTTTTATCTTTAATATTTATTCTAGTTTGATTAATGAGTCTAGAGTTAAGATAAAATAATTGGGATACAAATATTTTGTAAATGAAATTATAAAGTGGTTATCATTATGAAAATTTATATTGCATCAAATTATTATTCCTAAATATTATTGTTCAATGCTCTATTAAGACTGTATATTAATTATAGTTGTTGAGACTAATACATATTATGTTATTTTCTTTATAAAAGGAAGTAGATGTTCTTATAAACTGATGTATGAGAGATACTTGAAACTAATATTTAAGTGCTTGTTAAATATCAAATATTTTGAACTAACACGAATAAGGATTTTATATAGAGAGATTACTCATGTCTATGGAAAGATTCATATGGTAATTATGTAAATGATCATTAGACTTCATATCCTTAAGTTATCTTATATACAGAATGCTATGTTTTCTTCTCAACTACATATTGCCTTAATCAAGGGTAATAAATGAGTAGATATTAATTATAACATAAATTATCTGAAAGTCTTTAAATTATCAAGAGATGATTTAACACCTCAAGTAAATTAGAGAAAATGTTTCATATATTCTCAAATAATATTGATTGTGAAATCCTTGTGCAAGGTGAAATGAGGTTTGAAAAAAGCTTTCAAATCTTATTCAAAGAATCAATAACTATGGTGCTGAGAACAAACATGATATGACAAAGTAGATATACTACATGCTCAAATGTCTAAATCAAAATATTCTTGAGTATTGATGGCTTGTGGTTTACAATAACCCCCCTTGAAGAGTTGATAGAGTTGATCAAACCTTAGAAGGAAGAACTCATCTCTTCAGGTAATCTTTGCTCAAAATTTAAACAATCCTATATTATCTAATGAGAACTATAAGACTCTTGAAAATTTTAAAATTATTGTTTTTCTTGCGTTTATGTCTTTTTAGGAAACCCAACAATTGTATTAGAGCCATCGTTAAATAATTAAGGTTGTTGATTACATCTATTTGGTGGTTATTGGCATTAAATGTGAATTAAATTTATGTGTAAAACAATGATTTCCCATAAAATAATTCCCTCATGTATTTTTTTCAAAAATAAAATTTTTTTGGTTACTATTCCAAATAAATTTGGTCAATTTTTTTTTAAAAAATTAATTTGAGGCTTGAAAGAATTTTTTGGTCAATAATTCCTTTCATGGCTCAAAGAAATTATTTAGATATTTTAATATGCATCTAAGAATGACATGGTAAGGGTGTGTGTGTGTGTGTGTGTGTGTGTGTGTTATATATGATATATTAATCATATTGAAGTATTAGATCAAATTAATAAAAATTCTATCATTAATATATTAAGTGCATATTAAGAATATAATTTGTTTTCCAATTTTAAAAGCATAAAATGAGAGTTTCATTTATGATTAATTTATTAAGTCACTCCAGATTGTCGCAAATCAAATATGTTTAATGTTATAGAATTTTGATCCCATTTAACTAAACTTATATGATTAAGATAAGATATTATGATCATATAAGATTAGATGCAATAGTTAGACAAAACATATAAGATATATTTAAACAAACAGTTGTCACTTGACTGATCTAGGAGTCACATATAGATATGATTGTAAAGCTATATTATTTACCTAGTTTAGTTTATTTTAATTTGTTAAGTCACTAAAGGTCATATAAATTAAATGAGATCCCAACTCACTAGAAGATCGAAGTCAAATTTTCTAAACTTATAAAGATGTGTAACAACTACTTAGGTTTTGACCACCTAATTTCCTCCAATAGCTTGAAGTAACTAGTTTAATTATTTTCATATACTTCTAATTAGAATGACATGCTAGAGGATGCATGTTTATATATAATTGTTATGTGTGATATGTTAATCATGTCAAAGTATGAGGTCTAACTAATAAAAGAAATATCTCATTAATATTTCAAGTACATGTTAAGAACATGATTTGTTGCCTTCCAATTTTATAAGCATAAAATAAGAGTTTTATTTATGATTAATTTGTTGAGTTACTCAAGGTTGTCATAAATCAAATAAGTTTAATGCTATATAAATTGGATCCTATTTAACTAAAATTATATGATTTAAATGTGACATCCATGATCACATAAGATTAGAGGCATTAGCTAGGCAAAACATATATGATATGTTTAGAAAAAGAGTTGTCACCTAACTAATTAAGGAGTCATATAGAGATGTGATTGACAAACTATATTATTTACCTAGTTTAATTTATTTTGATTTGTTAAGTCATTAAAGGTTACATAAATTAAATGAGATCCTAACTCCTTAAAAGATTGAAGTGAAATTTATTAAATTAATAGACAAAGAGTTGTCTATTAATTTGCATGAAAATATTGAGAGAACAAATTAGGATTAAAGGTGATATGAACCTAGAAGCTAAAAACCTTTAAAGCCACATGTAAGAAAAAATAACACAAGAAAGTTAAAATCAGATTACTATAAAGAACCTAACAAAATGATTACTACTTGTGCTAAGGCACCAAAGTTATTGAATGTAAAAGACCCCTACCTTATGATTACAATGAATCACAAACTAAGAGTATGAACAACCTTGCATATGCACAATATTATTTTGAAATAATCTAAGTCTTCTAAAGAAACTTAAATACAAGCTAAATAAACGTATTTATACTACATAAAACATCCTAAACAAGGCTAGAAAAATAATAAAATAGTTCCAAATAAAATTGGAAACATATTTCTAAACCAAATAGGAAAATAATGTAATTCCCACATAATAGCTTTTGAACCATATCTCAAGGCCTTTCTAATATCTTATCATGATAAAATTTCAACCCTATAGAAAACAAGACATTTAGAATCTTCTAAATTTCTTTTATCTCGATCTAACGGTCGGATTAAAAGTTATGCTTATTACTTGTAAAACTATGTATTAGAAAAAGTAAAGCTCAAAACCGACTTAAACTTGTCCAACGCTTGTATGAATCACATTAATTAAAGCCTGAACATTTCTCATTGAAGTTTGAAAGCTTAAATTGGCCCAAATATCCTGAATAAGCTCATTCAATGTCTCTTTAATTTTTTTGCTCATTGACATTGTAATTGGCTCAATCAAAACATCTAATGGATCTTTTGGTGATGTTTTTTTATTCCCCTTTCCTAAAAAAGGATTCATGTTAAATCATCACCTACATCAAACAAAGAAAGATTAGAAATATTAGAAGTAGCAATAACATCATACTCACCTGAAAGATTCATTTTATATGTGTTGTCGTTAATTCACTCAAGAACATGGAATGAACCATCTACTTTAGGTTGCAACTTAGATCTCCTATGGGTTGGAAATATTTCCTTCCTTATATACACCCAAACTCAATTACCTGGTTAAAAAAATAACACATTTAGGACCTTATTTAGCTTTAGAAGCATATTATTCAATTTTTTCTCTATTTTTTGTCGAACACTCTTATAGAGTGTCTTTACCATTTGTGCTTTCCTATTACCATAAATACTAACCTTTTCATCAATAGATAAAAGAATAAAATCCAAAGGGGTTAGTAGATTAAAATGATAAACAATCTGAAATGGTGAGTTAATGGTAGAATGCACACTCCTATTATATGCAAATTCAATAAAACCAAACAATCCTCCTTATTTTTCATATTCTTTTGAATGATAGTACGTAATAGAGCGGTTAAAATCCTATTTACTATTTTCGTTTGACCATCCATTTATAGATAACAAGTAGTAAAAAACAATAATAAAATTCTCAACTTTTCCCACAAAACCTTCCAAAAATAGCTAAGAAATTTAACATCAAGATTAGAAACAATGCTATTGGGAACACCATGAAGTCGTAAAATCTCTCTAAAAAATAAATTAGCAATGTTGGTTGCATCATTAGTTTTATGACATGATATGAAATGTTTCATCTTAGAAAACCTATCAACAAAGATAAGAATTGAATCTCTCCCCCTTTCTCCCCTAGGTAAATCTAAAACAAAGTCTATGTAAATATCTACCTAAGGTTCTATAGATATAAGTAAATGAGTACATAAACCATGAGATAAGACCTTATACTTATCTTGTCTATATGTAATGCATTTATCATACATCTTTTGCATATCATATTTCATTTTAGACTAATAAATTATTCATGCAAAATTTTAAAGTCTTCCTAACACCAAAGTTTCTTATTAAACCACCTCCATGAGCTTCACGCATTAGGAATACACACATAAAACTAGCAAGAATAAAAGTTTATTCTTTCTAAACAAATATCCATCAAGTTTATAAAATCTACCATAGGTTGACTTCTCATAAGAATTGTACACATCAACAACATCACTACCATTGGCATACAAATCTTTCACATACTCAAGTCCATACAATTTTGCATTTAAAGTAGAAAGAAAAACATAATTTCTAGATAGTGTATTAATCACTACATTCTCCTTACCTTATTTTTACTTAATAATATATAGAAATGTCTCAATAAACTTTACTTACTTGGCATATCTCCTATTCAGCTTACCTTGTCCTGTCAAATGTTTTAGCGATTCATGATCTGAATGGATAATGAACTCTTTCAGGTATAAATAATGTTGCCAAGTCTCTAAAGTCCCCACCAATGCATAAAACTCTTTTTCATAAGTTAGGTAATTCAATGTTTCTCCATTAAAATTTCACTAAAATAGGCAATTGACCACTTCTCTTGCATCAAAACAGCTTTAATACTTATTCCCGAGGCATCCCCGCTCAATTTCAAAAGTTTTAGTAAAGTCAGGTAATGCTAATAAAGGTGTTGAACATAGATTTTATTTAAGAAGATTAAATGCATGCTCTTGTTCACTATTCCATTTCAACCTAACAAATTCTTTAACAACCTTAGTGAGTGGTGTGTGTACCAAAATCCTTAACAAATCTCCTATAGAAACTAGTCAAACCATGAAAAATTCTTACCTTAATAACTGATTTAGGTATAGGCCACTTTTAGATAGCCTTCACATTTTCCTCATCAATCTCTATACCTTTTGCACTAATAACTTAACTAAGAAAAATAATTTTTTTCATGCAAACAGTACATATTTTCATATTAGCATACAATGTTTCTTTTCTCAAAACATCAAGCATAAATTGTAAATATTCATCTAAAATCTTACTATAAATCAAGATATCATCAAAATAAACAACAATAAATCTGCCTATAAATACACGAAGAACATGATTCATCAATCTCATAAAAGTGCTAGGTGAATTAGTAAGACCAAATGAGATAACTAACCATTCATACAATCCATACTTAGTTTTAAAAATAGTTTTCCATTCATCACATTGTTTCATTCTAATATGATGATATTCACTTTTCAAATCAATCTTAGTAAAACACAATAACTACATAATTCATCTAACATAGCAATGAGATGTCTATACTTTATTGTAATGTTGTTGATATCTTGGCGATCAACACATATCCTCCAAGATCCATCCTTTTTTTATACCAATAATACTGAAATAAACATATAAACTTATGTTTTCTCTTATATTCACTTTAGATATCAGCTTCTCAACTTGCTTTTGAAGCTCCTTTATCTCCTCATGATTACTTCTATAATTTGGTCAGATAGGAATCACAGTTCTAAGTATGAGATCAATTTGGTATTTGATTCCTTTTATCAACAAACTATTAGGCACGCCTTCAGGAAACACATCTTTTAATTTTTATAACAAACAAATAGCAACACTATGGATAGAAGGATCAAGTTTGTTAATATTAAAATATCTCTTTTTTAACAAATGTACAAACCTAGGCTAGGAAGTATAAAAAGCATTATTGATCTCTCTTTTTTTTATATATAAAAACTCATTTGTTTCTTTATTTTTTCCTTTAACACTTTCTTTTCTCTTCCTTTATTTCTTCTCTCCTTTATTTTTATCTCCACTCTCGGCCAACTCTCTAATTTGTTTTTCTCTTAGTTGAATCTAACTTTTCTCTCACCTCATGGCTTACAGTGAAATATGTATTTTCACTCATCTCAACATCACTTTCTCTTTTCATTTTTAATTGGTCCTTGTAAACATGTTTTGGTGACAATGGTAAAAAGGGTGATGGATTTTCCATCTTTTATAAAAAGAATATATATTTCTAAACCCTTCATGTATAACCTTTCTATCAAACTGCCATGACCTTGTCAATAACATATGACCTACATGTATAGGAATAACATCACCGAAACTTTATCGAATACCTCTCATTCAAAAATGAAACCAAGACCTATATATTAACCTTAACTTCCCCCACATTCATTTAACCACTAAAGTCTACAAGGTCTATAATGCTTTATAGTATTTAAATTCAACTTTCTAACAAGCGTAGTACTAGCAACATTAAAACAACTCTCACCATCTATAATTATACTACATACCTTATTGGTGATATGGCATCTTGTGTGGAAAATACTCTCTTTTATGTATCCAAATCCTTTTTCTTGACCTGATATTCAATGCTCGTTTAATCACAAGTGATTCACCCTTAATCGAATACTCTATATTATCATCACTAGCATCCTCAAGTGGTGGCTTCTTCTTATCATTACTGTCATTTTCGGTACAATTTTCCTATGATCATGTAAAATAATAGCTCTTTTGTTTGGATATTGAGAAGTAGTGTGACTTATTTCTAAACATTGAAAACACTTAAAATCATTATTATAAGGTATTTGAGTATCAAATTTACTTTTAATATTAGTGGAGACTTCTTTCTTTCCTTTAGGTGATTCTGTTTTAGCTTTAATAACCGGCTTAGTCTGGGCATCCTTTTTTCTCCTGCAATTTAGCCTCTATGTCAAAAAAGAACTCGAGTTTTGAACTTGCCGTGTACTTCCCTTCCTCTTAAGTTATCATCATTCCACATTTATAGCTATATACGCCATAAACCAAGAAACAAGAAAGAATACAACCCAAGAAAGTTAAAATTAGATTGATAAAAACTCAACCTAATGATTACGTAAACTAAGGAACCAAAGTTATTGGATGAAAGACTCTAACCCTTTGATTATAACGAATCAAGAACTAGAAGTATAAGGAAGAATGCCATAAAGATCGTTAATCTTTGATAAGTTCTAAAGAGTTCAATGAAGAACCAAGAGTATGAGTAACCTCGCACACACATAATATTATTTTGAAATAATCAAAGTCTCTAAAAAACCTTAATATATGCTAAATAACCTTGTTTGTGCGATTGGTTCTTAAAATATTGAATGTAGTGGAATTGCAATACTATATGGAGTAAGAAGACTTGGTTTAAATTTTTTTAAAGATATTATGTGTGTGCAAGGTTCTTCGTACTCTTGGTTCTTCATGTAACTCTTCAAAACTCGTCAAATAATTTTGTCTTTGTAGCCGTCATTCTTATATTTCTAATTCTTAGTTATTTATAATCAAAGGGTTAGGGTCTTTCTTCACATGGATAAATTGATAGATCACTATGGGCAAAAACATATCTTTACGTATCATGCTTGATGCTAATAAATTGACTGAATCAAATTTCTTAGATTGGTATCGTAATATGAGAGTTGTTCTTAAGCAAGAAACAATGTTATATATTCTTGATAATCTAATTCTTTTTTCCTCTAATGAGGATGGTGATAAAGAAGTTGGGACTGAATAGCAATGTCATATTAATGATGATAAGTGTACTACATGTGTGATGTTAGCCAACATGTCACCTGAATCTCAAAAACAACATGAGAATGTGGATGCCCATATCATAATTATTCATCTTAAAGATTTGTTTGATATGTCTAGTAAAATTGAGAGTTATGAGACCTTATTGTTTTGTTTTATGATGATAACAAATTCCTCTATGAATACCTATATTTTAAGAATGATTGACTGTATTGAGAAATTAAGATAATTAGCCTTTGTCATAGATCATGAGTTAATTGTTTACTTGGTCTTACATTCTTTACCTTAAAAGCACAAAAACCTATTTGGTGCATCAAGAAAAACAAGAGTATTTATCGTCATTATGGTAAGGAAGGCCACTAGAGGAAGAACTACAAAAAATATTTTTTAATCTTGAAGGGTAAAAAGCTTTCTAAAGCTTTTACTTCAAGAAATAGAGAAAAGTAGAAAATTACATAAAGGCAGAGTGGACCTACAAGTTGGCAATGAAGCAAGGGTTGTTACATTAGTTGTAGGAACTTATTATTTAACTTTACCAAGTAGGCTAATACTAGAACTTTATAATTTTTATTTTGTTCTAATACTTTCTAGAAACATTGTATTCGTTTCTTAAGTAGCCTTAAATAGATTTAAATTCATTATCAAAGGAAAATATTTTTATTTTATAATAATAATATTTATTATGGATTTATTATTTATATGAATGATTTGTATATGATTGATTAAAAAATGCTCATGTTCAGTATAAACAACAAGAAGAATAAACTAGATAATCAATATACATGATATTTATAAATAAAACATGAATTATTAGGTTATATAAAGAAGGATAAATGAGGTCTTCAACTCCCATCTCCTTACATTTATGCTTAAGGTAGTTCTTGAAGTTTTTTCAAGATGATGACAATTTTTCAATAATTACAGTTACTTTGAAGGATTCACTTAAAAATCATTAATTCAACATGAATATCATAGAAAATGAGTTGAAACTCTTAAACTTAGATCCCAGAATCAATCATTTTAAAATCCAAAAAATTATCGGCTATGAGTTTTTCACACTAGCATCTCTAGCCTTGTAATTTTGATCCAAGACTTTTCATGGTACTTTGCACTCTTGATTGAACTATAAACATCATATAATATATTGTCTAATTTATTCAAGATATAGTTCTTGCACATAAAAGTGGTATTATTCCATGAGTCAATACCTGCTACAACGATATGATCAAATTCATTATCTGATAGCTTTGATGCTTCTTCAAACAAAAACTTTACTCGTGTTCAAGGTGGTCAAATATAACAACATCTTCCAGTGCCACTTTTAAAAGTTCAATTCATTCAACTTTTAAAGTTTATCATCATGCACCACAAAAAAAGATTAGCCAAATATTTCTTACCAAAATAGTTCTTAATGAAGCAACATTGGTTGTATTAACCATCTCTTGTGTTGAAGTCATGATAAATATTCTAAAAGATTAGCCAAATATATATAATTAAAATCTGGTTTTTAAATATGCAAAACGCAAAGAAAAATAAAATTCAGCAAACAAATAACTAATCATGTTGTTTTCAAGAATTGTATCTTTTATCCTTAAAGCTTTATTGTTCGCCACTTGATTGAAATAGATTGATTGCAATCAACCTTTTAAGATTCTAACACCATCATCTTGATTAGTTATACTACTAAACAAGATTCGCAAACTAGAAAAACAATATAAGAAATCTCTCTACAAAAAACTTGAACTTATTATGCTCTACAACGATTGAAGAAATAACATAGCAAAATGTTAGGAAAAGAAAAGGAGAGAGATGAACTATTGCTTTTTGTGTACAAAACATCTCCATTTCAAACTATTTTTATACTGATTTTTTGAACCAAAATTGATGCAAAATTAATTTTGATAATTAGTAGAATTAATTCATGTTGTTTTGCCTTAATTACCTGCCCAAAAAATAAATAAAAATGTGACAGCTTAAAAATTAGATATTTTTACTTTAAAAATAAAATTGTTTAGGACTATTGAAATTGTTTATTCATAGACTGGACTGGCTAAATAAAAATAGACTAACAAGAAATCATTCTTTATATATCTAAAAATTATTTTACAATAAATTCAAACCAAAGCTATTTAACCCAAGTATATAGCGTGCCGAGCAGCATGTACCTTATCTAAAGCAAAAGTCGCGGTTGAGACAAATTTTATAAATAGAGACGTTGTCGTCGTAGCCGCCTTGACTAGTAAATTAAACCAAGAAAACGAAGCAGCATGTATCTTTTATGGCAATAACTGGTTCTGTATTTCTATAAGATGGACCGTGACTGACCTATTCGATTTCCTTCGATCGTTTTGATCAAATGAGACGAGAATGATTCGGCACCAATCAACTTGTGATAATCTATGCTAAAAAAATAAAAACCCCAAATGATCCCTCAATTGTAACGAACTAAAACTAATAATGAGGTTAGCTGCAGTCAGTGATCCACCTCAATGATCCTTCAATTTTTTATCAATATGCAATTTGGTCCCTGTATGCAAAGCCCTTTTCATATAGGCCCTTTAGATTAAATCAAATAAAGCTCAATAATATATATAAAAGAGATGAATCCATGATGACCTCTTACCATAATGTCCTTGCCATTAGGCCAAAAACCCTTTAGTGCTTTACTACATTATTAATTATTAATCTGCGCTACCCTTCTAATTAAATCAAAAACAATTTTTATATAAAAAAAAATCTAAACATTGCTAATATTTTTTATAGTAAAAATAAAAAAATTATGTGTGGAAATCGATTCGATATGATCCGATCAACTTGGTGAATTCAAAAATAATTTGAATGATCGGTAAAAACATAATTTGATTCACAATAAATATTCAAGATTATTTTTTTTTCAAAATAATATTGAAAGAACAATATATTGGATCGATTCAGATCAACTTGAGTTAATCTACCAATCCGCATGTTAAGCTACGAAACTATGATAACCTTATAGAAAGCAAATCAAAACAAATTATGAAGCTTAATTTCTAATAAACCCAATGTTGAAGGATGAAATTGAAAAAAAAGTCAATTAGGAGAGAGGAAAAAAACTCAAGTCAACCCAAGTTAATTTGCAAAACTCGTAATCCGAGTTATGAGATGAGAATAACCTCAAAAAGAGCAAATTGAAATAATTCACGAAGATTAATTATCAATCAACTCAATGTTGAAGGTTGGAGCTGAGGAAAGAAGATCAATTAGAAGAAAAAAACTCGAGTCAACTGAGTTAACCCGTCAAACTTGCGGTCTTGTCATGAGATTTGAATAACTTAAAAAAAAAATAATTTTTTTAAAAGTCCAATCCACAATAAACCTAGTATTTGAGAATGATCTAACTTTTAAATGATCTCTACGCTACGGGCTAAATATTATTTTTCAACATTAAAAAAATATTAAAATAGATGGAGATGATGAAATAAATAATGGAGGAAATATTTTTAAAAATAAATATTGAGCAATTAATCTAATTTAATTAAAAAAATTCTTTAAAAAGAAGCTAAATCCAATAAAGAAAAGAAAACATAAAAATCCTTTAGAAACCCCAACTTATTTTTCAAAGCAGTAAAAAATATTATACAAAGAAAGAAAGTTAAATTACGGAGCCCAATATACATTTAAATTAAATGTTAAATGATAAAACTGAAAAAATATGAGTTTTTTTAAAAAACCCAACAAATGAATAAGAAGAATATCTTAAACCTGAGTTAATCTCTTAAATTCTCAACCTGTTAAATCTTAAACCGGGGATCAATCAAGAAGCCCAATTTAATATTAAAAGATGAAATAAAAAAAATCAATCTTAAAAACTTGCCAAGATTAAAAAAATAGTAATAAAAAGAATAAGGATAAAATCTAATATGCAAATATAATGAAGGAGGGTGAATTTTTTAAAAAACAATTACTTCTAAAAAATATCCATAATAAAATAAATAGCAATCAAAACAATGAGGACTAAATCTAAAATAAAAAAATTGATGAAGGATGAAATAAAAAAAATAATCAATTCTATAAGTTAATTAAAATAAAAAAATAATTAGAAGAAAAGGGTCCAACTCCTAAGAAAACCAAAATTGAAGGGTTCTTATGAAATGTTGCAAAGACATGCATGAAAATTATGGAAGAAAAAGAATAGAAGAAAAAAAAAGTCAACCACCGCTAAGAAGGTTTACCTCATCATCGTGAATCGAAAAATACCAAGAAAACTAATTTTGGACCTCCATGAGCCACCATACATGTCGCCCAAATACGACAAGGTGACTCACTCATTGACGTGTTTAATGAATATAACAATAACTTATTTATTTATTTATTAAATTACAAAATAACCATTGGGACCACATGAGTAGTGCCAAAAAACATGTGAAATAACTATTATTCCCTCGAAGTCAAGCCAAATAATTGTTGAAAAAGCCTCTAGGTTATTTTTTTAAGGGTAACCAAGTAATTTAATTATTTAAAAAATTATAAAAAACTGAGATATCTCTAAAAAATTCTAAAATAATAAATAGACCCTGTGAAAAAACCTTTTTTCCCTTCAAAACCAGTTCTTTGTTTTCAAAGTGAGGGAAAAAAATCATAATTTAACTATTATAATGAACAATAAATAAAATAAAATGTACACTACTTTTTCCACATGAAATAAGTGCTGTTAATTGAAAAATTATTAAGCACGCAAATTAATATTCTAAAATTTTGGGCATGGAATAGGAACAATTTTAATTTCCAAAAAGCCAGGGGCATTTACCAAACAATTGTCTCATATCAACACTATATATAAGTACATAAGGCCAAAGAGGGCCAGGTTCCAATGCTAGTATTATAGCGTAGCAGCAACAGTACCCCGTCCTCACCAGAAATGGAGGAGAATTCCATGATTTTTTGTCTTCCTCTGGTGCTAGCAAACTGCTGATTTTATGCTCACCAAAATACAAACCCTTCCTTTTAGTGAGAAAACCAACAAGAACAAAAGTCCTGGAAAGAAACAGGGAGATTGGAAAGGGAGGAAAAAGGACAGAAAGACAATCTAACTTTGCAAAACCATTTCTTTGATCTTTCCAGTTTCGATGTCAAATATCACAGGTGATGAAGGGAGCTTCTCTTCAGGAAATACTGGAGAAGAAGTCCAACAGCTCCAAGGAAAGCAGCAGCAGCAGGCACAAAATCACTTACATGGCTCAGACTCAGTTGCTGCAACTAACAGCAATGGGTCTACCTCCCAACAGCCGGTGAAGAAGAAAAGAAATCTTCCAGGAACTCCAGGCAAAGTCAACCGCCCCATTTATGAAACTTAACAGTAATATTTATTGATACAGATCGTTCTAGTCTTGGTCTCAATTAGAAGCAAATAAAAAAAAAGAAAAAGGAAACCTTTATTTCTTATATATAGCATCATATTATATGCGTACGTAGTAGCATAAATTCAGTGAATGAAAGGGTTGGTGACACAGTTTTCTTTTCTTTTTATTCTTTTATTATTATTACTGCCTACCACTGAATTAGAAGCTTCATTTTCTTTTTCTTTTTTTAATTTGTATTGAGAGAAGGATGTTATGTGAATTGAAAGGTTCAATTATTGCTTTGAGATTTCAATAATTGGTGAGAACTGTTTCCTTGGCTCCCCTCTCTGCTGGTGCCTCTTTTTGTCTGCAACTGTACCTCTGAGAACTGGGCCATCGGTTTTACCATGCATAGAAAAAATTAATTACCACGCGATCACCCTCACCTGGAGCATGAGTTCACTTTCTCTTCCTCCATTGACTCTTGTCTTATGGTGTATAATTTTGTATATGATAGAGCAATCATCTTACAATAATCAATTATTCTTTCGGAGAGAAATCTGAATTAAAATTACTAATTAACTGGTCTCACTTTTATGAATCAGATCCCACTGCTGAAGTCGTGGCTTTATCACCAACGACACTTATGGCAACAAACCGTTTTGTGTGTGAGATATGCAACAAAGGGTTCCAAAGGGACCAAAACCTGCAATTGCATAGGAGAGGCCATAATCTGCCATGGAAGCTCAGGCAAAGAACTACCACTGAGGTGAGGAAAAAGGTCTACATATGCCCTGAGCCAACATGTGTTCACCACAACCCGGCTCGTGCATTAGGAGATCTAACTGGCATTAAGAAGCATTTTAGCCGAAAACATGGCGAGAAGAAATGGAAATGTGACAAGTGCTCGAAGAAATATGCAGTACAATCTGATTGGAAAGCTCATCAAAAGACTTGTGGTACGAGGGAATACAAATGTGATTGTGGAACCATCTTTTCAAGGTTAGCAAAAAAAAAAAAAAAAAAAAATTCGTCATGGAAGAAAAACATGGTTTTTGTTTTTGTTTAATAATCACGGTCTTTTTATATTCATGATAAACTATAGTATATGACTACTTAATAATATTTGGGATCAAGTAAATTATTTTTAAGGTGTCCCATGGTAATTTCTGATTTTGTAGAGCTACATAGACGTATTTGACATCTTCTTTTTGCTGCCAAAACCAATTGAAACATTTGTTATTGTCCAAAGATTGCTTGCCGCAGTTATCGCAAAGAAGTGCATTATTGTCACTTTCCAGTAGAAGATACGGTTGGAATGGCCGACAAATTCATAAAATTTTTGTGTTTCCTTTTTGACGACTTTTTATGCTCTGAACATTCAAGTTGCAAATCACTGATTTTCAGTCTTTTCTCAGTATTTTATTCCCTAGCTAGCAACCTAATGTGACCCCACTGCTACCAATCATGCAGAAGAGATAGCTTCATCACCCACAGAGCTTTCTGTGATGCATTAGCAGAAGAAAACAACAAAGTAAACCAAGGAGTAATGGCCAACATGGGGTCAAACTTGCAAAACCAAATGCCAGAGCTCATGTCTTCGATGCCCTTAAGCGCCAACACCAGCACATCTATTGGAATTCCAGACTTCAACTGCTTCGACCCTAAGAACCCTCTCAAATCTCTCCCTCAAGAACTCGTTCCAATTCCATTCAAGTCCATGAACATGGCAGGAGGCATGTTTTCGAGCAGCTCCGGCACTCTCTTTGGAAGTCCAAGAAGCATTTCCTCAACTTCTAGCCTCCAACTCAGTTCCAATGGCTCATCCGGCTTGCATTATCTTCAAGATAACAAAAACGGATGCCAAATTTCGGCCACTGCTCACATGTCAGCAACAGCCTTGTTGCAAAAAGCAGCACAAATGGGTGCCACCGCTAGCAATAGTATTAATTCCCCCATGATGCAAAAGAGCTTTGCCAGCAGCATGGCAGGTCCTGACCAGCTTTCTTCTATAAGATCATCAACTTATAGTGGAATTCAGCAGCATAACACCTCCTATGATGACCTCCCGCCACAGGCTTCGGATCAAACTAGCATGGCTGGAATGATCAATGGCGTTGGAGGATTTAATAACCAGCCCTTGCAAAGAGGGCCACAAGAAATGTCGCAGATTTTTGACACAGCTGGTACAGGTAGCTCAGCAATGAACGATATGGCAATGTTTGCAAGTATGTTCATGAGTAACGACCAAAATCCAGGGTTCATAAAAAATATGGAACAGGAGGATAGTGGCAATTCTGGTTTGATGCACGGAAGGAATGCATTAATGGAGCGGAATCCAACAGGACCTTCAAGGTTTGCTGGTACGCCTATTGAAGGTGGTGACATGATGACTCGTGACTTCATGGGGATTGGAGGAGCAAGGCCAACAAATTTTCAGGATCAACAGCAGCAGCACCAACCGAGATTGGAAATGGAAGCAATGAGCCAGCATCAAAGAATGCAAATGATGAATCCCTATCATCAACAACAACAGCCCTCACTTAGGGAA
Organism: Populus x sibirica; assembly: GCA_019202695.1. Lineage (NCBI taxonomy): Eukaryota > Viridiplantae > Streptophyta > Magnoliopsida > Malpighiales > Salicaceae > Populus > Populus x sibirica. The sequence continues at coordinate 315,979 of JAGMVL010002287.1, forward strand.
CCAGCTATGGAAAAACCTTCTTCTATATGGGATGTTTGACACTTTTAGTATATTAGCTTCTTTCGGTATCCATCGTTTCATGGAGCTATTCGCCCATGGCTAGTAGAAGCCGATCTTATTGCAGTACTTGTGCGGTTAGGCGGTGTATTTAAGTTCTTAGGTCACTGGTGCCCAATCCATTTTACATCCTTTCTTGATCTTTGAATTCAGGGCAGAAATCTAAGAATGACCTTCACATGAACGTAACTTGAAATATTGAATATAAGGTGGTTCAAATTGGTCGCTTTAATTACAATTAAAATATTTTTAATTATAACTTGTCTATAGTGTTGTGTTTGTACTAACAGCTATATATGTTATGCCAAACAGAATAATAATGCCATACATATCATTTCTCTTGGAGATGGGATACCTTATTTATTATCTATATATCTGGTTCTGAATCTTTTACTATGAATGCTAGTCTAGTTTATTTTGTTACTTATAGTTATCACGTTCAATCCGGAGTTTTACTTGAAAAAAAAATCATTAATTATTGGGTCATCATGATCACCTAGTGATTCAATTACATGCTATATGAAAATTAATTTTTTAATATAAAATTAAATTTATCTCAATTTCAACACAAATTCAAATAAGTCTACCTCAATACAACATTGCTTTCCATTAGCTAAGATTATGTCAACACAATTTTCTTTTAGTTCAAGTCAAGAATGTATAACAAATAAAAGGCAAGGGTAGAAATATCACTTATATTGGGACATAAAAATCATCATTTTGGGTCCATCATTTATAATAAACACTGGCACAATCAAATAATTAATGTCTTTTCTTAAATGCAAAAATGTCAAAGTAATAAATAATCCGGCAAGATCATGGTCGATCCATAGGGAAATTGAGTGTACATAACCATAAATAATGAAATAAAAAGAGTTAAAGAGATCCTTAAGAGATAATATTAATGTAAAGATCTAACAAAGATAAAACAATTGTCAATGTTAGATGATCCACTAATAATATTTCAAATAAGTATAGTATAAACTCTTTCTATTACTCAACTGAAAACCATACACAAAGGAGGTTTTAATTGGAAGATTTATCATTGATAGATCATTTTAAGTTATTAACATGATCATATTAATTATATTTAATTACCTTATTTTAATAATGTCAAAACTTGTAAATATTGTGAGTATTCATGGTATTAATTTATGTCAATAAAAAATCAAGATCCTTTCATATTACAAGTGTCGATTCTTTATGTGGTAGGTTATGAAAGAATCAAATATTTGTTGTGCCAAAGATTGTACACCATGAAACAAGACTCACCACTTAACAAGAAGGGTATTAAGATTGATTAAGATAACAATCACAACACATGTTAGTAACATATTTTCTTGAATTTAAACATTAATATCCATGTTGAGTTTGTACTATATTTTCTTGAATTCTTACATCATTAGTGTAATATTCTCACATTGACAAAAAAAAACTTAACTAAATATAATTAAGAAGAAAAATATAAATAAACAAGATGAGAGCATAGGTATGATAGAAATTAACTAAGTATACTAAGAAAAATGATAATCATAAACAAAAAAACTAATGAAAATATAACATGAAATAAAACTTGAATATTACAAATACAAGTAAAGAAAGTAAGAGAATGCATCTTGATATCAAAACCAATATGTCTTAAATTGATGGAAAAATCCTCTTTTTACAAGCTAAAACTTAGAACTAGTGATATGCATGGTGGATAACTATTGATTTGATAGTTGGATAAAACGTCATTGATAACATCATAATTTGAATAGATGATATTTATGAAAGTTGTAGATATTTGTCTTAGATTTTTAACAAAAAAAATGGGATTATTTTGGCGCTTCTATAACTTCATTTATAGGCTGAATACTAAATATTGTTTGGGCTGCAAGATAAATTCAAACTTCTTTCTTCTTGCTAAGATTTGAACTTAAAAATAGAAATATTAAGTCTTGGGCTCTTCATGAATGTTTTAGCCTTATGTATTAGCTTTCCATCTAGTCAAACCATCTATAAATCCAAGGTTACTAGCTTCAATTATACCCCAAAAATTGAATGGTGTTTCAATTTGACTAGAACCAGCTCTATTATAATTTCTTCTTTAAGCCTAGCCCTCTCTTTGTTTTTTTCACATGAACCTCAATTTCAATAATCAAACACATTAATCAATTATCTAAATTGTGATATATGCTTATTTTACAAACCTGCATTTAAAACTGAACATTTATCATAAATTAAAAGTATCTTATATTATTGACTTGTTATTATAAAACATGCTTAAGTTAAGGAATTTAATGATACTGTAAGTATAATATAATGATATAAAACCTTAATAAAATACACATTTAAGTACTTATCACACCCATTTAATCAGCTTATTACTAGTTCATAATAATTAAAGCATTAAAATTGAAAAACAAATTACAAAATCTAAAACCAAGGCACTTATTTTACTTTCATTGATCAATTCAAATAAATAAATTCTCATTAGATTTTATATTTATGCCACATACCTTTTAATCAAGATATTAATAAACATTGTTTTTGTGCTCAATATAACAACATATAGTTATGGGGCTTTACTTGGAAGAAAATATTTTTTTCCAATGTTTTTCTAAGGTTAACTTCTTTAGGTTAGGATATATAACCTAACTTAAAAATAACATGTTGCATCCTTAACCCATGTAACAAGTAAACTAATGAGTTCCAAATCAGTTGACCTTTGAGTATTAGATGTTGAGACACCCTTACGAGCTTAGTGACTTAGGTTGTAGATACTTAAATATAGATTGTGTAATGTTTTATTCCCTTAAGTTTTCTCCTCAACCCATGTAACAAGATATAGGCCAATAACTTTCAAATCAGTTGGCTTTAGGGTATTAGGTGTTAAGATACCCCTTCAAGCTTAATTGCTTAGGTTAAGGAGGGTACAAAACCAAACTTATCTATGCATTTATTTATTTATTTTATTATTATTGATATTTTTTTACAATCTCTCATTCCTTTAGTTGCTACCCTTGACAAAAGAATATAAATAATGTAATAATCTAATTTACAACCCATGATCATGTGTTAAACTATGTGTGCAAAAATATTTTATGAATACTTGTTACATAAGTATATGAACAGAATTAAGTGATAACAATATGAGAGTTGGTAAACTTGAATAATTCAAAAAGAAACGCATGATAAAACCTTGTTATGAATTTTGCATATAACCATTGTGAAATATTTATTACGATATGTCTCAAGAGTCATTTCAAGAGTATAGTTCCTCCTTACTATGTCATCCTAATAGTAACAATTAAACAAATATTGTCCTTAATGTTTAAAGTTAGAAAGGTAGAGTATAGAAGATATCACTTGAAATAGCAACTACTGAAAAACTTGAAACACACTTAAACAAATATAACCAAAATAAATAACAAAACAAAAAATAATATGATATCGTTAAAACCAAAAGAAAAATATTTACAACTAAGGCTCAAATCCAAATTGTGGTGTTTACAACTTTCTATGGTTGACCAGTTGCAATAAAGATTATGTTTCGGTGTGCCAGAGATGTTATAAACTTTTATTCCACAACATGATTAAGAAAAGACAATAAATTATTATAAAAACCATTAATATTTAACAAACATATATGTTTCTGTTGAATGTTCAGTTGGGCTTAAAAGAAAATCTAAAATATCTCTTTTAATATGTCCAAACCACCTGTTAAGGCAATAAAGGTGTCAAAATGTTCAAGCATTATAGTTATTCATTCAAACATTGTTGAGACCTTTAGTTTCTCTTTAACTATTTTACCATTGATGTTTTTTTATGGCTAAAGCTTTTAGGATGATACTCAAAACTTGACAACCTCCTAAGAATATGGTTGTTGACACACCCCCTATTATCCCGAAGTTGCCTCCCCCATATACTAAATAAATCTTTCTTTCAGCCAATACCTGACCAAGATGATTTGTTGATTCCAAAAACTCCTTTTCTTTCTCAAGACTGGATCCACCAAAAACATAAATATTTTTTATTTAATGAGTCGAGGATCCTATCATTTCTACACTTTCCATACTCTTTGTAGGGGGTTGAATGAAAATAAAGGGAAGGATGAGAAGATTTTATAGAGATGAAAAAGGAAATGCAATCATATCACTTTTATGGATAGACCACTTAAATTCTTTTTTTGTGTGTCATAACATGTATATATACAAGTAGTTATGACTATGGCTCATACCTTTTCTTGGTTTTACATCAAAAAATGGTTTAAATTGCCTTTATAGCTCAGGGATAGACTTCCCATCCAATTTTCTTATAAACTGAAAAATAGGGTCTTTTTAGTCAGATTCCTGAAACTATATCTAGCATATATTTGTTTTAATGAAAATAAAGTCATAAATAATGAATTACACAATGCACATCTCCACTAGGATGCGTCTCAAGAGTCAATAAAAAATTATCTAAAGACTCCTTACTTAGGCCATCCTTAATTAATTGTATTTTATCTTCACGGTTTATAGAGACCATTCCTAAAGAATGACATTGTGTATTACAAGTCCATCTAGCATATTTGTGATAAATTTTCAATTGTTTTGTAAATCAGGAAAATGCTTTTCTAATTTCTCAAGAATGTTGTCCATTTTTCTAGACTAGAGGTGGAGAAGAGATGTGAGGAAAATACAATAAACAAAAAATTAAACAATTGATTAATAAATGTATTAAAAATATATCAGTTATTATAGGAAACTAAAGAACCGACTTAAGAGTCACGAGTATCTTTATCTGCCATTTGACTAAGGTTGGAAAAAGACTACCAAAACAAAAGTCACATAAAAAAGAAACACAAAAAATATGAGAAAAAAATAATCAATCTTTATAAACAAGATCATTCAAATCAATAGATTCATTTTCATTAGGAAAATTATCAAAGTATGCTTTTAAATAATGTTCATTCACCCTAAAAACATTTTTATTGTTTGGATTATTGATATCAAAGGCCCCATAAGAATACACATGTTTCACAATATATGGACCACTTCATCTTTAACTTAGCTTTCTAGAAAATAAATGGAGTCAAGGATTACATAGAAAAAACCTTTTAACCAACATCAAATGTTTTTCTTAAAATTTTCTTGTCATGAAACACTTTAATTCTTGCTTTATAAATTTTAGAATTCTCATATGCATCATTTCTTAATTCCTCAAGTTTATTTATTTGTAACTTAAGCAGATGACTAGTATTATCAAGGTTTGAATTAAAAGCTTTAATTGCCTAATAAACTTTATCTTCAAGTTCTATAGGCAAGTGACAAGGTTTTCAATAAACTAGCTTATAAGGTGACATACCTAATGATGTTTTAAAAGAAGTTTGATAAGCCTACAGTGCATCATTAAGTTTTAAAGACCATTTTTTCTAATTAAGTTTCAATATTTTTTCCAAGATTTGTTTGATCTGTATATTAGCAAGTTTTACTTGTCCACTTGTCTGAGGGTGATAAGGGGTGGCAATTTTATGTGTGATTCCTTATTTCTTCATTAAAGGATTCAAATGGCTAGTTAGATAAATGTGTTCCATTATCACTTATCATGGCTCGAGGGATTCCAAATTAACTCATAATATTGTCTTTAAAAAATTTGATCATTGTTTTGCGATCATTATTTTGACTTGGAATTGTCTCTATCCATTTTAAAAATAATCTATTGTGATTAATATGTATAAAAAAACAAATAATGGAGGAAATTGTCCCATGAAATCTATACCCTAACGGTCAAAGATTCCAGTGATAAAAATAAGATTTAAAAACATCATGTGATGTTTTAAAATAGATCCTAACTTTTGATAATTTTCACAGGTTTTGCAGAATAAATGTGTGTCATTGAACATGATGGGCCAATAAAATCCATATTTTAATAATTTTATAATCATCTTCTTTTTTTATGAGAAATGACCCCTCACATGCCTCAAATTAATGACAAAATTTAATAAAACTACTTACCTCATTGTCAAGTATGTATCTTTGAAATATTTTATCAAGACAATACTTGAACATATAAGGGTCATCCCAATAAAAAATCTTCACTTCGCTCAAAAATTTTATTTTATCTTTGGCACTCCAATGAGCTGGAAAATCTTTTGTTGCAAGAAAATTCACAATATTAGCAAACCAAGGCATTGTAGCAACGAAAAATAAAGATTCATTAGGAAAGTAATCATTGATCGGTGTGATATCAAATGTTGACTCTATTGTCAATCTTGACAAATGATCAGCGACAACATTTCTGGTGCCTTTCTTATCTTTGATTGTGATATCAAATTCTTAGAGTAACAAGATCCATCGTACCAATCTATCCTTAAAATTTTTCTTAGAAAGAAGAAATTTTAATACTGTATAATCACTAAAAACAATAACAGGTGAGCCAACAAGATAAGATCTAAATTTTTCACATGCAAATAATACTGCAAGTAATTCTTTTTCAGTGGTGGAATAATTCATTTGAACATTTTTACTTGCATAGTAAATCACATAAAGTTTCTTATCTTTTTTTGTACTAAAACAACACCAACGACATAATTACTAGCATCACATATTATTTCAAAAAGTAATGATCAATTAGGAGGTTGACTGATTGGAGAAGAAGTAAACAAGTTTTTAAGTTTAAAAAAGGCTTCTTTATAATATTCAATCCATTCAAAAACATTATCTTTGTCAGAAGGTTACACAATGACTTAGATATTACATTAAAATCTTTGACAAACCTCTTATAAAAATCAGCATGTCTTAAGAATGATTTAATATCTTTAATATATTTTAGAGTTGAAAAGTTGGCAATTAACTCGATTTTAAACTTGTCAACCTCAATTTCTATTGATGAAACAATATGACCAAGTACAATACCGTTTGTTACCATGAAATGATATTTTTCCCAATTTAGAACAAGATTTTTCTCTTCACACCTCCTCTATACCTTTTCCAATTTAGTTAAAAAATTATCAAATGAATCACAAAAAATAGAAAAAACATCCATAAAGATTTTAAGAAAACATTCAACCAAATCACTAAATATACTAAACATACACCTTTGAAAATATGGCTAATACATTACATTATCCAAAATTTACAAAAATATCAAATGAATATGTGAAAGTAGTTTTCTCTTGATCTTCAAGTGCAATTTCAATTTGGTTGTAACTGAATAGCCATCTAGGATACAATAAAATTCATGACCTACAACTCTTTCTAGGATTTGATCCATGAAAGCTAAGGAAAAATGATTTTTTCTATTAATTGAGTTAAGTTTCCTATGGTCAATACATATGCACTGGCCAGTCTTACCACTACGAAGAGGGTACTTGTTTAATAGAATCCAATAAAGGTATATTGATCATTACCTGTTTGAAAATTTCAAAAATTTCATAATTATGATTCTCTTTCCTTTAATTAGTCATGGCATGAGGAGATGGAAGTACTAGTGGGAAATCATTGTTTTTCTTTGCAATGTTCAAGTTTGACCTCTTCCTTACCCTTATAGATTGATTCATCATCTTTCTCATAAGATTCAAGAATATGTTTTTCAATACCCTTACCACTGCGAAGAGTTATGACTGATTTGACTTGATCTATTTGCTGGCTGCTTGAGTTACCCACACTTAAGTTGTATTGTATTTTGGGATTTTGCTATGGTTGAGAAAGAAACTTACCTTTCTCCTCAAAATTAAGAGCAAATTTGAATCTTGCAAAAGTTTCTTTCAAACTATCATAGTTTAAGCATTTTGAGTATTGATTAACTCTTGCTTTTTGACACGACCAAAAGATTGATGTCTTCTTCCAAGTGCAGGAGTGTCGAAGTAATAAATAACCCGGCAAGACCGGGTCGAACCACGAGGGAGGTTAACTATATAAATTATAGATAATAACAACAATAACAATAAAAACAATAATAATAAGTTTAAAGAGAGCTTTGAGATGTGATATTGATGTAAGGATTAAACAAGGATGAAATAATTGTGAAGGTTAGAGGATCCACTAATGGTATTTCAAACAAGTATAGTATAAACTCTTTTTATTACTCAACTGGAAACCACACACAAAGGAGGTTCCAATCGGATTATAAATTGTTAATATGATTACATTAGTTATCTTATTCGAATAATGCTAATACTTGTAAATGTGGTCAGGTATTCATGATTATAACTTATGTTAACAACAAATCAAGTTCCTTTCATAGCACATGTGTCAGTTATACCATACGGTTGGGCTATGAAAGTGCCAAGTATTTGTTGTACCAAGGATTATACAACATAAATCTAGATTAACCATTTAACAAGCAAAGTATTAAAAGTGAACAAGATAACAAATATAAAACATGTTAGTATCAAACATTAAGGTCCATGTTGAGTTTATATTATACTTATTCTTACACCATTAGTGTACCCTTTTTACCTTGACATGATAAACTTAGCTAAACATAATGAAAGAGAGAAACATAAATAAACAAGGAAAGGAAATGAAAAGCATAAGCAAGAGATTAATATAAGCAAAACTTAAGCATTACAAAATATAAAGAGAGAGCAAGAGCATGATCTTGATCTGAACACCAAGGTGCCTAAATACATGGCAAATGCCTCCTTTTATAGGCCAAAATTCGGAACTATTGATTTGTTGACTAATTGTTGAGTGGGTGGCCACATCTTGACTTAGTGACAATCTTTATCTTCTTGTCTGCCAAAAACATCATTGATAACGTCATAATTTGAACAGACTTAAATCATGAAAGTTCTAGGAAATCATCTCAGCTTTCCAGGACAAAATTTTGAGGTCATTTGGACTTCTAGAACTCGAGATATGGGCTGAACATTGAACAGTATCTGTGCTGCAGGACAGATTCAGACTTCTCCGTTGTTGCTACAATTTGGACTTGAAAACGGCCTTTTTAAATCTTGGACTCCTCATAAAATTTTTAGGCCTATGTCTTAGCTTTCCATCCATATAAGACAGACCTAAATCCAAGATCTACAGCTCCAGATATCACCCAATGACCAAATAGTGTTCCAGTTTGGACTGAACCAGCATCTCTTTTCTAAGTTTGGCCCTCTCTTTGTCCTTTCAATTCCCATACTTAAACTCATCAATCAATCCTTTCATTTATGTGATAGGCCTGCATTTAAGATGAATATTTACCATAAATTAAAGGTATCTTATGGTATCAGACTTGTTATTATAAAACATACTTTAGTTAAGGAGTTATTGATATTTCAAGTGCAAAATCATGATATAAAACCTTGATAAAAATGTACTTTTAAGTACTAATCACTTTTCAATGAATGGATGCAATTTTTCCTCGAGATTATTTATAGGAGGAAGAAGATAAATAGCTATATATCCTTAAGAATCTTGAAAATTATAGTGTGCTTGAAAGGGTGGCTATGAAGTTTGTACATTATTGTTATTACTTTTCCAACTGAAATTTAGATGATTTCTCTAACTAGGATTGTAAATTTACAAGTATGGATTAGGATTTGGCATTTGAAAATTATTTAAAGCATTGACATGGCAAAGTTGGATAATCATTAGTTGCATGTTCATTAGTTTCATAAATTTGACATAATTTCTTGAATAGATTTTAATTGACCACTCTTTTTTCAATTCAAGTGCCTTGACTTTTCTACCTAAATATGTAAATTTGGCTTGGAGGTCATGATCTTTTCTAAGGTTGTACTTGTCGCCACTTGATATATAGGGCTGAGTTTCACTTGATGCCTTACATGTGTCTACAATGTCCTAATTTTAAGTATTTAAGTCTAGGTACTCCATTGCTTTATCAAGGTCCTTATCTTTAAAAGTTTCATTGCATATCATTTCCACCATTTGCTGATTTTTAGGTGTTAAACCCTCATAGAAGTGTGAAACTAATCTCTATTTTTCAAAACCATGGTATGGCCAACTATTAAACAACTCTTTATACCTATACTAACTCTAGTAAAATGTTTCTCTTGGTTTTTGAGTGAAGGTAGTGATTTGTATTTTGAAAGAATTTGTTCAATGAGAAGATAATTAAAAACTTCTTTAAAAATTGTTGTTGCATTTCATCCCAATCATGAATAGATCCTGACCTAAGATTTTATAACCATGTTTTAGCTTTATCTTTTAAGGAAAAGGAAAAAGCTTTAGTCTAATGGTGTTCATGCTACAATTTAAGTCATTATAAGTGTTAAAATCCTCTTCAATTTCTCTTCAATGCAAGTAAGGATTTTTTTAATCTAAGCCATGGAAATTAGGTAAAAATTGAATGATATCTAACTTGAAATTGAAGTGAGATGCACATGGAGGGAAAACTATACATAATAGTGCAAGTGTTCTTGTTGGATTTATATGGTCTCTAAGTGTTATACGGTGGTTATTATCATTGCCTCTCGCCCTAGGATGACAACTGTGAAATGACATGTTATTTTCTTCAACCATATTTTCTAAAGAATATAAAGATTTCCTAGAAAGTTTATCATCTAATATGCATGATCAAACTTTTATGTAAGTGTAGAAAAAAAAAGAGAGAAAGATAAAAAATAAAAGTGAAAATAAAAACAAGAATAAGATTTATAGTTTGTACACTAACTTACCTAAAAAACTTAACATGATCAAATAATTGATGTCTTCTTTTTAAGTACATGAGTGTCAAAGTAATACATAACCCGATAAGACCAAGGTTGATCCATAGAAAGGTTGAGTATACAGAACCGTAAATATTGAAATAAAAATAATTAAAGATATCTATAAGATGTGATAAGACTAAGAAGCAATCTAAGGGAACATACAAAAATCATTATTAAGGAGGGAAAAACCAATAACGTTTGAGTTGGATAGATATATCTTGAGACTTAGAGACTTTTTATGGAGGCATGTTTGGAGTCATAGAGACTTTTTATGAAGATATGTTTGGAAACATTGGAGATATGGAGAAAAATTACTGCTTTTATTATTTAAAAAATAAACAATGGAGATATAATATATAGGATAATTTGGGGATTATCCAAGCTCATCAAGCGTGCAAAATTCTTTCATTTCTTGCTCCGCTTTTTATCTCTTTTCTCATGAATTGTAGAAGGTAACCCCTTACAATTAACCTCTTTATCTTATTTTTTAAGGTGTGGCATTCCTCAATGTCATCATGCCTATGATCACAGTAAAAATGATATAATTCATGCCATTTTTTATGGGAGGTAGATATTGCATAAATTATTTCTATCTGATAGCAACTAGCATCTCAGTCTGTGTGATATTTAAAATAGTAGTCATGAGCTTGTGAAATATTAGGCGATCATGGAAAAGCATCTTAGTGGTTTTTTTCTTCTACTCTTATAGAAAAATGATGACAAGATGGAGACTCTACTCGTGTATGGGAATGAGGGTGTACTTATCTAATCAAGCTGACTTTTTCCATCCTGATGTAATTTATCTTTGTGTATTTGATGTTGAGGAGGTTTTGGTCAGGTATAGTATACAACTTTTCCCATAGAAAAATAGTTGTAAGCTCCATTAATCAAGGCTTCTATGACATTTGGCTCAAGGAGTCATTATAAGTTGAGCATTTTCTTATTAAACTTTTGGAGATAGGTCTCCATGTTCTCATCTTCTCACTGTGTGACAATGAAGAACTTTGGGATGCTTTTTTTAGCTAGAATTCTTATACTGGATAGGGAGATGAGTTTGGAGCTGAGATCTTGAAAGTGGAGAAAAAAGCTAGACTCTAAACTATGGTACCATACTTGTGCAGATCTGCAAAGCATTGTTGAAAGAACTTTGCTCATAACATCATTGTCTTGTATAACAAGCTCTAAGATGCTTTTCATATTTTGTATATGCTCTTAGAGGTGTGTAAGTCCTTCATAGTTTTCTAAGCTGGGTTTTATGATGACATAGTCTTTGGAGAGCCAAGTGTGCAATATTCTATGACAAAATAGGGATTCTCCCACTTGGTGAAGGTTATGTTCTTGCTTGTGAGCTCATGGAGTCATGAAGATTGTCTCACGCCCAAGTTTTTTTCTAGTACGTGAGTAAGACTCGAATTGAGATTGATGGTGGCTAGATTGTTTGGAGCGTCTTGTGTGAGAATGATATATGTAACTCCTTATAAGTACAGAAGTGCGAGCGTTACTCGCTTGCATGTTATTATGCCCTATCTCTTCAAGGAACTAGAGTCGTTGCACAGTTAGTGGAGCTTGTTGTTATGCAGGAAAAAGAGTGCAAAGATGCAGTTGAATCATTGCGACAACATCATTGAGCATTTGCACCTAATATGAGAGCTTTTGGAGACCTGAGGGAGCTGGAGTTCCTATAGTAAGGAGATTAATTATTCTTCTTTGGCCTGAAATTTTGTCAGGCATGGAAAATGTTTTTGGTGAAAATATGTGAAATGGGAATGAACTACTTTTTATTCAGGTTGTTGCCACCGATGAAATTGGGAAAATACTTCACATAGAATATTAAGCTTTCCACGATTACGAGAGTGGACCGATATGTGTTGCTTGTATCTGGGTTTTTTTAGGCTTGACCGGTGGTTGAAAGTTTGCCTGAAAAATTAGTTCCTCATGGAACAAGTAACTCTGATGTTTAAATTAGTAATTTTTATGAGAGAAATGAAAAAAAGAAATATAAAGATGAGAGTGAAATGTTAAGTATGAGGAAATGGTAAACTGTGTTGACGCTTGTTGTTTACTTGGTGACCTAATATATTTATAGATCTTGGTCGCATCGGTTCACCTCAAGAATTGCATGAAAATCAATTGGTAAAAATATTAGTAAATGTCAGTGTGAAGGTGTTTGACTACATAGAAAGTGATTCGCATTCACTCTACGGTTATTAACGAAAAATATATTACACTTCACCTGCATAAAATGTTGTACTTTGCAAAGAATCTATAAAAAAAAATATGTTAGTTAATCATGAAAAGTATTTTGTGCATGAGTAATTTGCGACGCCACAATCTGACTCCTTAAAACTCGAAAAAGTATACCAAGACATGAAAAGAAAAAAAAGAAGAAGAAGAAGAAGATGTGGGGTACTTTTTTTTTTTTTTTTAGGTGTTGTCATTTGGGTTATGTGACCCAAACGGCAACATATTACTTTTTAAAAAATAATATTAGTCATCAATGAGAATACAGTGAAATTACTTATTCCTAGTTATGCTCTTAATCCAAGAGATGGATTTCAACAATTCAATATTGACCAAAATTCACAAACTAGCGAAGAAGTTGTATTCAGGAGATTTCCCTGGCCAAGAAATGTGCACCTAACATTTTGAACTTGATGTTCCACATAATCCTGAGTTTCAAGAGAGCTATCTAGGATTCAAGAATTATGTGAAGGATCGGTGTCAACCAGAAAGGCCACCATCTATATATCTTCTTATTAATAGATTAATGAAGCTTGTTTTTACCCTTCCAGTATCTACACAACAATTACAGAACGTAATGTTGTTTAGAAAAAACTTCAAAACAAGATGAAAAGTAAATTTATTTTTGAATGATTTTCTTACAATTTATGTTGAAAACAAAAAAAAATGAAGTTCTTGATAGAGTCAATAAAAGGAAATTTACGTCTAACATAAAGCCACGTAAAAAAGGAAGGTGATTGTTTTGGCATTGGTCAAGGCTTTGTGCTTTTCTTTTGCTTTTTACGTCTGCAAAATGTTCACATTATTCAATTTTTAAATGAAGTTTAGTTGAATTTTCTTACATTTAAAAATTTCAATATTCTCTTATCAACTTGGTTAGAAGAAGAAGAAAAGAATATTAAGGCAGCAACCAAACTGAAACTGGGCTCCCTGGTCCAAATAGAAATGGCGGCTCCCTGGTCCTGAAAGCCCATTAACCTCATTTAAACCCTAACCCTAATCTGAAGCTCCAGAGTCGCCTCCGAGATTCAATATATGAGCAGCAATTAAGCAGGTAAGAACATCATATTCAATATATAGCCGAAACCCCCCTTCCTTGCTCTTAAACTACCTTCTCTTACAATTTGTGTGTGCTTCTGTTTTGTATCTGATATGGGATCTGGAAGAGCACGAGGGCAGTGATGTTGATAACTACCTATTTTATGATCTTCTCGTGATTATAAAAACACCAATGGATCCTTCTGAGCCCTCTGCTCTTCTTTCTTCTTTCCTTCCTTCTTCATTCTCTTTTTTTCACAAACAAAGATTTTCTTTATTGTTTTTCGGTTTATTTTTTTGCTTTACAAATACTTGATGGAGGGCCATTGATGTGATGATATCCTTGACGGAATTATAAAGTGTCGAATAAAAAAACTCAGACTACAATTATCTGATCGCTGGCTCTCTAATTTATATATCCTTTTTTCTAAAAAAATATATGTTTTGATTTTATCAGAAAAAAACGAAAACAAAGTTTATTTTGGCAGGATCGATAATGGGTTTAACATGTGAAGGGCTTCTGATTACAGCTTCAATTAAGAGATACGTCAAAGTTCATTGCTTTTCGTAAATCCAAGAGTTCAAATACTGCTTCCTAATGCCAACAACGCCTTCAAGATGTTTCTTTTTTGGTTTGTTGTGATACAAATTTGCTATAACAATCGACTTTAAATTGAAGTTTTTTTATAAACAAGGTTTTCTCAGATTTTAGGGCTAATGCACCATCATATTCTTGTAAATTCTTCTTCTTTTTTTATTGGAGGGGCACGCTAACCTTAGTTTTACTTTGACATGTATGTGTCAACGGTGTTGGTGGATATGTACTCAAAGTTAAGGAATTTGGGTTTGGCAAGGAAGGTGTTAAACGATATGACTGATAGAGGTTTAATGTCGTGGACAACACTTATTGGTCAATGCGTTGTCTCTATTCCAGCTGATGTCTATGAGAGATTCCGCGGTATTTAATATTTTCATTGATCAATATGTTAAAGTGAGAGATATGGCATCTGCAATAATTTTGTTTGATGAGATGCCGAAAAGAAATGTGATTTCTTGGAATAATATGATTCATGGGTATTGTAATTGATATGATCCAAGGAAAACTTAAACAGAAAATTCAGATTTTCATGTGATTATATTTATTGTTTAGTTTTATGCTATCAAGTATAATTCTCAATATGACTGTTGAGTTAGACTAATACTAAGAGTTTCCAAACATTATTCTACATTGGATTAAATTTTCAAGTCAATTATAATTCGGAAAGGTCTTTTCATACAAGTCAAAAGATATAATATAGATTTTGTTGTTTGTTGTTTTTTGACTTGTGAACTTTTTATTTGGAGAGAATTCTTTTCTTTTTAATACAAAGATATTCCACAACTTATTTTTTGAGAGTTTCCTAGTTCTATATGTATATTTCGGCCCCGTTTGTTTGCAGGAAAGTAGTTTTCTTTTGGAAAGTGAATTCCGGGGAAAATGAATTCCAGGAAAGTGAATTCCGGGAAAGTATTTTCCAATGTTTGGTAGTATAATGGAAAATGAACTGGAAAACACTTTCCTGTGTTTGGTTATATTATGAAAAATGAACTGGAAAATGTTTTATTAATAAATTAATTTTTTTTTCAAATTTATCTGTATATATGAAAAATATTAAATATAAATATTTAATCACTTACAATAAAAGAATAAAATCTAAAAAGTGTAATGATGAATTTTTTTATTATATCTTATATTTATATATAGCTTATTTTATAAAATATAACTATATGTCATATAATATTATAGAGATATTAACCTTGTGAAATTTTTCATAAATAAAACCTATTAATTTTTTTTTTCAATTTTAAAAGCTTAAAATATGTTTTTTTTCATATGAAGAAAGTTAAATTAGTTTATGGTTTTAAGATTTTTTTAAACCAAGTAAGAGTTAGATATTTGAGTTTTTTGGTATAAAGATTTTTTTAAAAGATAAATAAATACATAAATATTTTGATAGATTTTTTGGATAAAGATTTTTTTTTTACGGGTATAGGCAATTAATTAAAAATTAAATTTTATAATTTTTTTAAATAAAATATTTTTATTTAATATCATAAATTTAAAAAATTAACTCATACTACTACTCTATCTTAATTACAGCAACAAAATTAAGACCTTCTTCTGTAATTTTATTACATCCCATATTCTGTCAAAAAAAGTCCATTGATGGGATTAATTAATTTGGGATTTGGACAGTGCACGTTTTGTTAATAAAGAGAAAGGAAAGTGTTTTCCTTAGAATAAGGAAAGGAAAACACTTTCCTGTCATAAGCCTTGTGTTTTTCTTTGACCAGAATTGAGTTTCCTTTGACCAGTTTTCTTTATATTCACCAAACATGGGAAAGTGGGGAAAATGGTTTCCAGGAATTCATTTTCCTGGAAACAAACAAGGCCTTCATGGACAACAACATAGTTTTCAAGTGTAACAAGGATTTTTTAATGTTTTAAAAAAAAAATTTACAAGGATTCCTTATTTATCCTAGTTACACAAGGAAATGAGAGCTATAGTATTTAATAGCAGATTACTTTTAGGTTAAATTATTTTTTTGTATTAATCTAAATTATTTTAAGGTTTTATTTGTTGTTTTATTTTATTATGTGGATATTTATATTCAGTTTGGGCCTTCCGTTTTAGTTTGAGCTTGTTTTGGCTCAGAATCAATGTTTTATTACTGTTTTAGGTACTAAGCTTATGTTAATTGATTAATTAGCTTGATTAGTTTGCTACCCAATAAAGGTCCATTAGATTTATTTAAGAGGACTATTTATTGTTTTCTTTATAGCAAAATTTAGTAGCCATGATGTTTTGAATAAACTTGTGTTTTATGTGATGCAATTTTTTTTTTTGCTAGGGTAAAAAACAAATTTGACTTATCAAGGTATAACTGATCTTGTGGTGTCTTCGCATATTTTGGATTCTTGTTTCGCTATAAATAACGGGTCCAACTTTAATTTCCAATACCTTAGGTTCTTAGGTTTAGGGTTATCTCCTTGTCAATTATCTACTTTTACTCCTTTTGCTTGTTGCATATGCTATTAAAAAAAAGTATCTTGTTGTTTTTATTATTATCCCTACATATGAGTGCAACTAAATTCAAAGAAAAGAAAAGAAAAGAAAAAGATGTTAAAAAAGCTAAAGATCCAATTTTGTCACGAAAACACTAATACAAAGGAGAATGAATCAAACCATGTTGGAATCGCTTCAAGATTTATAGTTTGGGGCTTTTGGGTACAATAACATCAAATATTAAATTTAGGGTCATTTAGACTTGGTTTGGTTTGCATTTCAAATTCGGGTATTAGATTGCATAATTAGGTCTTAATTGTGACAACTTATAAAACATGTTTTGCTAATATTGAAATTAGCCTAATCAATATACTAAAGTTATATTTGGGATATTTAGGTGTTAGTAAAGCCAGTTTCATTAGTTTCACATCTAATTTATTTCGTGTCTTTAAAAACATCTATGTTTTGTATGAATTTATTTCCTACTCGCGAAATCATAATCGGAGTTTTGTCTTAGTTTTTTTTTTTGTATATTTCTTGCTTTATTAGTACACATATTTGGATTTCACTAATAAGTTGTTCTATTTTTTGTGTTTAACTTCAAAATGGAAAGCATAACTGAGTGAAATACGAGATATGTAAACACGTGAGGAAGTGAGTGAGGAAATAAATTTTTCTTTATCACTAATATATTTTGCAAATTATATTTTATAGATTTGAAGATGTTGGACAACAACAAGACAACACCACCAATTGAAAATTAGGCTTTTCAAATTCAATCTTTAGCATAACAAATGGAAATGATGAACAAGGTAATAGGGAATTTGGAGGATAAGATGGAGAGATAAGAGAAACATGATGTTGAAATTAATGGTTTATGAAATATAGCTGATCAAGGTGGAAATAATGTTAGGACACGTGAAAGGCATGTTAGTCCTACTATCAACGATGATTTTGATGAGATTGGCGATGAGAATTATGATAGTGAGCTTTTAGGCCATGAAGATCAGTTTGGGCAGCCTAGAGATTGTCGGTATGGGGAAGTTAGGAGAGGTAGGTAGTTCATCGAAAAAGATAATTTGGATAATTTTGGGTACCGTGATGGGGTAGATAGGCCTTTGGGTAGCTTTAAGATAAAGAGTCCTTCATTTCAAAGGAAAAATGATCCTGATGTGTATTTGGAGTGGGAGAAGAAGATCAAGCTCATATTTGACTATCATAACTATTTTGAGGATAAGAAGGTTAAGTTTTCCATAATTGAGTTCACGAACTATGCCATTGTGTGGTGGAATTAGCTTATGTTGAGTCATAGCAAGAATCATGAGGGGTTTGTTGAGATTTTACAGTAGATAAAGGCTATTATAAAGAGATGATTCATCCCTAGTCATTATTTTAGGGAATTGTTTTAAAAATTGCAATGTTTGAGCCAGTACGAAGAGTGTAAATGAGTATCGTAAGGAGATGAAGATCGTAGTGGTTTAAGCTAATATAGTGGAGGATAGGGAGGCCACTATAACTAGGTTCTTAAATTGGATGAATCATGAATATTATGGAATTACAACACTATATGAAGTTGGAGGACATGGTACATATGACAACAAAATTAGAGAGACAACTCAAACGTAAGGATAGTTCACGGTCAAGTCAATCATTAGGTTCTTCGTCACCTTAGAAACTTAATTAGAAAGCTAATATAAGGGCTGCCCAATCTCATCCAAATATGGGGGAAAGGATTAAGACTTTGAAAAAGAAAAAAGACATATCCACTAATAGTGGAGGTAAAGTTAAAACTCCTACTTTTTGTAATAATGAAAAAATATTTTTGTTGTTTGGGAGTTGGTCATATTGCTTCGTGGTGTCTAAACAAGTGAGCTATGGTTATAAAAGCTCACGGTAAGGTTGTGATCGATGGGGAGATTAATGATGAGATGAAGATAACCAACTTGAGGATGATAGTGCTGACTGTGTTAAGTATCCATTTAAAGGGGAGGCATTTATGGTAAAACGAGCACTGAATTTACAAGTTAAGATGAGAGATTTGGAAGAGAAACAAGAGAACATCGTTCATATAAGATGTCATGTTCAGAATAAGATATGTAGAATGATTATTAAGTTCATTGCTTTTCACAAATCCAAGAGTTCAAATACTGCTTCCTAATGCCAGCAACGCCTTCAATATGTTTCTTTTTTGGTTTGTTGTTATACAAATTTGCTATAACAATCCACTTTAAATTGAAGTTCTCTTATATACAAGGTTTTCTCAGATTTTAGGGCTAATGCACCATCATATTCTTGAAAATTCTTCTTCTTCTTTTTTATTGGAGGGGCACACTAACCTTATTTTAGTATTTGTGTTGTTTAACTTTCATAGTTATGGACCGACGAGAAATTTAGTTTTACAACCCGCTCTCGGCTAGAATTTTCAATCCACATGGGAAAAAAAAGTTAAATCCAAAAACAATATTGCGTATCCAACTATTTAAAGGTAGAGTACTTGGCCTGTTTGAGTGTGGTTGTGGTTGCTTTTCAAAGTGTTTTTTACTTAGAAATGTATCAAAATAATATTTTTATTATTATTTTTTAAAAATTATTTTTGAAATCAGCGCATCAAAATGATCTAAAAATACCAAAAAAAATATTAATTTGAAGTAAAGAAAAAAATAAAACAAAATTTAAATTTTTTCAAAAACGCTTTTAAAATGCAAAAACAAACGGGGCCGTAATTAGAAATGTTAGATTCTTAGAAAATGAAAAAATTTGTAGGAGTGGTGACTATCAAAAGGCGCATCTTGAAGAAGTAAAGGTAAATATCCCATTATTTTTTATCTTCTCGGGATATTGTTATTCCCTAATCTACTCAAGAAATTATACGACATAATGAAAATGGTATAAATATCACCATGCAACAAGTAGTTCTGAGAAGGTCTAGAGAGGAAAAAAAAAACACTTGTTATTTAATATGATTATATGGTGTATCTATTAGAATTTGATTTTGATATTGGGATTAAAAAAATCTAGTTATATTTTCAAAGCCATGAAAAGTGATGATTCTAGAAAATACATCAATGCCATTAATGAAGAGTTAAAATCAATGGATAAAAATGATGTATAACATCACTTTGAATTGCCTAGAAAATACAAGAAAGTCTATTGTAAATGTATCTTTAAAGTTTGGCTAATATCGAAATTAGGCTAATCAGTATACTAGAGTTATATTTGAGATATTTAGACGTGTCTTTAAAATAATACGTTATGCAAAAGACAATATCAAATGATACAAAGAGTAGGGTAGCATGGAAAATGCAATAGAAAAAAAAGGAGAGAATTTAGAGACACACGGTCATGTTGTGAAAATTGGGTTTTACTTTGACATGTATGTGTCAACGGTGTGGGTGGATATGTACTCAAAGTTTAGGAATTTGGGTTTGGCAAGGAAGGTGTTAAATGATATGATTGATAGAAGTTTAATGTCGTAGACAGCGCTTATTGGTAGGTATGTGAGGCACAAGGATATGGGCAATGCGTTGTCTTTATTCCAGCTGATGTATGTGAGAGATTCTATGATATTTAATATTTTCATTGATCAATATGTTAAAGTGAGAGATATGGCATCTGCAATAATTTTGTTTGATGAGATGCCAAAAAGAAATGTGATTTCTTGGAATAGTATGGTTTATGGGTATTGTAATTGATATGACCTAAGAAAAGGTTGAACAAGAAAATTTGGATTCTAACGTAGTTATACCTATTGTCTAGTTTTACGCTATCAAGAATAACTCTCAATCTGATCTGTTAGGTCGACTGATATTTTACCAGGACTTTCCGGACATTGTTCTATATTGGGTTAAATTTTCAAGTCAATCAGAGTTCAGAAAGGTCTTATCATACAAGTCAAAAGATGCAATATAGATTTTGTTATTTGTTGTCTTTTAACTCGTGGACTTCGTATTTGAAGATGATTCTTTTCCTCATAATACAAGGATATTCTGCAGCTTATTTTTGGGAATTTCCTAGTTTTACATGTATATTTAATGGACAACAACAAAGTTTCCAAGTGTGGGAAGGCTTTCCGAATGTTCCAAAAACATTTCTTACAAGGATTCCATATATCCTAGCTACAGAAGGAAATGATAGCTGTAGTATGTAATAGAAGATTACTTTTAGGCTAGATTATTTATTTGTATGAATCTAAATTATTTTAAAATTTTATGTAGTTTTATATTTTTTTTATTTGGATATTTACATTTAATTTAGGGCTCGTGTTTTAGTTTGGGCTTGTTTTGGCCTCCAATCAATGTTTTATTACTATTTTTGACACTAGGCTTGCGTTAACTGATTAATTAGATTGAGCTGAATGGTTTGCTACCCAATAAGGGTCCATTAGATTTATTTAAGAGGGCTTATGTTGTTTTCTTTATAGCAAAATTCAGCAGTCATGATGTTAAAAATAACTTGTGTTTTGCGTGATGCAACATTTTTCTCTTTGCTAGGCAAAGAACAAGTTTAACTTATCAAGATAAAACTAATCTTATGGCATCTTCGTATACTTTGGATTCTTGTATCGCTATAAATAACGGGCCCAAGTTCAATTTCTAATACCTTTAGTTCTTAGGTATAGGGTTTTCTCTCGGTCAATATTTCTATCGAAACTTGAATTTTGGTTTTCTTACATTGTTTATCTACTTTTACTCCTTTTGCTTGTTTCATGTGCTATTAAAAAACGTGTTCTTGTTGTTTTTATTATTATCCTTAAATATCAGTGCAACTAAATTCAAAAAGAAAAAGAAAAAGAAAAACATTAAAAAAGCTAAAGATCCACTTTTGTCGCGAAAACACTAATACAGAGGAGATTGAATCAAACCACATTGGAATAGCTTCAAGATTTATGTTATGGGGCTTTTGGGTGCAATAACATAAAATATCAAATTTAGGGTCATATAGACTTTCTTTGGTTTGCATTTCAAATTCAGGTATTAGATTACATAATTAGGTCTTATTTGCGACAACTTATGTAACTTGTTTTGCTAATATTGAAATTAGCCTAATCAGTAAACTAAAGTTATATTTGGGATATTTAGGTGTCAATAAAGTCATTTTCATTAGTTTTGCATTTGATTTATTTCGTGTCTTTAAAAACATTTATATTTCGTATGAATTCATTTACTACTCACGAAATCATAATAGTAGTTTTGTCTTTGTTTTTTTTTTTTTGTATATTTCTTGCTTCTTGAGTACACATTTGGATTTCACTACTAAGTTAAACATGTGAGGAAGCGAGTGAGGAAATAAATTTTTCTTTATCACTAATATATTTTGCAGATTTGAAGATGTTGGGCAACAACAGATGACACCACCAATTGAAAATCAGGCTTTTCAAATTCAAACCTTAGCATAACAAATGGAAATGATGAACAGGGTAATAGGCAATTTGGAGGATAAGATGGAGAGATAGGAGAGACATGATGTTGAAATTGATGGTTTATGAAATAGAGCTGATCAGGGTGGAAATAATGTTAGGACATGTGAAAAGCATCTTGTTGTCAACAATGATTTTGATGAGATTAGCGATGAGAATTATGATAGTGCGCCTTTAGGCTATGAAGATTAGTTTGGGTAACCTAAAGAGTGTAGGTATGGGGAAGTTAGGAGAGATGAGTAGTTCATCCAAAAATTTAATTTGGATAATTCTAGGTATCACGATGGGGTAGATATGTCTTTGGGTAACATGAAGAGTCCTTCATTTGGAGTGGGAGAAGAAGATAGAGCTCATATTTGACTATCATAACTATTTTAAGGATAAGAAGGTTGAGTTTTCCATAATTGAGTTCACAAACTATGCCATTGTGTGGTGGGGTTAGCTTGTGTTGAGTCACAAAAGGAATCATGAGAGGTTTGTTGAGACTAAACAGTAGATAAAGGCTATTATAAGGAGATGATTCATCTCTAGTCATTATTATAGGAAATTATTCCAAAATTGCAATGTTTGAGCCAATACAAAAAGTGTGAATGAGTACTGTAAAGAGATGAAGATGTTTGAACTAATATAATAGAGGATAAAAAGGCCACTATAGCTAGGTTCTTGAATTAGATGAATTGCGAATATTATGGAATTATAACACTATATGGAGTTGGAGGACATGGTGCATATGACAACAAAATTATAAAGACAAACTTAAGTGTAAGGGTAGTTCATGGTCAAACTAATCGTTAGGTTATTTGTCACCTTGGAAACCTAATTGGAAGGCTAATATAGGGGCTGTCCAATCTCATCCAAATATGGAGGAGAGGATTGAGACTTTGAAAGAGAAAAAGGACATATCCACTAATAGTAGAGGTAAAGTTGAAACTCCTACATCTTGTAATAATGACAAAATAATTTTGTTGTTTGGGAGTTGGTCATATTACTTCGCGATGTCTAAACAAGTGAGGTATGATTATAAAGGCTCATGGTGAGGTTATGATAGATGGGGAGATTAGTGATGAGATAAAGATACCCAACTTGAGGATAATAGTAATGATTGTGTTGAGTATCCAGTTAAAGAGGAGGTGCTTGTGGTAAAACGAGAACTGAATTTACAAGTTAAGATAGGAGATTTGAAAGAGAAACAAGAAAACATCTTCCATACAAGGAGCCATGTTTAGAATAAGGTATGTATTATGATTATTGATAGTGGTGGTTGCACTAATGTGGCTAGTACTAATTTGGTAGATAAATTAAACTTGTTTACTACAAAACACTCTATTCCATATAAATTATAGTAGTTAAATGATTGTAGAGAAGTGAAAGAGCTTCAAACAAGTTTAAGATGCATTCTTTATTGAGAAGTATTATGATGAAGCGTTATGGCATGTTATGCCTATGCATTTATGCATGCTAGTCATTTGTTATTGTGTAAGCCTTTGCAATATGATCGGAAAGTTATGCATGACAAGTTCAAAAATAGATTTTGTTTTATGAAAAATGGGAAATCTACAGTTCTTGTTTCTTTAACACCTTAGTAGGTTTATGCGGATCAATTGAAGCTAAAAAATAAGAATATGGTTGAAAGGAAAGTTTATATGTGAATGAGAGGTGCATTCAAAAAAAAATTTCTTTGCTAACATGACTATGTAAAGTTTTGATGACAATTCTTTGTTTCGGGTTAGTGGTGGTTTATTGCCTTTATAAGGTGTTTTGCATGCTACATATTCAGACAAATTATCTTGAAGAGAGAAGGAATGATATGTGTAAAAATGATTGAACAAGAAAATTCATATTATAGTGTAATTATGCCTATTATTTAATTTTATGCTATCGAGCATAACTCTCAATCTGACTGTTTAATCGAGATGAAATTTTACCATGGTTTTTCAGACATATTTTTCTACATTGGGTTAGCATTTTAGGTCAATTAAATTTCAAGAAGGTCTTTCCATACAAGTCAAAAGATGCAATATGGATTTTGTTATTTGTTGTCTTTTAACTTGTAGACTTCCTATTTGGAGAGGATTCTTTTCCTTGTAATGCAAGGATATTTAACAATTTATTTTGAGGATTTTTCTAGTTCTAAAAGTATATTTAATGGGTAGTAACATAGTTTTCAAGTGTGGTAAAGATTCCTTAATATTCCATAATCTTTTTCTTATAATGATTCAATATTTGTCCTAACTACACAAAGAAAGGAGGGTTAAAGTATTTAATGGCATATTACTTTTAGGTTGAATTATTTCTTTATATTAATCTGAATTATTTTAAGGTTTTATTTTATTATTTGGATATTTACATTCAGTTTAAGGCTTATGTTTTAGTTTGGACTTATTTTGGTCCCAAATCATTGTTTTTGGATTGTTTTAGGCATTAAACTAGTGTTAGTTAATTATTAACTTGGGGCCATTGCTTTGCAATTCAATAAAGGTCCATTAAAGTTATTTAGAAGGACTATATACATACATACATACATATATATATATATATATATATATATATATATATATATATATATATATATATCTTTTGTAATATCCAGTAGCTATGATATTTGGAATAAACTTATGTTTTAAGTTATACAACATTTTTCTCTTTGCTAGGACAAAGAACATATTTGAATTATCAAGGTATAATTCACCTTATGGTGTCTTCGCATACTTTGAATTCTTATTCCGCTATAAATAGTGGGTCCAAGTTTGTTTTCTAATACCTTTGGTTCTTATATGTAAGGTTATCTTTGGGTTAAGGTTTCTATCCAAACCTAATTTTTAGTTTTCTTGGGTTTTTTATCTACTTCTTTGTGAGTTTCTAGATTTTTATATTCATAGGGTTCGCATCAGTAATAATGTTGATGTTTTATCTGCTAGGGTTTTGTTTGATGCTATGCTAAAGAAAAACTTGGTCTTTTGAAATGCGATGATTAGTCGATACTATCAAAATAAGCAAACCTATGAAGCATTAAAATTATTTTATAAGTTGCAGTCAAGCATGGTGTTTGAATCAAATGAAGTAACAATTATACGCATTCTTTTAGCTATTGCTACTTTGGATGCTCTAGAATTGGGTGAATGGGTACATTTATTTTTCAGAGGAAGAAACTTGATAAAGCATTTAATGTATGTACTTCACTTATCGATATGTATGCAAAATATGGAGAAATATCAAAAGAAAGTTTGTTTTTTAACAAGACCCCTAAAAAGGAGATGGGTACCTGAAATGCTTTGATAAATGGATTTGCAGTGAATGTACATGCTAGTAAAGCATTGGAGGATTTTTTTAGAGATGCAACAGGAAGGAATTGTGAGTCTTTTGATTCCTTTCTTTCCAAATATAGCAAAACAAAACACCAATGATACCAAAAAATTGTTTAATGAAATGCCTATAAGGAATTTGTGTTCATAGAATTATGGATGGCATTATTATAATTATAAATTATAGATGGAAATTTTGTTATTTTGATGCAACATGGGCTCTTTAATCATTAAAATAAATATAATGACAAGTCTATAAATAATCAGATTTTTTGTTGATTTTTTTTAGGATGTTAAGTGTTAGAGCATATATAAAGTTTAGGAGGAAAATCATAATTTCTCAAACCTTAGATTGAAAATGAAAAATGGATCAAAATATAGGATTTGTTTTGTAATTATCCCATATTTCTTTAGAATAACTCAAATGGATGTTAGAACTTTTTTTCTTCTTCTAAAAGGGACTTTCAATGAAGATATATGTATGGAATAACCTAAAGGTATTATAAATAAAGTAAATGAACGCATGCCTTGAAATTTAAAAAAAAATCCATTCAAGGACTTCAACAAGTTTCCAAGCAATGATATATTAAGTTTAATGATATCATCACTTTTTTCCAATCAATGGTATATTAAGTATTGCTTTGATTATCTTAGAAATGTTATATCGATCAAGTCTTTAAGAGATATAACATGTAGTTTTGTTCAGTTAATGATGCTTCTATTATGAAAGGTGATAAATTGAATGAAAACCAATGCCTAAATAATGACTTGAAACAATAACACATGAAGAAATTTTTATATGCATTTGCTATTGGGAGTTTGATGTATGCACAAATTTGTACGAGATCGGTTATTAGTTTTGTAGTGGGAATGTAGATGCTAGAGTAACCTAGGAATTGAATACTAGAGGCAGTAAAGAGAGCTATGAAATATCTACAAGCGATAAAAGATTATATGCTCATATATAGAAAATCAAATCAACTTGAAGTGATTAGATACTCAAATGTAGACCTTATTCATTGTATAGATAATACAAAATCTACATCAAGTTATATATTTATGTTGGTTGGTGAGACAATTTCATAGAAGAGTGCTAAACAATTAATTATTGCTTTATCTATTATGGAAGTTGAGTTTATAACATGTTTTAAGGCAACAAGTCATCCTTTATGGTTGCGGGATTTTATCTCAGGACTTGGTATTATTGACTTGATTAAGGTTATCAATTTCATTCTCTTCCAGTTGAAATGACTAGCATACCTCATACCATTTTAAGAAATTGCAAAAACTGGAATAAATTTCATCTTTCTCAAATTCTTGGATCATTCTGGATTACTTGCTTAAATTTTAGTCAAGATGTTGTAGTTTACTTTGTCCTTTATGTTTTGGATAATTCTTTGATTGTCATTACGGTTAAGTGTGATTCTCGTTATCTCTCTTTATTAGTAAACATGTGTAGAGTAATTATTCAAAGTAATAAAGGATAATTGCTAGTGAATTATGTTGTGTGATGTGGCATATTTTATGAATGGAAAGACTCATTAGAGGAAGCTTTAGCTAGAGGTAGAGGAATGTAATTACACTCCTACTACTTTTGTAACACCTCAAACTTTTATTATAGTCTTCACCTTTCAAATAATGCATATACATGAGAAATCGAGTGATACACACAGAGACACACACAACATCATAATGATATATATATATATATATATATATATATATATATATTTGTTTACAAAAATTTCAAAAAATATTAAAAGAACTTATCTAATGTGAAAGGCTAAATATCTCAATAGCACTTTAATGAGGACTGAGATTTTTTAGGGAAAGGTACCTGTGACACATACGATCATGAAAATTAAAATAAACATTTGTGCCATCATGATTACTAATATCTGCCAAATCATATGAGCAAACACCACATCTTTAACACATTTATAACCATATCAATTATATGTCAACTTTTTGATTTAATATATTCTCTAACTAGCTAACTCTTCTTTTTTTTATTATTATTATTATACTCATTGAATTATTGTCATCATACCCACGATAACTTCTTGATTGAAAATCTATTTCTTCACCCATGTTACATTCATCACTTATGTTTTGAATTGTCGAACTCATGGTAACATCACAATCATCCTTGTTTGTGTTTTAATCTAACTACCTTTATAAAATCATCACAAATACTCCTCATTCATAGTCCAACCAATTTAGCGTTCATTACTTCTTACCATACTCATAGATCATACTTTAATTTAATTAAGAGTTAATCAATATCAATTTTCTATCTCAACATCTATTATACCAATTATAGCTCATCCATATATTTTTCAATCTCAATATGTTTCATGGCTCAATCATATATTTTCATTCTCAAAATGCTTTATGCCCATTTATGGATCATTCAAGTATTTTTCAATCACAAGTACTTTTATACTCATCTATGGCTCATTCATATACGTTTTTCATCTTAAGTATTTCTTATGCTCATTTATAGCACATTCATATATTTTTCAATCTTAAATATTTGTTATGTCCATTTATGGCACATTTGTATATTTTTCATTCTCAAAATGCTTTATGTCCATTTATGGCTCATTTATATACTTTTCAATCTGAAATATTTATTATGCCTATTTATGGAACATTCATATATTTTTCAATCTTAAATATTCCTTATGCTCAACATGGCACATCTATATTATTCATAATTTTAAATTCTTTTTAAAATACATGTAACTCATACTTCAATACATGATAGCCCTTTGTTGTTATAGCCAAATTAACATTTAGTATAATAGGTTCATTCTTATGGCTGGTTTAAATTTCACATATTAAATGTACCATTAGGTTTAAATTAAATTTCATAAATAATCCCACCATTGTGGTTGATTTAAGTTTCATAAATAATCTTGTCATTGCGGTTAGTTTAAGCACAAATAATCTCACCATTGCGGTTGGTTTAATTCTTAAAGTAGCCCCTGCTCATGTGGTTAGCTCATATTCCTCGCTCATACAACCGACTTAATACTTTTCAATCCATAGCCCCCACTTATGTGACAGACTCATTTCATTTTTATCAATAGTCCTTGTCCAAAGAGTTGACTTCATTTAATTTTTATTATAGTCCCCATCCAAAAGGCTAACTTTATTTAGGTTTTAGAGTCCCTGTCCAAAAAAGTGGCTCATTTAAACTTTATAGCCTAAGTGGCTAGCTTAAAACTTTTTTTTATCAATAGCTCCCTCTTATATGGCTGGCTTAAAACATCTTTTTATCGAGGTTCACTGTTGTAGTCGATTTAAATTCACATATTTATTTATGTCGTTATGGTTGATTTAAATTTAGATATTTATTTTTGTCATTGTGGACGATTAAAATTTACATATGGGCTACCATCATTGCGGTCAATCACATTATTGATTATCGCCGTTATGGTCAATCACAATCACATATTGGTTACCGTAGTTAGAGTCGACCAAAATCACATATTGGTTACCGCCGTTGCGGTCAATTTTAATTCATATATTGATTATTGCCATTATGGTCAATTACATTACACATATTGCTTTTCTGCCCAATAGGCATACTTTCTCATGATGAACTGTTTTACACAAAACATATTACTTTCATTTCTTTCT
Organism: Populus x sibirica; assembly: GCA_019202695.1. Classification (NCBI taxonomy): domain Eukaryota; kingdom Viridiplantae; phylum Streptophyta; class Magnoliopsida; order Malpighiales; family Salicaceae; genus Populus; species Populus x sibirica. The sequence continues at coordinate 345,361 of JAGMVL010002287.1, forward strand.
AACATTACAAAAGCAATTTAAATAATTAAAAGGCAAGGGGACAACCCTTACCTAAAACTCCTAACGCTCGTCTCATGCATAATGTGTCCTTTTCCGGTTGTGTTTTCTATATACCCCAATGGTATTAATCCAATACTCATTTGACCATCACATACACACAATTAATCCATTTAGGAATATTTGTTCTTCCAATTAAAATTTCAAACCTAAAAGTTTCCATACAAACATCAATCAATAATTAATGTTCATACCACCAATTAAAAATTCAACAATAGAGATTTCTATTCATTCCAACATTCTAATAAATTTCTAATCATATTACAAAAATAACTTAATATTCCAATCCATGAGTTAATATCCATGCCATAATCTAAATCCTTACTTAGAACTTTTACACTTCTAAGTCCCAATTTCATATTTAATACATCACAATCCAAAAATTAGTATTTACGTTATCAATTTAGGATTTTAACATAAAAATTTCCACAATTTCACAATCTTAATCCAATACTTAACACACAATTTCTTTCTTTCATATTGATAAACACACAACAACTTGTCTCTGAACACCTAATTATATTACATTATGTAAGTTCCCTACACCTACATAATTCAATTTATCATTTCTCATAGTCACACACACATAAATAATCAAGTATACTCCATTCACATTCAAAATCAAATATGCAAAATATTGAAACAACATAAATTAATCAAAATTCAAGGTCAAATTTTCATAATTTTCCAAGCACCAATTAACCAAATTCTTAGTCAACAAATATCTTAACCACAATATTTCAAATTCTTATATTTTTCAAAACATGGCCACAATTATCTAATTCATGCAATAATCTCAATTTCACCCCATTTACAATAAATTAAACTCACTTATCATCAACTTACAAAAATTAAATCATCAAACCAAAATTTTCAATTCCACCTTCACAACATAAATTTGTTTCGGCCATATAAGTAAAATTCCAGTCAAACCAATTTTCATCCTTTCAAATCAATCCTAGCACATTTTTCATAGAATTTTCATATATTTTTTTTATCCATTTAAAACTCGACACAATCAATTAAATTTGATATGTAATTTCACCAAACTTGCATACTTTTCAATATCATTTGCAATCACCATATGCACATGTAACAATTAAGACAATACAAATTAATCAATTAATCATGGTTAATTACTTCTTAAATTTCCTAAAAAAATTCTAAACTAACTATTCAACCATTTTTTTAACAAAACTCATAATTTGTCATATTTTTCATATTTCATAAATCAAACATGTTAATTTCGATACCAAGCATATAATACACCTACCAATTTAGAAATTAATCACCTAATTGAAAAAATTCTTAATTTTCATATATGGTTGGCCGCTTTACAAGCAAGAAACTCATGCTCTTCTTTTAATTTTGTTTCATTTCATCCATTTATTTTATTGTTAATGCAATTCAACCCTTATCTTTATTTTGTTAAGTCCAATTTACATTTTAACATCAAGGTTTCCAAACTTCATTGCCTACAATTTCCAAATATATATTACAACATGCAAACATCCATTCAATTAAGAATTTCCATTTCAATTACAACTTCTAATGCCATAATAATCCATGAACATTCAACTTAACAAAGTCATATAAATATCACATTCACAACTTTTCTCAAACACACGTTATAACCCAATTTTTTACCTCATTTTATTAACATTTTTCAAAAAATTCATAAATAGTGGGGAAAAAAAACTCGAATATATTTTTGATCAAAATAATTTAAAATTCAACGCGTTCAGCTATTAACACATCTATTTCAAAATCATTGTTTATTTTTCTCATCGAGTTAACATCAAGGTTGTTTTCTTTCAAAAATATCAAAATAAAAAAATAAAAAATATATGAACAAGGGAACCAAAAGTATAAAGAAAAAAATGAAGGACCAATGTGATTTTGGATTGCTTAGTCACCAAGTTTATTTGGAGACCTTGCAATTGAGAGTAAAAAGATAATTTTTTTACCTATAAATAGTTATAAAAGAAAGATAGATATTAGTTAGGGCATTTACCAAAAAAAAAACTTCAATCCACACTTTCCTAAAAAAATCCAAGAAAAAAAGCCAAACAAAAAGGAATGTGACTCTTCCCAATGACTAAGAAAAAATCCATCACCTCCCACATTCAAAAAGTAAGCTCGTCCTTCAATTGAACCATCACCATTGAAACAACAACTCCCCCTTGATAGGTCCCAATCAGAACTGTTAAAGTATTTATCAAGATATATGCTCTCTTCGGGTGAGAACAAGCCACAGATTTTGGATAAACAATTGCTTGTCTTTTTATTTCTGAACCACTCTTTAAATAAGTCGTAACTTAACAAACTACTTAAAAGCAAAGAAACTAACAGGAAGCAAATAACAACAGAACAGGAAGTAAATAACAACAGAAGCAAACTACGCTAGAGTCTAACATAACAACTTATTCGAAATTATTGGAAAAGCTCCTAAAGACTTGGTCTCTTGCAATCCACATCTCCCATAGGTTGATTCGTGCATGCAACCACTCTGTCACTAGTCACTCTTCGCCACAATACTTGGGATCCTTCCTGCCACGTTTGGTGGACCTTCATAGTGGCCTATCAATTCTTTTCCCATCAAGTGGATCCCTGTCCTTAAGGTCTACAAGAGGAAATTGTTGGTGCAAAGATCTCGAGCATTTTCCCATGTGGCCTCTTTCGTAGGTAAGCGACACCACTAAACCAAATGCTCTATAATAAACCTCTTGCCCTGCTTGACCCAGCATGTATCAAGAATTCTTATTAGCTCAAGCAACATAGCTCCATCATCTGTTACCGGTGGTAATTCTAGACTCACCTTCTTCTTATCCCCAACATATTTTTTAAGAAGCGACACATGGAACACCAGATGTATGCGTGCACCCTTAGGCAACTGCAGCTATATGTGACTTGGCCAATTTGTTGCAGAATCGGATACAGCCCAAAGAATCAACTTGCTAACTTATAATGAGCATGTTTAAAGGCAGTATGCTACCAATACGGTTGTAATTTCAAGAACACCATGTCACCTACCTGAAATTCCACATCCCGTCATTTCTGATCGGCCCCCTGTTTCATGCGATTACGGGCCACTGCTAAATTGGATTTAAGTTGTTCAAGAAGTTTGTCCCTACTAATTAAAATTTGGTTTACATCGTTCACAGGTGAGTGTCCAGCTTGGTAGTAGGGAATGGTTAGTGGAAGGCAACCATAAAGAGCATGAAAAGGCGTTATCGCAGTGGAAATGTGATAAGTGGTATTGTACCATAACTCAGCCCACAATAGGTACTCTATCCATTTCTTTGGTCATTGATGAACAAAGCTTCGGAGGATCTTGTTCAAGGCGGCGATTCACCACTTCCAACCGCCCATCGGTTTTGTGGGTGATATCTTGAGCTAAGCTTGAGTTTGGTGCCCGATATAGTAAAGAATTTACGCGAGGTTACTGATGAAAATGGGGTCACGGTCACTAACTATTGACTGGGGCATGCCATGAAACTTGACTACACCTTCCACAAATTTCTCAACTACCACTTGAGTAGTGAAGGGATGAGTTCAAGATATAAAATGGGCATACTTACTAAGCTTATCGACGACCACCATAATGGTATCCTTGCCATGGGACATAGGCAAGCCTTTAATGAAATCAAGTGTGATGTCATCCCATACTTGGCAGGGAAAGGGCAATGGCTGGAGAAGACCTGCTGGTGCGAGAGCTTTAGACTTCGTCTTTTGGCAGATCTCACAAGTAGAGACATAGTCTTGGACATCTTTATACATGTTTGGCTAATAAAATTGTTGGGCTAGCCTCTTATATGTGTGCAGGACTCCAGAGTGGCCTACAAGCTTACTGTCAAGAAATTCGTCACCAGAATTTTCTTGTGAATCTTTTGAGCTTGAGGCACCACTACTCTGGTTTTATAAAAAAAACCAGGCCATCACATAGTATGTAGGATGCTCCTGACTAACCTTAGGCGGCGCGACTTAACTGGATAATGTACTCATCATTATGTGTAGCTTTTGTTATTTCTTCCAATATGTGGACATGCGGCACAAATAAACTATTGAGGATTGGGCTAGCTGGTTTGCATGAAAGTGCATCTACAACAGTATTTTCCGACCAAGACGGTATTGAATTTCATAGTCATAACCCAGCAGTTTTGCCACCCATCGTTGTTGATCAGGGGTTGTGATTCGTTGTTCTAGGAGGTATTTAGACTTTTATGATCAGTTTGAATGATGAACTTCCTGCCAAGTAGGTAAGGTCACCATATTCGAATGGCTTCTACTATCTCCAACATTTCCTTGGCATAAACGGACCATGATTGCATTGAGATTCCCAATGCTCAGCTCATAAAAGCAATTGGCTTCCCTTGTTGAGAAAGGACTGCACCGATCCCATCACCTGATGCATCCTCCTCAATGGTGAATGAGTTGTTGAAGTTGGGCATTGCTAGAGTTGGCGTGGTGGTCATGGCACTTTTGAGTGCGAGGAAAGCGACTTCTGCTTCATCATTCCACCCGAATTGGCCTTTCTTTAGGAGATTGGTGAGAGGGTGAGCGATAATACCATAATGTTTCACAAATTTCCTATAATACCCAGTGAGTCCTAAAAACCCACGTAATTCAGAGATGTTAGTAGGACGAGGCCATGCTACCATGGCTTCTATTTTCCCCTTATCTACCTGACCCCTTATCTTTGTAACAATATGCCTCAATTATTCAAGCTCATGCTAACCAAAAGAATTTTTTTTTTGATAAAAAACCGATGGTGCCATAGTACCTCTAAAGCTGTTTTCACATGTTGCAAATGAGTTTCTCAGGTTGGGCTATAAATTAAAATGTCATTAAAAAAAATAAGGATATATTTTCTAAGATAGGGTCGAAAGATAGAATTCATGATGGCTCAGAGGGTGGAGGGAGCATTGCACAGGCCGAAAGGCATGACCAAATACTCATGGTGGCCATTGTGTGTTCTAAAAGCAATTTTAGGAATGTTTGGAGAATGAACCCTTACCTGGTGGTATCCTGCCCTGAGATCCAACTTGGTAAAATAAGTGGCACCATGCAACTCATCCAACATATCTTCTATTGTTAGAATGGGGAAACGGTCATTGATAGTCATTGTGTTAAGTGCACGATGGTCAGTAGATAATCGCTAACTTTAATCTTTCTTCTTAACTAGTAACAGCAGGGATGAAAAGGGGCTAGTACTTGGCCGTATGATTCCTTGGTTGAGCATCTCTTGCACCTGCTTCTCAATTTCCTCCTTCTAGAAGTATGCATACTGGTATAGCCATACGTTAATTGGTTTGGTTCCTTCTTTTAGAGGAATGCAATGGTCTACTTCTCTTGCAGGTGGTAATTGGGTGGGTTCGGCAAAGACATCTATGTAATGTTCCAACAATTTGTGCATGACTGGTTACATGTCTTCCTGCGCCACGTCCGTTAGTGAATGCACATAGATGGCAAATAGAGAATGACCTTGACGAAATTCTTTTGACAATTCCTTAAGGGAAGCTTTTTGGATTGAACGTTGGTCCAATCCTTATAACTTTTATGGTGTATTCTCCCATTGAAATTCCATTGTGAGTTGCTTCGAATTGCAAGTTATGAGTCGAACCGCTATTGATGAGCGCTACTACCTCCAATGATCCGATCTTGGCTGCCACCCTCATTGTCTTGGGTGAGGACCATCCTGTTAGAGCATGCAGCGAAATCTTGGGTTCTGGCTCTGTTTTAGGTTCACTCTCTACGTGATGTTCATCTGTCACTTCTTCGCATTTGAAGGAACTGGTTTCGACGGGTGCTTCCAATAACAGCAATTGTGACCCTACATTTATGACCGATAGTGAATTTTTCATTACAATTAAAGCACAACCCCATGATTTGTCTTTTTCGCATTCCTTCCCACGATAAGCGTTTGACTAGGAAGGCTGGTTTGATGCCTAGTTGGATCGGGAAGATTTGGTTGCGGACGATTGATTTGGGGTGGTCATGTGAATCTTTGTTGTCGAACCAGCTGTTCATCCTTCATCCTCGCAAGGCTGATAGCTTCTTTCAGTGTCCGTGGTTTGAACATCTGAATACCTTCAGCAATCTTGGATTTTAATCCGCCCATAAAGGTCCTTACCAACGCCTTTTGAGTCCACCCCTGAACTCTATTGCCTGACTTCTCAAATTCTTGCTGATATTCTCGTAGAGATCTTACTTGTCATATGTGTGAGAGGGCCTCATCAAAATCTTCCCCGTTCGTAGGTCCAAACCGAGCCCATAATTCCTCCTCAAACACTGCTCAAGTAACCTCTCTCCTTTCTTCATGAAATGTATGGTTCAACCATCTCCATCACTGGTTGGCTTCACCTTTCAGGTGAAAGGATGCCAAAAAAACCTTTTGTGCTTCTGCCGTGGTTTGGAACTCAAAGAATTGGTCCACTCGAGCAAACCACTATGTTGGGTCACCCCCTGAAAACCTGGGAAACTCAAGTTTGGCTGTTTTAGAAGACAGCCAAACGGGGTCCCTCATTGTTATCTATATGAGAACGTGAATATGCGTCTTACTAATGAGTGTCGTGGTTGGTGCTTTTTTTGTTGGAAAAAAAAGCATTTCAGACATACATTTGAGTGTGGCCTCCAGTTGACTGAATTTGTCCGCCATTCCCAGCTCCATTCGATGCACGCCATCCTGCAGTCCACCAAGCCCAACTTCCAAACTTTTAATATGTTTTTTGTTGGTGGACATGATAATAACCAGACTCTGATACCAATGACAGTCCCAATCAGAACTATTAAAGTATTTATCAAGATATATGCTCTCTTCGGGTGAGTACAAACCACATATTTTGGATAAACAATTGCTTGCCTTTTTATTTCTGAACCACTCTTTAAATAAGTCTTAGCTTAACAAACTACCTAAAAGCAAGGAAACTAACAGGAAGCAAATAACAACAGAACATGAAGTAAACAACAACAGAAGCAAACTACGGTAGAGTCTAACATAACAACTTATTCAAAATTATCGGAAAAGCTCCTAAAGACTTGGTCTCTTGTAATCCACATCTCCCATAAGTTGATTCGTGCATGCAACTACATGCAACCACTCTGTCACTAGTCACTCTTCGCCACAATACTTGGGATTCTTCCTGCCATGTCTGGTGGACCTTCGTAGTGGCCAATCACCCCTCTCCATCACCCCGGTAGTTGTCAAGCCAGTTGATTCTTCCCAAACTAGTCGTCCTTAATATTTCTCCAACTCCTCTCCTCTCCTGTACACATAAAAAACACTCTCTTCAAAAAAAAAAAAAACAAAACACATGACCCATACCCTTAAACAACAAGAAACCCGTGACTAGCCTTTCAGGTGATGAAAAAATGAGCTCTCTCTTTTAAAGCAAAGGAAGATCGTGACTGGACTTGAAAAGAAGAACAAGTGGTCCTCCTCCCATTCATTCCTTGATTCAAGAGTGATCTTCATTGATGGTGAGCACCACCACAACAACGATTACTTCTGCATCTTCTCTGTTCAATGGCAGCCACCATAGCTAGGCTTCACACCGATAGTTGCAGCAGCAGCAGAACCATCAGCATTCCATGATTACTTATGCATCTTCTTTTTCTAATGGAAGCCACAGTGCAGCTGAATTTTTCATTAGTGTCCAGCAGCAACTTCATCACCTTTGCTGCAGCCTTGAGCAACATAGTCTCAGTCGTGAGCAGCAGCCACATCTCCTCTGTTACAGCCGTGAGCAGCCATTAACTCAACCGTGACCAGTAGTAGGAGTTATAAGCCTCAGCAGCCTTGCTTCCTTATTTCTTCTCCCTTGAAGCATCTGCAGTAGCAGACATCTCCAGCCAGGGGCAGTGACATCTACGGCTTCTTTTCTGGTCACGGCAGCCACAACAACCAAGCAATCTAGCAAACAGAAAACTGTCCTCTTACTCCAGATCAACATTCAGCAACGGACAACAGCTTCACCTTCATAGCCCTGCCCCCGTGACATCATAGCACCAGCAGGACCCGAAAGCAAAGGATGTCTATTTGGTATGTGATATTTGTTTATTCATGTAAAATATATTTAATTATATTAAATAAAAATATTATTTATTTTTAATATTTATTTATATTTAATTTAGGAATTTAATGTTTATAAATAAATCAAAGTAAAGATAAAGTTTATGGAACAAAAATACTTTGCATAGAAAATTATATTATAATTATGAGATTCCTATTACAATAAAGTATTGTTCTTAAATGTTCATGGTCAATGCTCTCTTAATACTAGATATTTATTAAAGTCGTAAAAACTGGTTAATATTCTGTGCTTTCCTTTATAAAATAAAGTATTGTTCTCATAAGCTGAGGTATAAAGGATACCTACAACTAATATATAGGTGTTTGTCATAAGACATTTACACTGAACTAATCCGCATGAGAATCTCATATTGAGATATCACTTGTGTCTATGGAAAATCTCACTTTATGGTCGTGTAAGTGATCCTTAGACTTGAGATCACTAAGTTATCCTATATAAAGAGTGTTATGATTTGATCTTGTTACAAGTTATCTTGGTAAACGTAACAAATAGACAGATATTGGATATACCATAAACTATATCGAGGTATTTGAGTGATCAAGAGAGGATTCATCACCCTAAGTGAATTAAGGAGATTGTTTCACATGTTCTCAAATAGTATTGATTGTTAAATTCTTGTGCAAAGTAGAATAAGATTTGAAAGAATGAGATTTGAAAAGACTTTCAAATCTTATTCAAATGATCAATGACTATAATGTTGCGAACAAATATGATTTGATATGGCAGAAACACTCCATGCTAAAAATTCTAAATAGAAACATTATTGATGAAGGGATAATAATCACACTGAGAAATCGGTCATTGAAAGGTTAAGTCAAACCACTTATAACTTTTTTAATATTTGGGGGATCATGACACGTTTCTAGATGGTGTACTTGATCTTCAAATATAAATTAATCAATTATTGAATTGATAATAAATTAAATTATTTGATTTATTTAATTCTATTTATTTAGAATTATAATTTATATTTGGGCCAACATATTAGAAACCTAATAGGTTACACACATTAGTCAGAAATTAAACTGAGATAATTAATCAAGTGTGACATGATTGAAAATAGTTTTAGAAATTAATCACTAGAATGTATTTAATTCAAGGATTATAATTTTAGTCTTAGAATAATCAAGTAGAGACTTGATTGATTAAATTTATAAAACTATCCTTAAATAATTTATGAATATTATTTAAAGGGAAAATAGATATTTTATCATTTATAAAGTTTTTAGGATTCCCTATAAATATAAAGTTATACCTCTTATTTTAGAGAGGTTATCTGTTAGACAGAAAACTACGTGAGTCATAAAAAAAGAGCCAGCACTCTAAGCATAACAATTCATCTCTCCTAAATAAGGATTTAGGAGATTTATCATTGGTGGTTCATGTGGATTTCTGTTGGAGGCCAGACAATTAGACGACTTGTGGTTTATAACAACTCAACCTTTAAAGAATTATTCAAAGCCAAAAAAGATCAGATCTTCAAGTAATAAATTCCTAAACAACTCTAGATCTGTCTGACGGGATCCTAGGGACTCCCGAATATTACCTTAAATTTATTGTTTCTGTTGTGTGTATGCATTTCGGGAACCTAACAGTGGTATCAGAGCCTTCGTTAGACCAATTAGGGTTGTTTGATTGCATGTTTTATTGTTATTGGTGTTAATTAAGAATTAATTTTGTGTGCGAAAAATTAAAAAAAATGATTGGTTACTGTTTTGAACACATTAGATTTGGTTGGAATCTGGATTTTATGCCTAGATTTCAGTGACTAAAAAAATGTTTTGGTCGTTGTGCCTCCACTAACAGCGGTGCTAGTCGCTAGCGCACCTTGATGGCACACAAGCCAGCACGCCGCCAGACATAGCACTTCCTCACCTGCACCATTGGTGTCGCTAGTCTTCCAGCGCAAGGTAGAAGCCTCACGCTAAAGGCGATGCACCGCGAGGGGTTGTCTCTCGCGTTGCTAGCTGTCAGCGGCAGCGTTGGTTGCCACTACACCAGCCATCAGCAATGGGCAGAGAGCCCACTGCCGGTAATGGGGAAGAATATGAAGAAGGGTAAAATTATGATTATGCCCCTGGTGTCTCTTAAGGGTTTGGGGAAATTACCCCCTTACCCCTACCCCTTTTTAATTTTAAATATTAGGCTTTTAAGTTTGCATATTGTGAATATGGCCTTAAAACTTTATGTCTAATTACAATTTAAGGTCTTAACGTAAATTATGAATATACCCTCTATAAATGAAATTTAGATTTTATACCCTAAATTAAATTAATTATAGAATTCATTTTCCTAATAGAATTAAGAATGGATTAAATTGTTTAATTTTTTTTTTAGTTTTATATTATCCTAATAGGATTATGATTTATTATAATGGTTTAATTAAATTTCTTTTAAAAAAATATTTTTTTGAATTGGATCATATGATTCATAATCAAAAGGATCAAAATATCCTTCTTTATGTAGCTTAATGATTCTTGTTTCATTAATATGACCTAGCCTATAATGCCATAAGTAAGATAAATATGGATTATATAATTTATAACTTTTGATGTTTATATTGAATGTGGGTATCTCGAGATTAAGTACATACAAACCATTTGTATAATTACTTAATCCATAATAAACATCATTATTATAGAAAAAATAATATTTGTTCTTAATAATAAATCTAAATCCATTCAAATCTAAATAAGCAATGGATATGATGTTTTTAGCAAGTATTAGAACAAAATAACAATTATCAAGTTCTAGTAATATCCCACTACGTAAAGTTAAATTATAAGTTTCTACAACTAATGCAACAACTCTTGCTCCATTACCTACATGTAGGTCCACTTCATCTTTAAGCAATCTTTTACCTTTTTTTAGTTCTTGGTCATTATTACAAATATAAAAAACCACATTTGATATACAATACCCAAGAAATATTATGTGAAGTAGCAAGATAGTTTTCAATCATAAATATCACACGAGTATTTATGTTAGGACATTTTATTATCATACTTGAGAACAATTCCTTAGAGGTCTTAAACTTTTTAACATCAAACAACTCTTTGAGATGCTTAATCATATTATAAGCATCCATATTCTCATACTCTATTTGAAGTTTAGGTGACATGCTAGCTAACATCACACATGTAGCCTGCTCATCATCATCAATATGACGATGATATTTTGTCTTAACTTCAATTAGAGGCATGAGGAATATGACTTTCAAACACATATAACCTTCTTTCTTGTTTGAGAACAATTCTCAAATTTCAGTACCACTCCAAGAAGTTTGGTTTAGTCAATTTGTTAGCATCAAATATACTTTGTAGGGATATACTACTACTCATTTTATCTATCAACCTATTTATGTAAAGAGAGCAAGTATTAGTTTCATGCATACATATTTAAATTCAAATTTAGAAAAGGTCTTTAATTCTAATTTGATCTCCCACTATTTCTTGCAAATTAATAGCCCTCCCTTTTAATTTAGGAAATCTCACTTAGATTTTCCTAGTAGGCTAGGATCCTGTTTAATTTATTTGAACTTGAGGGACTCAACAAATCAAAATAAATTAAATTAGATAGATAACATAGTTTATCAATCACATCTCTATGTGACTCCTATATCAGTTAGGTGACAAATCTTTGTTTAAACATATCATATATATATATTTCACCTAACTCATGCCTCTAACTTCATATGATCATGAGTGACTCATCCAGATTATACAAGTTAATTATATAGGACCCAATGTTATAGCATTAAACATATTCAATTTATAGTAACCTTGAGTAACTCAACAAATTATCCATGAATAGAACTTTGATTTTATGCATATAAAATTGAAAGACAACTATTCATGTTCTCAACATGTACTTAATATATAATTGAGGAATTTATTATCAATTAACTAGGTCTCATACATAACATGGCAAAATAGATATACATTTCATGCATAACAATTTATATATAAACATTAAACTAAGCTAATTCCCTCGAGCTAATTGAATGGAATTAGTTAGTCAAATCCAAGGTAGTTATAGCAAGTCTTCATAAATTCATTGCAAGCACTTAAAGTGTAGCCTTCATCGCTATTTCTTTCTTCGTCTTGGATTACATAATAATTTTCTATCTAAATTCTTACATTTCTAAATTACATAACATTTACAAAATAAAAAAAAATCAAGTTACATTCAAGGGGAATTAGATGAGAAAAGAATTACAATCCAGAAGAAAAAATAGAGATAAGTTAGGACACGCAGGTTCTATTTAATAAAAACTACAACCATTTAACCTTCAAATAAAAGCATAATCACATTAGTCTTTAATGTCCACAATCACCCATCATGCATAAAACATTTTAAGATGCAGAATTAAAAATATATATTGCAAGTTATTCTAATTATTGACTTTATATGTAATTTAAAAAAATATTTCTAACAGTTAGAAATATTCAATCAAATTTAATTTGATAATTTCTCAAACGTACAAAGCCAGACTAGTTGTCAAAGGTTACAAACAAAGATAAGTTGTTAAATTTGATAGAACCTTCTTACCAATAGCTATGTTAAGATCCATAAGAATTTTGCTTGTTATAGCTACATACTATGATTATGAGATTTGACAAATAGATGTCAAAACCACATTCCTGAATGGAAATCTTCATGGGGATGTGTATATGACACAACCTCAAGGTTTTGAATCTAAAGAATTTGTAAACAAAGTATGCAAGCTATAAATATTCATTTATAGACTTAAGTAAGCTTCAAGGATTTAGAATATCTGTATTTTAGGTCTGATATGGTCTCTATTAATGAATATGGGTTTGGGTTACATGGGGTCTAAAGTTGGCTTGGGTTAATTAAGATATTGGGATCAGATCAGATTTGTTTGGAGTTGATTTTCTAATTCTACAAGGACTTAAAGTAGAAAAATATTCTTCTAAAATTCAAGGAAATTTCATTCATTATTTTCACTATATTTAAGAGAATATTTATCAACACAGGAGAAAGTTTCCTAGTCAACAAAGAATGTTAGAGGGGCTGTCAAATCTGATTTCCTAAGCCATAAAGGATTAATTAATGATTCTCTTAGTCTAGGAAGAAAATTAAATTAGCAGATATAAAAGAGGAAGATTTTCTTCATTAATTAGAATTAATTCCACATTCAAATCAGATTTCCTAGTCTATTTAGGACTTTTTAGGGGTGGCAAATCTAACTCTAGCATATCTAGAATATTAATTTCAGGTTTTTATTATTTTCTTATTAGTCTTTGGTTTATTATTACTTATTTGAGTCAATTTTGTAAGTGGGCTCAAATCAGCCCATATATTGGGATCCATTAGGGTTATTTGAAGCATTATATAAGTGTTTTGTATGTTAAAAAGCAGGTAGTGATGGATATATGAAATAAACTTGTGTTTTGTGTAATGCAACACGTTATCTTTGTTGGGAAAAAGATCAAATCTGACTTATTAAGGTATAACTAACCTTGTGATGTTATTTGATTCAATTCCAATAGTGTTGGTGTCTTGGAACAGGTTTTCTTGTCACGCTTCTCAAACCTGGTTTTTGGCTTTCATAGGGAAGTATCATCTTTGTTGGGGGTTGCTTGATCACATAATCAAGAGGTTCGTATCAGTTGGTATCAAAGAAAAGATTATATATCTTTGAACTAGAGGTCATTCCAATATCGTTTGGTCTGGTTTTCAATTCTGGTACATAAAAACATTACATAACAGGTCAGATTTGTGTAAAGTTCTAAAATGTAATCATTACTATTTTTTTTTGTCCAAATCATTTTGTTTCTATTATAATTGGATTATTTAGGATTCAAGTAATTGTGTTCGTTAATTTTCACTTCTGTTTTATTTCGTGTCTTCGTTTCGGCTACAATTCATACGAACTTGTATTGCTACTCATGAAATCATAATCGTAGTTTCATTTTGCTTTGTATTTAGTATATTTATTGATTCTTGAGTCTGAAAATTATAATTGGATTGCGATGTGAAGGCTACTGACTTTGATTTATTGATTTCAATTCCTAAAGAACCAAAATAAAGCAAGTTGTGAGGTAAAAGGCATAGTGAGCTTATTAAAGTGAAAAGCCTTGATTTTTATGTGAAACACAAGAGGTGTGAGGATATATTTTGTGCTATTATCCAAATTTTATGAATTCAAAGAATATCTAAAAACAACGAATTGGCGACACAAAACGCTGACATCGCTTTCCAATTGCGAGTCATAGGCCGAAGAAATACAGTTTGAAGGACTGTACAGATGTCAAATATGATTTTGAAGAGTTTGTTGATGAAAATGCAAATGCAGGTAAAAATGACTATGATTTTGCATCTGTTGGTGAGGAATGTCATAGCCGAAGAAATACAGTTCGAAGGACCGTACAAATGTCAAATATGATTTTGAAGAGTTTGTTGATTAAAATGCAAATGCGGGTAAAAATGACTATGATTTTGCATCTGTTGGTGAGGAATGTGAATTTTCATGGCTTGGGGAATAATGAAGATGTGAACGGGGACTTGGCCTCCATTAAACTTAAAATTCTTAACTTCCAAGGTAAAAACGATCCTGAGGCTTATTTGGAGTGCGAGAAAAAGGTAGATTAGAATTTTGATTACCATAACTATTCTGAACAAAAAAATGTGAAATTGGTGGTCATTGAGTTTATAGAGTATGCATTGATTTGGTAGGATCATATTGTAATCAAAAGGTGGGAGAATGGGGAGAGCGACCCATTCAGACTTGGGGGAGATGAAAGTCTTAATAAAGAGACAATTTATGTCAAACCACTATTATAAAGACTTATATCTGAAGCTTCGAGGTCTGAATTAAGGCTCTAAGTCAGTAGATGAATATCATAAAGAGATGAAGATAGCAATGATTCGGGCCAATGTTGTTGAGGATAGAGAAGCCACTATGGCTAGATTTCTTAATAGGTTGAATCAAGACATTGCCAATATTGTTGAGCTACAACATTATGTGGAGCTAAAGGACATGGTTCACATAGCTATGAAAGTGAAGAGATAACTTAAAAGGAAGGGACATGTTTGGCTAGCATTTAATTCGGGTTCTTCACCATCTTGGAAGCCGAATCTAAGTAGAAAGGGTATTGTCTAGCCAAGGTCATTTATTCCTTCCAAAGTCAAACCACCAAAGGCTAAAGTTGATGTCTTTACTGGTTCCAAAGGTAAATATAAAACTCAACCTAAACATACTCGTGATGTTAAATGTTTCAAGTGTTAGGGACATGGACATTATGCTTCGGAGTGTCCAAACAAGAGAATCATGGTGATTAGAGATAATAGTGATATTAAATCTGAAAGTGACATATCTGATTGTGAAGGCATGCCACCATTAGAGGATAATGATGGGGATGAGTTGTGTTTTGCGTGATGCATCACATTATCTTTGTTGGGACAAAGATCAAATTTGACTTATCAAGGTATAACCAATTTTGTGGCATCATTCGATTCAGTTCCAATAATGTTGGTGCTTTGGGATAGATTTCTATAATGTCACACTTCTCAAACTTGATTTTGACTTTCTCGAGGATGTATGATCTTTGTTGAAGGTTGCTTGATCACATGATCGAGGGGTTCACATCTGTTGGTATCAGAGCTAGGTTCCAAAATAAGATCATATCCTTCTGTTATTTTTGTTTTCTTAGTGTTCCTTTAAGTTTTTCAGTGTTTGCGTCGTTCATCTTCTTCTTCATTATGTATGTGGCATGTAAGAAAAAAAAGAAATATTTCATCTTGTTACTTTCTCTAATCATATCAGTAGCATAAAAAAACAAAAAAAAAGATTAAATGAAATTTGAAGGTTGATTCAATTTTGCCACAAAAACACAACTATTAGTGAACCATAAGCAAACCACTTCATAATCAATTAAACTTCATATTCTATCTTCTAGGGGTGAGATTGCATCATCTATTAAATTTGGGCTTATTTTAACATCGTTTTCTTAAGATTTTAATTTGAGGTTCAATTCTACTACAAACTAATCATACAAGGGGTTTGGGTACCTAGATATAAGATAATGACCTATAAACTGAGATTTATAGTTTGTTTGGTATTAGAATACTAAATATTGAATTTGAGATCATTTTGATATTGTTTGGTCCGGGTTTCAATTCTAGTACGTAAAAATTAAGTAATAGATCAGATTTGTGTTAAATTCCAAAACGTGTTCCTTATTGTTTCCTTTCATCCAAATCTTTTTGTTTCTATTATAATTGGGTTATTTAGGAGTCAAGTAGTTGTTCTCGCTAATTTTTGCTTCTGTTTTATTTCATGTCTTTGTTTCACCTATAATTCGTATGAATTTACATTGCTACTCGTGAAATCATAATTGTAGTTTTGTTTTGCTTTGCTTTGTTTTCAATATATTTTTTTATTCTTAAGTCTGAAAATTATAATTGAATTGCGTTGCGAAGGCTACTGACTTTAATTTGTTGATTTCAGTTCCTAAAGAGCCCAAAAAAAAAAAAGCAAGTTGTGAGGTAAGGCACCATGAGCTTATTAAAGTGAAAAACCTTGATTTTTGTGTGAAACACAAGACATGTGGGGATATATTTTATGCTACTAACCAAATTTTACAGATTCAAAGAATGTCTGAAAACAACAAATTAACGACACAAAACACTGACATTGCTTTCCAATTGCAAGTCATAGGACAACAACTCGAGCTCTTGTCTAGGAAGTAAGGATCTAAAAAATGAGGTGAATTCAACAAAGCAAAAGAATGACTATTCTTTGAAGAGTTTGTCTTATTACAATCTAATTTTTAGGCTGATTGCTGAGGAAATACGGTCTGAAGGGTCGTAAAGAATGTCAGATCTAATTTTGAAGAGTTTGTTGACGAAAACGCAGATGCGAGTGAAGATGACTATGATTTTGCATCTGTTGGCTAAGGAATCAGGTCTGGACCAAATAGGGCTAGGAGAAATGTGAATTTTCGTGGCATGGGGAGTTATAAAGATGTGGACGGGGACTTGGACTCCATCAAACTTAAAATTCCTAACTTCCAAGGTAAAAATGACCTCGAGGCTTATTTGGAGTGGGAGAAAAAAATAGATTGGATTTTTTATTACCATGGCTATTCTGAACAAAAAAA
This sequence comes from Populus x sibirica, assembly GCA_019202695.1. Taxonomy (NCBI): domain Eukaryota; kingdom Viridiplantae; phylum Streptophyta; class Magnoliopsida; order Malpighiales; family Salicaceae; genus Populus; species Populus x sibirica. The sequence goes on from JAGMVL010002287.1 coordinate 362,639, forward strand.
AAGGTGAAATTGATGGTCATTGAGTTTACGAGTATGCATTGATTTGATGGGATCAGATTGTAATCAATAGGAGGAGGAATGAGGAACGACCCGTTTAGACTTGGAGGAGATGGAAGTCTTAATGAGGAGACGATTTGTGATAAACCACTATTATAGAGATGTATATCTAAAGCTACAAAGTTTGAATCAAGATTCTAAGTCAATAAATGAATATCACATATGATTGTTGACCCATTGATCAAAGGATTGCCTCTCAAGGCTTACAAAGAGCATTTCATTAAGATGGGACTTTTTATTGTGATACTTTTTATGTTTAAGTAGTTATAAAAATTGACACTTATGCACAATTATATTATATGTTTATGTCTTTTATGTTCTTCTGTTATACATGTGTGTGTGGTTGATGGACAAGAAATGTTCTAAGAAGACAAATTATAGGTGTCATTAAATTATAAAAGATTGTATTAGTGATGGTTGTAAATATGGTAATACATGGAAGAGAATATTACATGTATGCTGTCTGACTTATGACTCATATTGATGACCTAAGTAGTTATAATGTGACCTAAGCTAATTATAATGTTAAAGTATCATTTTAATTGATTTATCGGCTATTATTTTTTAAATTGGTCTTTTTGGTGCAAGCTTGTGAGTCAAATTATTGTTAGTTTTTTTTATTTATTGAAGTGGCCCAGTAACCTTGTGTTAGTATTTATGTTTAACTTAGATTTTCAATTAAAGATAAATTGATAAATTTTACCAATTAATTTGTTTAATTGTCACTGAGGGACTTAAAGAATCATGATGGATAATTATCCTCCTAATTATGTTCTTGACCCAGTACAGAAGAACACCAAATAAATCATAATAGATAATTGATAGCAAAATTTATACGATTTCCCTCACTAAAAGAATAGGTGACAAAGGGAGGAAGGCGTGAATTTTTATTTTTTTAACAAGGGTTTCTTCAGATATTATGGCTTCCAATGGTATGCAATTGCATCCTACTGTTTTATTTTATAGAATGTTATAGGGTTGCTCCTAGCAGTCTTTGTATGGTATCTCTCATGAGCAATTAGAGAATTCCGCTTTCAGGGTTAGGGATTATGTATACAAAATGCAACAAATGCAGTGTTCCAAAATACAAAACATGCAGATCAGTGGATGAGCTTCCGTCCCTGACGCATCCCAACTACTCATTGACAAACTTGGGGATGGGACTCCCTAATCTTAGCAGAAAACCAACTTGAATGATACTAGAGGATGCCTTTAAGATTTCCTTTTCTGCTTCTCCTGCCAGTTCCATGGCGTCCCTACGATGCCGCAAGGAAAAATATCAAACATAGCACAGCATGATGATCAAGAACATCAAAAGGCTGACTTACATACCTAATCAAGATGCTAGGGCGCATGGAAATTTCAATTTGGAGTAATATATTGCCTTGCATCAGGTGGCGTGTTATACGCTCAACCTCTATTTTCTGAAATCCATTAAAACCTCTTATAGGTTGAAAGAAAGAAAAGGTTAAAACAATAAAATGAGACAAATACCTCCGGGATCTTTGATGAGAAAACGTCAGAAACAATCAGTTCAATGTCTTTGTCATCCAAAGAAATCTTTTTATTCTGATTCACTTTTCCATTTAAATTTTCTTCTTGATCCATCATAGTAGGAGAAATACATAAATATGCGGGATCTGCAAGCACATTAGAAAATGTGATAGGACACAACTGTAGAGTCGATTGTATAATGTAAAGGGAAAAGGTGATCACATATAGTGAATTGTTAGACAAACGGTAATGACACTCAATCTGGAAAACAAAATAAGGACATAAGAAAGATGGTTAGACATTGAATCATTTGATAGACCATGTTGACCAAGAAATTAGAAGGCAAACAGAAAATCAAGGGTTTGGAACTTTGGATTAACAACTAAAATAAACAGGATCCAACTGACACTCCTTATTGGGACTACCCAATTAGATTTCGAAAGCTTTTAGGTCAAATAATAATTATCCAAAAGATGTCATCCATTGTGTTACCCTCTCTCTCGACCCTTTATGGCAGATGATAGAATCAAGTATCATACCTATGTGTATAAAAACTTCAGCTATTCCTGGATGGGAGTTGTGAATTTCCTGGCGAACATTTTCACCGATTTCATGAGCAGCACTAACACTAAGAAAAGGATCAACCTGCAAGTAAAAAAAACCATGTCAATCAAGAGGGAAACCACAAGGTCAATTGTCTTAACATAAATTCAGTTTTTCAACTAAACTTCGAATTGTACCACAAAAGCATCAAACAACTTGACATTCAGAAGAATAACCCACCACAATATGTACATCAAGGTATAGAGATGAACCAGCCCTCCTTCCTCTCAAGCGATGGCATCCCTGTAAACAATTACAAAGGATTCTTGAGCAACAATGCCAGGAAGCAAAGACCAACTAAAAGTACTCAACCATCATTCAACATATATGACAGGACTAATGATAAAGTACACTTTACAGGCCATGCAAAAGGGATGATCACATTTTTATTCCTTTCTACCTTTTATTGATAATTCTATTCAACTCCATCAACTTCAAAATTTCCATTTGAGTAGTGATAAAATCTCCAATCAGGTATATGGTTCTACAAAATCCCTCTGGGAATTTCTAAACTAATTGCAGTGGTTTCACTACAAGGTCTCTTGCTGCAAAAGCTGGCACCATGTCTCTGGCATTCCAAGCAGACTCATGACAAAGGAGATGGTTGTACAGAAGAACCACAATCATTTACTGATTAGCAGTTAGCATCATATCTGACTATTCTATGTTTCTGAATCAAATTTAATGCAAAGCCAGCCAGCCAAAGATGTTGAGCTGAAAAAGTTGAACTGTCCCATTAGTTTTAGGTTCAATACATGGGACAAAATTGCATACTGACAAAACTAAAAGGAAATTTCATTGTCATGGGAAATCCACAGCTATTAGCTTATGCATTTTCCACTATTGTTAAGTAGCGACTTTCAGTATTCTGAAAATATGTCAGCAACCAAAAGAGCCTAAATGATAGGTAATATTAAATGAATAGTGAACACTAAACAAATGACCATAGAAGTTCTGAAAAGAAAAGGGTTTATAGGAATAAAATCCCGATCCCTACCTGGACTCCCTGAACTTGTAGTATTGTTTGCTTTATAGGATACAGATCTTCCTCTGGGATTGCAGCATCTACCAGTTCCAAAACACTATGATTTGTCCATAACATGATGTCAGATAAGGAGATTCATGCCGCTAGAAAATGCATCTGATGCTCGGTGAAAGATTAAGTAAAAGTAATTGGAGGTATACCTCTGGTACCCTGATTCAAGTCCAGCTTTAAGTATCATACCCGAGACAACAAGTCCAGCAAGAGGATCCAGAAACTTTACTCCAAGAATAGCCCCTCCTAAAGTGATGAAGAATAAATTGATGGTCAACTAGCATCAGTGATTTAAGAACACTTGGGAGAAATGAATGGGCAGAACAAGAAGATTAAAAGTGTGTCGAATACTATCTATTAGAAGAATTGGAAAACAGTTTTTCCAAAGATGAAACAGACTATATCACTATATGGCTTGTGCTTTATAAGACGTATAGAAATGGCCATGGTACCAAGGGTTAGCACAAGTGGTTAAAATTTGGCCAAGGATACCAGGAGGTCCTCTGTTCAAAGTCTTGCTTTTGCATCTGCCTATGTTTTAACAATAAATAAATATATATAAAAAAAAACCACTAACAAATCACTTCAGTGAAACTAAAGATAGAAGAAAAGAGGGCCAGTACTATGCCCAAGTCAATAGTATGAACCAGGTTACAGCCTCACGTCATAATATGCTATGAAAAGGCACCATAAAATACTTTGTGCAGGAATGACGAGAAAGAATAGGGCTAAGTGTTATTCATCATTCACGCGGACATTGACATTTCAGAAACACTGAACAGTTGGCACCAAAATAAGAAATTTTGAAAGAACAATTGGCTGCCTAGTATATAAGACAGATGTTTTTTATAAATTAAGTGAAACACATCTTGCAAGCATGATTTCGGCTTTCACATCAGTTTAATTTTAGGAATCTTATTGATCCAAAACTTATTGGGGTCTTGATAATGTGTTTTTTGACAAATCTTCCATGACATTAAATCAAATTCAGATTTTTAAATGGATTATGTACTGATTATTAATCTACAGTCTGTCATTATGTTGCAGTAATTCTAAACTATACTGCAAGTCTTAAACAAATTATGCTGCTTAGTTAAAATAATCTTGGAATAATTAGCTTCATCTTAAACTTAGACCAAACCATACTGAATGCCAGCTACATGAATAAAATCTTCTTACCAACACCAATAAGAGCAACAACAGATGAAATGGCATCTGCACGATGATGCCAAGCATTTGCTTTCATTAGTCCACTTCCTTGCCTTTCCCCAGCTCGTTTTGTTATCCAGTAAAGCCTGCAGGAAAAAGAAACATGAGGTGACAAAAAGATAAATGAGCCAAGATCATAGATTTCAATAGAAAAGGAAGCTGGAAAAGATGCTATAGACAGGAAACAGACAAGCCACAGAGCAAGGAACGTAGTTAGGGTGTTATCTTCTGCACAAGAAATAAAGGATGTAGAGTGGGATGTAAGGGTCATAGATACATATATAGACAGAATACAGAAAGCTCCTAGTTGTTTTTGCCTTTAGAAGCCATGGACACGGGTGTGTATATAGAAATATTTAGCAAAACAGGCTACATGTTTCAAATGAGATTTTATTAACCAAAGTTGCACTTCAAAAACCATCATCACACAATGGCAGCACAACCATTGCAAAAGAAAAGACTTCAAGGATATGTCCATCAACATAAAGTTATTATTATCTGAATAGACCGTGGTATATCTGCCAAATGAATAATTTCAAGGCTATTAAACAGGCAAGTGAAAGAGAAGCAACCACCTCTTCCTAAAGAGGAAACAAAAGAGGATTGTCCAGAAATAATGCAACATATCTTACCCTTCTTTAACAGAAATTGATATAATTGTCATACTCAAAGCAAGGATGGGATGATCCATGTCAACCCCATGATGATGCCCACCTTGAAGATGATTATGCACATGTTCATGGGTCAATGGATGGTTTGCTACCTCAGGCACTGCATTCAGCAACCCCTGCACACAAAAAAGGTTGATTTCTACAATTTTTTATTCAAAATCCTTTATGAAGTTTATGTGAAGCAGGTAGAGTAATTTTATTCCAAAATGTGGACAAACTTCATGGTCGGTGCTAATGAAGATGAGAAACAAGAGGAAATGAACTATACAAGTAAAAGATCTAATGCATGCCACGCAATACCACCAGCAGTTGCTAAAAGCATGCAGGATATCCCAAGGGCTCCAAGAGTTTCAAACTTGCCATGCCCTGAGAGGAAGGAAAACCAATTATGAAACCAAGAAAAAGGCCCCTATGCACAATGCATCTAAAAAGATTATTGTACACCTTATGCGAAGGAAAAAAAAACTCAGGAACCAAAAATAAATACAGCACATCAAATTTAGCTGTTACTAGGGGTATCCAAGACACACTTGAAGCTAAGGTTCTATAGAACAAAAACGGTGCTCAATACAAGACGGGCAAAACAAACTTTATTATGTGCATATATCATCATGAATCGATTGAATGAACCATCCCGGATCAATTAAAAATCAATCCCAGGATGATTTATCGATGGACATGCGCAGGCCTTTCTGGATGTTTAAGAGGGAAAACAAAATTCAGATTATTCTCTGCTTCCTCTAAAATATCTATGTTTCCACAAGGACAGATGCAAAAGAAATCCCAACCCAAGACAAGTTAAAACAGCCAAATATGTTTACTAATTTGGACATTACTGCATAGATTTGCTAGGATTAAAAGACATTAATAATCATTTTTCAACAAATTACATGATTACAGCCTAAAACCTAAACCGAGAGAGAGAGAGAGAGAGAGAGTAGAGCTTAGGTACAGATTAAAAAAAGTGACCATAAGGGTGTTCTTTATCTTTAGGAGCCATTCCAGCTTTGAAAGACCACAACGCAATCCCACTAAGCACCACGTCAGAGACAGAATGAGCAGCGTCGGCGATGATGGCAGTGCTACCAGATAAATAGCCAGTGAAAGCCTTTCCAGCCGCCAAGCCGATATCGGCAGCGAGTCCCAAACGGAATATGTTTTCGCTTTGCTCACCAGGAGAGGGACGGTGGTGGTGGTCAGAGTGATGGGCATGAGAATGGCCAAAATGCCACCTTCTATGGATTATGAAAGGAGGAGGGTTGTTATAGCTATTGTTATTATTAACTTGGTGGTGAGAATTGAAGGGTGGTTGGAGTAGGAAGCTGGCACTGGCACTGCTAGTAGCACTCGGGTGGCGTCCTGAAGAGATAAAATGGGATGATTTGTACAACAAGATTGAATTACTAAATCTTTTGTAGAATTTGAATCCCATTATTTTATGTTTTTTGGAAGGAAATTGAAAGGGCAAAATAAAAATGAAGGATGGAGAAGGAGCTAGGGATAGGGATTGGGAAAGAGATAGGAATATGATTCCGATTCCTCCTCTTCTTCTTCTTCTTCTTCTAGAGGGCACTTGGCATGGCAGGAAAAGAAAGAGCAAGAGAGAAGAAACATTATTGTGGTTGGGTTGGCCACAGTCAGCATCTATTATTATTTTGATGCTGATATTCGCTCGCTTTTCTTGCCTTAACAAGTCGTTGGAAACCATTTTTTCTTAATGTAATTAAATTTAATTGATTTGAATTCAATTGTTGTATTTTTGAATGATATAAAATTTATTTTATTTTATTTTTTATATTATTATAATTTTTTAATCTTATTTCTTTAAAAGTTTCATAAAAAAATTAAATAAATGTTTTAGAAAAGCTAATTTTAACATTAAATTTCTCATTTTCTAAATTCTAAATCACAAAGAGTTCACCTCTAATTTATTATTATAATTTTTTTTAGAGATTAAATTTTATTTTTATAATTTTTTTAAAGACTGAATTTCTTTTAAAATTTAACTTTTAACACTCAAAACGATTAAAAGGCATTTAAAAATAATAATAATTACTTTTTAAAATATTTTTTGTTCAGAAATACATTAAAATAATATTTTTTATTTTAAAAAATTTATTTTTAATACTAGCAAATCAAAACAATATAAAAAATAAAAATTAATTTTAAACAAAAAAATTTTAAATTTTAACCAACCACTATTTACACTGAAATCTTCTTAAGTTCTAACCCGTTTCTACACATGCTCCTTCAAGGATAATTGTAAAACCAAAGTATATTTCCCATGGTTTGTATTAATTAAGTTCGAGGCCAAATTGATGAAAAAATAGAATTTATATTCAATTGATATTGGTGTAACATGTTAACGACTAAATTGTGATTTCACTCATTCAATGGTGTTTTTTTTTTTAACAATAATAATGATTAATATTCTTTGACTTCATTGAATCACGGATTATGCGACGTCTCTTCAAATTGTGTGTCAACCATTGTTTGGTGCCACTGCACTGCAGCAGCTACCACAGCTTGAACCTGAGTGATGATGGTGCATAGCCTGTTATAATTCCATGCCATCTTGCAACCTCATGGTCGATGCGATTGGAACCATCTTTCCCTCCTCCGGCAGTTTACTAATCTTAAAGATTTCCTTTTCGATATTGGTCAAACTCATGGATGGCATTTTAATTTCCACTCATCTTTTTGAAATCATCCTTGTTTAAATTCTTGAAATCGAAAAATGAATACAATAAAATAAATATAAAAAAAAAACGGGGGAAGAGATTCTAGTTACTTTACCAAGACCACGTCCCAATGACGCAGAGCCATCTCTTTTCTCAAGTTTTTAGACCCTAGATGCTCAAGTGTATCATCTCGAAGAAAGGAAGAGCTGCAACCTCGTCCAAGTATTAGATGCTTTCAGTCAAAATTTAGTATCGAATCCCAAGTATCTAAACATTTGCATTCGCTGTTAGAATTCTTCTCGTCACAACCACACACCCTATATAGCGTGTAAATCCCTGTCAATACATTCACTCCAAGCAATGGATCAGCCCAAGCCAGGCCATTCTATGAAAGAAGCTTTCAAGTCAATCAGTGCCATCTTCTGTTCCCATTCCAGTTACGGTCCCCTTGCCCAGAGGAATTCCGTTGCCTGGACCTATTATTATTATTATTATTATTATTATTATTATTATTAGGCATATAATCCCATCCGGAATTCATTCTCGATCTGGGTCCTGAATGGTTTCTCCCTGGCATGTACTCTTGTGATTCATAACGCCTATTCTCCGGACTCCAAGACTCATAACCCTCATCACCCACATCACCCACATATTCATTTCTTTCCCGAGGAGGACCTGACCTCAACGATGGCTGCACAGGCCCTCCAAATGATGACACATAGTTTGTTTGATTAGCTTGGGAAGGGGAGTTTGAGACTAAACCCTGCCTAACTCTCCAGGAATCAGCCACTGGACCTACATCGCCAGTATGTGGCCGTGTAAAGTATACAATCGGACGTTCATTTATCTGGGCAGGTTGTGACTGTAACTGTGTTGGTGTTGGTACAGCAGATGTTGATGGTGGAAAAGGCACTAGCCGTCTCTCCTGTGGATTTGATGTGAAAGAAACAGATGAAGTTGATTTTATGTTGTTCATAGCAGCTGAAAGGTTTAGCAAGGAAGGGGTGTTAACAGGTAGAATTTTCATGGTTGAAACCATTTCTGAGGATGGTGTCTGTAACATTGAAGAATTTGAGGGGTAACTCTGGTTTGCTGGGAGAACTATTGAAGGTTGTCGATTTTCAGGTACTATGGAACTTGTTTGAGGCATTGAGAAAGGGTTCATCACTGCCGAAACATGCTGGGATAGTAATGGAATGCTAGCTTGCTGCTGCGGTCTTCTGATGCTAGTGGCCTGATTTTGATGCTGCACCAAGCTAGTATGCTTTTCTGCTAAGGGGACACTGGTGGGGACTCCAGGATCACTGTATACAACTCTGTTCCCCATTGAAGCCTGCTGGGAAAATGGATTCTTGGCAAATTCTGATCTCCATCCACTCTGCATATTTTACAAAGTCACCAAAGAGAGTGTTTATTAGCACATATGATATATATATATATATACACACACACACATATAAATAAAAAGGAGAAATCTGAAAACAATTATATACCATTTTTATTTACTTTTTTTTTCCAATGACAACACCTGCGAGGGGGCCACTACATTTTTAGTCGAGCACAATTTTCACAGCATGGGACACATCAATCCATCATTCCCAACTAATGGGAGATAAGATAACCAGTGGATGAACAATGGCAGAAAAATGCTTCAACCATATTTTCCAGCCATTGCTGGCAACTCTAATAGATGAGGGGTGCAAGAACTACAAAACCCATTTCTAAACTGCTGAAAACATCCAAGCAATTCCCATGGACAAATCCCAAGTTCCACAACTGGTCACACCTCTAATTGCCCAAGTTCATCTTGACCTTTATTTTATTTCCATTGCAAGTAGAGCTTTGTGCATTCCAGATTTTAATTTATGCTTACCTATGAATTTATATTTACTAAATTGCAAGAGAGCAAATAGCTCTACCCATAGGAAGTTGACAACAGTTTAATGATAAATAACAAAATTTGCAATATTGGCCTATGTCACGCACCGTTCCAGGATTGTTGCTCGAAGGAGTTGGCGATGGAAGTGAGACTTCAACCTTCTCCTCCACTTTCCCACCAAGCCCATTTAAACTACCTGCCAGACCAGCCCCTCCTGTCTTAATCATATCAAGCAGCTTCACAGTTTCTTCACTTGATAAATTGCCAGCTTGGCCAGAAGTCAATGCAAAAACCAACTCTGGATTTTTTAACAGTACAGCAAGCAACTCAAGATCTGGTTCAGTTGCACTCCCTCCACCAACCTGAGGCAGGGAAGGTGCAGATGCAACTACTGTATTTACATGTTCAGTATGGGAAACCTGTGTTTCTGCAACATCAGCATCAGGTGGCTGTTCAATTGGAATCTCTGGGGTCAATGTGTCGTCATAATCCATCTCAAGGTCCCATGGTTCCTTTGGATTAGATGGTATCTGCTGGACTGTCTGATAGATGGTTTCTATCTCCCTACGGTTTCTGTTTTTCTGAACATCAACTTCTTTGCTATTTTCACCAGTTCCCACTCTCCAGAGAACGCTCAGTTTTATTTCTGCAGAAAAGAGAAGTGCATAAAAGGCTGAAAAAACCAAAGAATGTGCATTGAGCTATTAAGAAATACCAAAGGAAAGCAGCAGTAGAAGAGAAAAGCCTGAACAAAATCAAATAATCTTGGACAACCCATGAGAAGTTGAAGATAGCAGTTTGGTTTTGAGAGATAAAAAAGACACAGGAAGTGAGGGAGCTCAGCCACCCCTAATTTGCAAAGAACCCTGTTGTGAACGTCCTGAATCCTGTCTAGCCAAAGTCCAAATAGTGCTTAAGCTGATTATCCACTTCCGTAAAACTGATTCTCTATGCATTGTTTAATATATTTACAAATTTGAAACAAGATCCTCCCTGCTTGGAGTACAGCAACCAGTTGTTTGGGCCCCATGCTGACAATATACAGTCCCCAGTCCAAAAAATGATAACCACTGCAAACCCCTTTTCACTCATGATATAGTGCTTGATACGTGCTCAATTCCAAGATAAGGAAAAAAAAATTACGGTTGTATAGAAAAATGGTTGGCAAACCAAAAACACCACAAGTACATAATTTTCACCTTTAAATTTCATGTCCTCACCATTGCAATCCAGCAACCATATTCAGGAGTTTCAAGTTTGAAGTAATTGACATGATTTGATTCCATATTGTACATGGATACCATAATTGAGAAAGAATTAAAAATCAATGTGCCTATGTAATAAGATAGATAATTTCCATGTTCATAGCATATGAGCAATCTTCAGGAATTTCTGCATCCAGTTAAGATGCCATTGTCACTTGTTACCCACCAATGATATAAAATCCAGTAAGAAGCATAAACTTCATTTTATAAAGTAACTTGTATTGTTCTGATCTTATGCTGAGTTTTCACACAAGACATTAACAGTTCAAATACTACTTTCTTTCCTGGTGAAAAGTTAGTACTTAGAAAATTAATAGCATGAAACAAGTTTTTGAATCCACGTCCCCACAACTACAAAAATAGTCTTTATCAACAAACTAGTTAGCATCTTCAATACACATTGGCACATGTTGTATTTGTAAAGGCTATCCACTTGCTGTATTACAAGGTCAATCCAAAAACCAAAATAATTGTGATGAAATGGCAGGGAATCAAAGGATGAGCAATTAAATGGAAAGTGTCAAACTAGAAATTGAATATTGACATATATCCAAAACTATTAAACAAATATTTTAAATGCGTCTGCATCTCATCTATAACTACATACAATACACACAAAATGATCCTGGAATTCTTGATTGCACACTATTAAAATTCGGATAACAATTTAAAAGTTGCCTTGCTTTATCCATAAAGCATCTACTCATCTGCGCTAATATTATTAATCGAACATCAAAGTAACCAGCAAAGAAAAACCAAAAGCACATGTACCTGGAGGAGTCTGCCATGGGATCTGGACTTTAATGCAAACTCCCCCCATGGGTTCCTTTGAATTGATTTCTTTCTTTAGATCAAGGAAACCCTCAACCTTACTAGAAACTTGGGGGGGAGGTGTCACAGGTTTCTTGTATTCCTCAATCTTTGGCCGGATATGAATTTTAGAAACTGGACACAAACTGGTGGTCATACTTGAAGGCTTATTAAGCCCTCCATTTTTCATACCAGTGCTTCCATTGGATGAGGAACCTGTTTTCCCATGCTTGTTCTGCATGAATAAAGCACGCATTTTTGCTTTTTGGATATCATCCGCAGACATCGGGCGACCTTGATTAACAGGGGCAGCTTTGGTCGCCTGAGGGCTCCTGCCAGCTGTTTTCTGGCCTGGCTGTTCAACAAGCTGTACTTTTCTACGTTCTCTTGTATCTGTTCCTAGCTAAGGGAGGTACTTAAGAGTTCATCCAGACAAATTAAACAAGAAAACTACAAAAGCACATTTATCATTGAGGTGCTTCTGTCATTCAAGAGGATGAATTATTTCCAATTCCAGGAAAATAAAATCCCTTAGGAGCTTTTAATTTTTAGGTGCCAGCTGAAAACGAAAAACAGAAAAGCTTGATAAATGAATACATCTGAGACCAATCTTTGACAAACAAAAGGTAAAACAAATAGAAGAACAACAATCAAAAGTGCTCTTGCACTTCAAGCATTATATTTGGGATGAGGTAAAATTGATCAGTCAAAATGACTAAGCAAAAATCACAACTTTATCAACCATTCAACCAGGATTCCAGATAAATCTGTAACACAACCAACAATTTCTGAAGGTTATGCCCCCAAATGGGTTGCTGAAGGGGTTTTCCATCATTAAACTGACAAGAAGCTGGCAAGAAACCCATGTACCACAGATATAAGAACAAAAACTTCAAATATACATTTTGGTTGATTTATTCACATAAAAACTGCAAAGATAATTGTCCAAACTAATTGAACAAATGACAATTTACTGCCATACTTATACCTTAAGTTTGATAATAAGAAAGAGCTATCAATTAATAGCTATAACAAATTGAAATATTTTGAGATTGTCAGTCAGATTAATGTTGCCCATTCATTACTTAAAAGTATGGAGATTATGTGAGAATTTCCGCATATTCCAAAGCTGTATAACTTTTAAGTGAGATTTCACAAAACATAGAGCAAGATAATTGAACTTGAAATCAACGCCAATGTCACTAAGGAACTGATTAATTTCGTTATTATAATCAGCTAGACTATAACATGATTTTGCCACCTGCATTAAAATTTGGTCGATTGACACCAAACTCGATAAAATGCTGGTCAATTGGCTGAAATCAATAATTGCAGTTAAATAGGCTGTTAGAACAGAAGTAAATTGCACATTTAAAAAATTGAGGTACTTCATAAAATGTTTTGAAAAAATCCCTCCTACATGTGTTGATGATGTTCACTTCTGGCTCACCAACATTTCCACCACCAAATGAACCTGACACTGGCCAGACAGCAAAGATCCTGGTGTTGAGGCTGCTGTAATTTTCAAAAGAAGTGCAATTCATTTATTGATTGGGACAAATTGACCAACATTTTTTCAATTTTGGCGTCAATCAACCAAATTTGAAATGCAGGGGTAAGACAGTCATTTGCTACAAGCATAGGGCCAAAAAGGTGGTTTTACCAATTAAATATCTACAAAAGGCAACCAGATAAGCTAGTCCAGGTAACTGAACTCACTTGCCCATGTAGCATCAAATGATTTCCTTGCTGCATTATATTATGTAAATATTACAATGGAAACATTATAAAAAAGCTTAAAGCTCAACAATCGCTTCAGTTGATTTGGACTCTTTTCCTGGTAAAGAAAAGGACAAATCCAGAAGAACAACCAATCCTGTACAAGCAAATGCATACTCAAATTCCTCTCATACTCCATGTGCCAGCTCTGGGGGAAACCAATAATAAAACACAGTAGATAAATATCAACTAAAAGATAATACAAGTCAGTGGTTTAGGGCTGCACTCACCATTATAGTCACTGTAACAGCTAGCATGGGTGAAGAGAGTAGCATGCATCAGTTCTTGCCATACAAGTTTCCTAAGCTAAGCTTTTAAACCCTAAGACTGTCAGGAAAATATATTTAACCTGATGGTGAATACTTTGACAAGGTATGTCCCAGACCATTATTTATATCATAGATAAAATGGTAAGAATATCATGTGGCTTTGGACTTTTCATTTAATAATGCAGTGACCAGTTTACTGTGTGTAAAACAAGCATGCACTGAGAGATTGATGAAACTATATGATGATGTAAGCAAAAGCTTCATCAGTTAACCAAGGAAAAGATAAGTCAATCAATTTTCCTTCAAATGCCAGAGAAATTGCAATGCACCACTTTAAAAAAAAATTCTGAGGATACGGGATGAAGATGCGCCTAGAATGTGCTTCCTGCTCAAATCATCTGTTGATGCAGGCAACAGCTTCAATGCTTGCGAAGACTCAATTTTCCTAAAAAAAAAAAGAAATTTAGGCTGAATGCTGGGCAAACACCAATAACAAGTCAAAAAAAAAAAAAAAACATATCAATACCTGATATTTTCAGAACTTTCAGATGAGAGAGCAAGAACACCATCCTGTTCAGAATAAAAGCTATTAGAGAAGTCCTATAACATCAGTCCACTTTTGACCATGCAACTGATTGTGCATAAAACTTACAGGATTACCAATATCAGACTGCCATGATTCATTGCCCATAATTTCATCAATGCTGCACAAAATTAGAGCCAAAAGATGAGATTTGACTAAACAAATCTTGCAAGTATAGGAGGTAATCACATGAACTTACCTCTGCTTCAAAATCATGTCCTGTGCATCTGTAGACGACTTTATGCCGTTGGGTTTTTTGATTGCTTGACTTTTTGCAAACATTTTGCTCCATTTTGATAACAAAACCCTGGCCCTGTTTGATATGTCTGATCTTCAAATCAGATAAATGAGGTTCAAAATTATCACAAGGCACAAAAAGAAAGGAAGCACACAGATGTATCTCATATCAAACAATACAAAACTCAAGAGGATTCATCAGGACAAGTCCAGAATCAGTGTTGTCAAAGGCAAAAGGCACCAAGCCTGTAAAATGCCCAAGGCGCTAGGCTCACGCCTAGGCGCTCGCCCGAATGAACCAAGGCAATATGCTATAAATATTATATTATATTACATAAATCTAAAATATATATCTTCCCAATTAAGATTAGATCATTAGAAAATCAAAAGAAAATATAAAATACCATAACATGGTCACATAAAGTTAATTTTTCACCCTTAAAACAAAATAAGATAATTTAAAGTAGTAAGTAGCCAAATAGATTAAAAAGCAAAATTAAATAACATCATCATTATTCATTAATCTTCAAAAACATCTTCATCCATGCTTTCCTCTCCTTCACTTGAATCCTCCATATCCTCCATTTCATGATTATAATCGAAATCCTCATCTCTCAAACCATACTGCGCTTGTTTAGAAAAAATTAAAGTATTACCTGTACAGATGTGTTGTTCTCCGACTCCCACTGTTGAAAAAAGAAAGTGTGGCTGGTGTTTCTCTTCTAAGTGTCCTTCATTGTCTGTTTGTCTCACACTTTAATGATTTATTTTAATTTTTTATCCTAATCTTTTTTTTTACAAAAATACCCCTAAGTTGTTTCTTGTGGTAAATTAAAAAAATGGACAAATAGGTCAAAACATAAATCATTTAAAAAAAAAAAGAAAAACCCAGCAGAAAAGGAAGAACTTCAAGCAAGCGCTAGCCTTAGCGCCTTGCACCCACTCACAAGGCACTCGCCTAGGCGGGTACCTCATTGAAATCCAATGTCTGAGGCTAATAAAGGCGCCAGGGCCTCGCCTCGCATGGAGCGCCTAGGCAAGCGCCTCAGCGCCTCTTGACAACACTGGCCAGAATGGTGTCAATACCGAACAATACACAAAGAAAGGAAGCACAACTGCTAATTCATCCATCTTGTTTATTTGTCTGATAAGCACAGAAGCAGTCTGTGATCAAATTGGTTTACAAAAAATAAAAGCACCAGAATGTTGACAATATCTTTATATTCATAACAAACTGGTATGACCTTTGTTATCCATAATGAGAAAGCCAAAAAAACCAGAAACTATCATCCCCGAGCAATAAGAACAGTTAAAAACATTATAAATAGCCCATGGAGTTCATTTATCAATTAGTAATTAGAATCTGACATCTGATGTAATATGCAAGAATGAGAGAACAAGAAGCATAATATAGGAAGGTCAAAAGGCACAAGATAACTCTCTGAACAAAAGTACACCTGGAGTCCTGTAAAACCGCAGTCCATTGACACTGTGAAGTACAGCTGACATGTGTTCAGGAGGAGCTTTATGTAGGGGTAAATGACAGAATACCTGCATACACCATAGATGCAATCCTAAGCATGTTTACAAGGTAAGAAAATTGTAGGGAAGATGATAAAAATTTACAATTACCTTCAAGGTGACAAGAAGAACACTTGTTTGTTCTTCAGCAGCTGCTTGACTTAACCATGTTGCCAAAATCATGACACCACCTTTAACAAGAAACCTGCGAACATGCGTGGAAAAGATTAAATGCAAATGGAGAAAAAATCACATCTTGTTAGATACATATAGCAGGTTGCAAAGTACCAATTTAGAACAGCTGGAGTCTGTATTTGCAAGATCCATTCCATGAGCTTCACCTGCCCAGAAAATGTTTCTTCTTTCCGCAACAAATCAAAAATCTTCTCAGCAAAATGTTTATCAAATTCATCTAAACCAGGCAACACATCATCCTGTGTTGAGCAAGAGGGTACTTCATCAACTCTGGAAGGACCAACAGCGTTTAAGGGAACAAGATCCTGGGCAACAGAGTCTAAGGGAACCGGGTTCAGGCTTGCAGGGTTTAAGGGAACCGGGTTCAGGCTTGCAGGGTTTAAGGGAACCGGGTTCAGGCTTGCAGACATTAAGGGAACCGGGTTCAGGCTTGCAGAAATTAAGGGAACGGGATTTGGGCTAGAAGAGTTTAAGGGTGATGAAGTGGGGCTAGCAAAGTTTAAGGGAGCTGAGCTGGAGCTAACAAAACTGAAGGGAACAGGATTGGGGGCAACAGAGTTCAAGTAAAATGGATTGGGGATAACAGCGTTTAAGGGAGCTGGATTGGGGCTAACAGTACTCATGGGAACTGGATTTGGGGCAACAGAGTTCAAGGGAACCAAATCAACAGGCATCAATGCATCAGATGTTGTTGGGACCCCATCTTGAGGTCCTTTGTGTGCATTAACTCTAATAGCCTTCTCCCCTGACAACCGAACCAGTTTCCTCACTCTCATACGCTGGCTTGCAAAAAAATCTCGAACCTATAGTCGATGCAACACCATGTCATGAGCCATAACAAATACACATCCAGACGCTAAAAATAAATTAGGATCAAAACAAGAAAAAAATTGCAGAAAAGTAATCAATATAAATGAAGGCATATGTCTCCAAATTCGTGTAAATACATGCAGAGTAATGGTGAAAGTCAATGCATGAATTTTGTCCCAAGCCAGACTTGAGCATAAAGAAAGGAAAATCACCTGTGTAACTGTAGCACCGAATTGAGCACTAATCTCACGTGATTCCTTCTTACTAATTGCATCTTTGATAGAGAAAACTTCTTGCATATACTTGACAGCCTTAGGGTTTATCAAATCTCTGGGTCTTTTTCCTGCCGAATCGACATACAATGTTAGTATTGACCGACAGCAGCCCATTTTACAAGACTTTTGATCATTATCAAGACACAAACAGAATCATATCCATACAGTATATTCATAAAAAGGTAAGGTAGAAGCCCTAAAAAAAACTCACCAATTTTTATCGACAGAGCGCCAGCAGCCTGCGGGTGATTTCAAAAGATAAAAAAAAAAATTATAACAAGGGGGAAAGCCCTAAAAACTTATGATTTATAAAGAAATTAGGAAAAAGACACACCATTTCTTGAGAAAGAGGATTGACGCCGGTGAGTTTGCATTGACTAACAACAATTCTTTGAAGATGATCGATTTGGTTGTGAAAAAGCTCTCTCTGCGAATCTAAAAACTTTTGAAACGACTCCACAGAGCTCCCAATCTCTGTTTCTGTCAAATCCTCCATTGTCAAATTCGAAAACTGGAGCAGTCTCGATTTTCGATGTACCTGCACAACTACGCATTACACTATAGTTGCAGTGTGAAGAATTTCGTGGTTTCTAAATGAAATAACAGAAAGTTCCCATTAGGGCTAGGGTTACAGGAATAAGGAGAGAGGAGGGAGAAGCGTGGATTGGGGATAGGCAGCTGCGAGCGGATGAGCAAGCAAATTAGGGCCTAAACTAGCACGTGAGAAAAGAAAATAAATTAAGCTTAAGAACCACACGCACAATTCTGCTGGGGCGCGCGTGTGCCGCGCATCTAAGTTTTTCGGTGGGCTCGAAATATTTATGTGCTGCTGTTTTTAAAATTATAACAAAAGTTAAATGATAGAATGAAATCATTCTAGATCAATAAATTTCTTACTCTAAATTATAATAATAATTTATTTTTAATTTTTTTATATGAGTTTTTTTGTGTAATTAAAAGGATCATGGGGCGTTTTAGTATTTTTATAATGTATAGTTATTTTTAAATCAAAAAGTTGCGGGCACCTATTCCTCACGTCCCAGCGAGTGGGTAGCGCCCACACCATTAAAGAGGCACATATGACGCTTTCCAGTGGGTAAATTTGGTTTTCCATCATCTAACTGGATGCACAGTCGTGCCCTATTCCACATGATATGGCACATGTAGACAGATAATGGTTAAATTGCCGTCAATGATCGATTGTTTATGTTTTTTCTTTATTTTCTCTTTCCTGACAATTAAGGTGCATAATTATCTTCTTCATTTGTTGTTTGTCAAATCAAGTATGTTTTCTATTATCACGTACCTTGAGTCTAACATGGTCTGTCAAAAAATTTAAAATATTTCAAAAGCACGATTTGACTGTAAAAACAAGCATTGCCTCATTCAAGTTGGATTTTTCATTCATATGCAGTTGAACTTAACTACAAACTTTTTTTTTTGTTTGTGTAACTTATTTTATAAATTTGTTATATTCGAAGAGAAAAGAATGGAAAAAAAAATATTGAGTTCTAAGTGATTTATTTCAAGTCTTCAAAAATAAACTTATCCTTTTTGTATGCATTGTGAATGAAAATATTAATTTTATGTTTCATCCAAGTGCTGGACAATTTTTTAAATAGTTCATACTTTTTAAAATTTGATATGTTGTTGCATGATCTAATTATCAAAATTTATTGCAATGAAAGTTTATTCTACATTATAACTATTAATATATACGAAAATTTAAAATATATGATCATAAGATAAAACTTTTGAACTTTTGAACTGATACATTATGTTATAGGAAAATAAAATATTATATATGTAAAAGACTTATTGTTATTTTAACTATCTTAATTTGTGTAATTTTATAGATGATTTCTTCACTAAAATTAGAGATTAATAAAAAAAAAATGAGTGAATTTTAAGGATGCATGTGGTTAATGTCCCAAAATAGAAGAAAGAAATATAGAAAAGATAAAAATATATTTGGTTAAAAAGACAAAGATGAAAATACAAAATAAATATGTTTTTAGAACAATTATAAGTGAATTTTTATATTTTCAGAAAAAAGACGCATAAGTCTAACATGATTGTCAGATCCAGGCGTTTGGGTCATGTTAGACCCAAGGCGCTTAGGTCTGGCAAAGAGTTGAGTGTAAGTTTAAAATTTAACCCACTTGGTTAGGTTTAATAACAATATTAAAACATTCTTTATACTCTTAATATTTGTTTATATTTTAACAAAAAAAAATTGATATTGACTCACTGCGGAGCATATGCCAATATACTAGTAAATTTTATAAGAATAAGTTTCAATGGGTGATTAAATTAATTGGAACTATTATTATATTACATTATAATTATATAAAAAAAACTAAAATTGGTGGATTTTTTTATATATGAGGTTTTTTAGAAAAATAGATAAGTTTTTGTTTTTACTTTCTATTTTATTATGATATTTTTCTAGTTTTTTAATATTTGAAGGAAATATTTTGTTTAGTTTATTTTTTTATATTTGATAATATAAGTGTTTTCTAGTTTTTTTTTTATTGTAATAGTATTTTAGTAAGTGGAGACATAGAAAAATAGAAATTAAATATTTTATATATCTTCATATAGTTATGGTGTTATTAATCTTAGAGAGTTTTGACATTTGATAAACTTCTTTATTCTTTACTCATGTCCTCATCAATTCATATCAGATACCAACGATTCTTGATAGTTATTTTACTTTGTTATGTGCTACAAAATAAATATGGTTGGAAAAAAAAAACTAATAATCCTTGGTGGTTACTAAATTGTTGGTTTGCGTTATATTATGGGTTGGTTCAATTTTTTTTAATATTAAAAAAATATTAAAGCATTGCTAATGAGACCATGAAAGCCCTATATAAAGCAATTCAAAATAAATTATGAAGCCAAATTCTCAATCAATGCAATATGAAATGATAAAATTTTAAAAAATATATCAATTAAAAAAGGACAAAAAATGACCCAAGTTAATCTGTCAAATCCACAATCTGAGTTATGAGACCATAATAACCCCATAAAAAGAAAATAAAAAGAAAATTATGAAGCTTGATTCCTTATCAACCTAATATTTAAAGATGAAATTGAAAAAAAATAATTAAAAAAAAGACATGAAAAATAATCATAGTCAACTCAGGTTAACCTACCAAACTCATGATTCGGGTCATGAGACTGGAATAACCTAATATAAAGAAAACTAAAAAAAATGACTTTGTTTACCATGTCAAACCCCCAACTCAAATCATGAGACTGGGATAGCCCTATATGAAATAAATTAAAATAAATTATAAAGCACAATTCTCAATCAATCCATTATTGAAAAATGAAATTAAAAAAATCTACCTAAAAAAAGATGTAATAAAATAACACAAGTTAACTATCAAAACTTGTGATCTAGATCATAATACCGAAATAACCTAATAAAAAGTAAATCAAAACAAATCATAAAGCCTAACTCCTAATCAATCTATTATTGAATGATGAAATTAAAAAAAATTAAAAAATAAAAATAAAAACTCGAGTTAATTAGGTTAATCTGTTCAACCCACAAAACAAGTCATGAGACTCGAATAACCACATAGAATGCAAACTGCAACAAACTATAAAGCTCAATCTTTAATAAACTAAATGTTTATAGATAAAATTAAAAAAAAAACATAGATTTGAAAAAAGGCAAAAAAAACACAAACTTTAATGTAATGAATAATGTTTTGTGAGGTGGTGCAAAATAAAAGTACCACCTCTTTTAGTTTTTATTAGATTTTGTTTTGTTGTGTGTTGTAGAATAATAATTTTTTGAAAATGTTACATAACAAGATGTGCTTGTGTAGGAGGGGATGAAGATGCTTCCCTCATGAAAAAAACATCAAAGAACTAGTGTGTTGATTTCATTTACGTCGGTTGTTGTTGTGGTGAGAACCTATGATGAGGTGCCTCACACAAAGGTGTTAGGGACCCATAATGGGTGGCTTGCGCACAAAAAAGATGTTCTTAATGGAGGATAATCTTCAACTTAATATTGAACTCGAGAATGAGTTCCTTTTAAACTAGGAAGACTGATATAAGAGCTTTTTTTTAAAAAAAATAGATATTTTTCTATTTTTATTTTCCTATTCTTCATTATGAGGTTTTTCTAGTTTTTTGTTCTATTTGAAGGAAATATATTTTCTAGTTTATTTCTCTTATTCAATATTATTAAGGTTTTCTAGTTTTTTCTATATAAATGGCTGTAATAACCTTTTGAGAGGTGAAAACATGGATAAAAATTGAATGTTTGGGGTGTCTCACCATAGTTATAGTGTTCATGGTCTTTGAGGGTTTTGTTTGTGTTAGATATTTCCTATTTTTATTTTTCTATTATTTATTATGATACTTTTCTAGTTTTTTTCTCTATTTGAAGGAAAAAAATTTCTAGTTTATTTGTCATTTTCGGTAATATTAGTGTTTTCTAGTTTTTTATGTATAAAGTGTTAAAATAACCTTTTTGGGAAATGGAGACATAGAAGAATAAAAACTAAATATTTTGGGTATCTTTTCCTATAATTATGGAGCTCTTGATTTTTTTAGGTTTTGCCATGTGACAAGTTCTTTTATCCTTTACTCATATATTTATTAATTGGTATTGCAGCTTAATGATCATTGGTGGTTATTTGTTTTGTTGTGTGCTGCAAAATAAACTTGGCTAGAAAAGAGCTCAATGATCATTTGTGGTTATTTTGTTTTGTTGTGTGTTGCAGAACAACTATGACTGAAAAAGACTGCCAAACAAGACGTGCTTGTGTAAGAGGGAATGGGGTGGTTCCTCTTAGGAAAAAGATGTCCAAAAATTAGTGTGTTGTTTTCATTTATGACAATTATTGTCATTTGAAATCCTAGTAGCAGGACTCACAATGGGACGACCTGCACAAAAGTGTTGCAAATGTGTTGCATTAAAGAGCCATGAAGGGATAATTCGCACAAATGTGTTAAAGACTCACAATGTGGTGACTCATATATAAAAGGATGTTTTTCATGGAGAATAATTTTCAACTAAAAATTGAACTTGAGGACGAGTTCCTTTCAACTTGGAAGACTCATATAAGAGCTTTTAAACAAAATAGGTATTTTTCTATTTTTTTTTCTATTCTTTATTGTGCTACTTTTCTAGTTTTTTTTTTCCTATATAAAGGGTTGTAATAGATTTTTGGCAAGTAGAGACATAAAAGAATAAGAATTGAATATTTTGGGTGTCTCCCTACAATTATAGTGTTCTTAGTATTTGAGGGTTTTGATATGTGACAACCCCCTTTATCCTTTGTTTCCATCTATTTTAAATATTTTTCATAATTTTATTTTCTTATTTTTTATAATGTTGATTTTCTAGTTTTTTTTTCTATTTGAAGGGAATATTTTTTGTAGTTTATTTTTTCTAAATAGTATTATTAGGGCTTTCTAGTTTTTTTTTATATAAAAGGTTGTAATATCCTTTTGGTAAGTGGAGATATAGAAGAATAAAATTGAATATTTTGAGTGTCTCCCCATAGTTATGGTGTTACTGGTTTTTGAGAGTTTTGACACATGATAAACCTTTTTACTCTTCGCTCTTATTTATGTCAATTGATATTAGAGCTCAATTATCCTTAGTGATTATTTTGCTTTGTTGTGTGTTGTAGAACAGCCATAGTTGAAAAGGAGCTTAACGATCCTTGATGACTATTTTGCTTTGTTGTGTGCTGTAAAACAATCATGACAACAAAAGATGTGCTTGTGTACAAGGGAATAAAAAGGTTCCCCCCCTGAAAAAAAGATGTTCATAAACTAGTGTGTTATTTTAATCTGTATTAGCTGTTGTCATTTGAAATCCTAGTAATGAGACTCATGATGAGGCGACCCGCATAAAATAGTTATGTAGGGGACCCATAAAAGGTGACTCACACAGAGGTGTTAAGGACCTATAATGTGGTGGCCCATACATAAAAAAACGTTATTGGTGAAGGGCAATTCTTAAATGAATATTGAACTCAATGATAAGTTCTTTCCAACCTGAGGAGACCGGTGCATATATTGTTTTAGAAAAATAAATATTTTTGTATTTTTTATTATGATGTTTTTCTATTTTTTTCTTATTTAAAAGGAATATTTTTTTCTATTTTATTTTTTCTATTCAATATTATTAGGGTTTTGATTTTTTTTAATTAAAAGGTTGTAATAACCTTTTGGCAAGTACAAACATAGAATAATAAAAATTGAATATTTTAGATGTCTCTATGTAGTTATGATATGATGTTCTTGGTCTTTAAGAGTTTTGATATGTGACAAACCCCTTTATCATTCACTCCTATCTACATCATTTTTCTACCATGTAAACATTATGCGCACACATACACACATAACATTATAGACCACAACAATTGTTTTTGGTAAGTTGTTGCATAAAAATCAAGGAATAGAGGAGAAAAGATGGGAGGAAAAAAAATTTTGTCAGAGCCACGTCGAGACTTCAACCACTACACGTGTTTGTTACTCAATGGTATTTAATCAGCTATAGTTTATTTATTTTGATGATAACAATAACTAGTTGATTTAATATGTTTATTGAAGATTTTATTGTTGTAGAAATTCCTACACATCATTTGAGGTAATATGGACTCCTTGAATACAATATGGACTTAAAGATGCCTAAGCTCATTTATATGTAATCAAATTTTTATGGAATTTAATTTGGCATCATAAAATGATTTTCATTAAAAAATTACCTAACTTGCTAAATTTCATCATCCAAAGTATTTTTACTATCAAAACTTATATAGTGATAAATACCTTAAAAACATGTTAATCATATATTTTGGTATTATCACTCAATTCGTTTTATATGAAGAGCAAAAGCTTCTTATTTATTTTTAACTAAAAGAACTTATCACATGTGTTGTTACACTTTTATCCATTCTTAGTTAAGTTAGCAAACTTGTAATTTTGGAAGAAGTATGATTGATACTCAAGTTGTTTTGCAACAACTCTTTTTCTCTCAAAATATGGGACCTAGTTGTTTATAACAAAGAGCAAAAACACTTGGAAAAGCAATAATTTCTTATTCTTTTCTTTTGTGGGAGTAACAACCGTAAATGAGTTTTCTCTTATAAATACCTTTTTGATTTTATGAGAAACTCTTTCACTTTCTTATAATTATGTAATTCATACTCTTGATGCTTTAATCCTTAAAAAAAGCTTTTATTCCCCATTCTATTCTCTTAAAGCTTTGAACCCTAAATTGCATCAAATCCACGTTTGACATTCTTGAGTTATATTACAATTCTATAAAGATTTGAGCTTAATCCTTCGTAATATTCTCTTGTAAAGCATGATAACTCTTGTGAGAGTTTTATCTATTATAAAAGTATAAATGGGACTTGAACCACTTGGGTGATAATTGGTTGTGAGCCATTAAGTGAAATGTTAAATCTTGATTATTGAAAAAGATTGTAAAAACTAAAAAGTTTATTTTAGAGTCTTGAAAAAGATTGTGTAAGGTTCCTCCCGATTCTTTTATTCCATTTCAATTTAGTCCTAGATTTCAAACAATTTGTTTTGATTTGGTCTTAAATTCTTTGATAACTCTTCAATTTAGTCTCAAATTTTATCATGCCCGAGGTTAATTAAGGCTTAATTAGGGAGAAATGGATGAGAGAAAAAATACATATTTTCCAATCTAGTTATCTCATTGTGATTGTGTCCATGACCAAGGTTGTGAATTTTACAAGTTGACCAAGATCAATACAATATGTTATTTTTAAAATTTTTATCCTCAATTCTTTTTATAACTCTTCAGTTTAGTTCAATATTCCATTCAACCTGAAGCCAATTAAGACCCATTTAAAGTCTAACCAAGGAGAAAATATAGATTTCCTAACTGGTTTTTCTCATTGTGGTAGTGTCCATCATCCAAGTTGTAAATTTTATGGGTTAACCTAGGTAAATGCAATATATTGTTATCTTTTCATTTAACTCCCTAATATTTTTTTTACAATTTAATACTTGGACACTTCGTTGTTTTGTATTTAAGCCTGATAGGATTAGGTAGAGGTTAAAACAATGATGATGTGTAGCTATTTTTGGAGCCAGATCACCATTTGAACGAGGTAATTAGTTCACCCCTTGAGCTGCTAGGTTAAACAAGCCACACCAACTTTTGTTTTTGCATTTATTAATGCATACGGTACTCAATTAATGTTATCCGACACATACATCAAGTTTTCAATTCGCATTTCATATTTTTCATCATATGAAAAAAAAAATGATGCCCACATGTCTTTTACACAATAATTGACTTTTGATTTGCCCCCTCAACAAAGCACGGGCACTCCTAGTGCAATTATAATTAAGATATATATTCTGGTTATGTGTCAATACGTTTAAATAGTAACCAATAATATTTTGATATTTAATAAACAATTAAAATAGCTATTGGGTTCTTCTTGTTGCATATGCAAATAAAAAAAATATCAATAAATAAATCATCAATATCAAGTTTGAAATGAGAAAATATGATAAAGCAATTACATCACAATTTATTATCATAGGTTTATTGTGGATTATTTTTTCTCAAACCAATTGAAAGTAAAAAAAAAAAAAAATAAGATGTCTTATATTTGATCAATCCTCATAAAGGTCCTTCAAATTATTTGAAAGTTTATAATAGTATAGCAATTGAATTATGTATGATTTGAATCCTTTTTTATTTTTAATTAAACTTTTTTTTATAATAAAATTACAAAATCAAGTGATACAATAGTATTTTTTATCTTAGAAAACAAGAGTAATTAAGAATTCAATTTTGACATATGTTGTAAAACCCGTGATAAATAAAATAAAAATAATAAATAATAAAATCATTCAAATTATAGTGTAATGGTATGGAAAAAATGATGTAAAGAATAAATTGGGAAAATAAGTGTTATGAAGATGGAAAAATAACAGGTTTTTGGCTGAAAAAATCAAATTTTCTAGTAGCAAAAATGATCCAACCATTTTGAGAAACGACTAGACTGATTTGCTAAATTGGTCATACTGTTTTCCAAAATGGTTAGACCATTTTGATTTCTGTCTTTTTAAAACTAAAAGGGTGTTGTTTTAGGGGAAAAGACTGTTTTTCATTTTCTTTTATTCTTACACCTCTAAATGCTAGAGAGTGAAATTAGGAGTGAAAAGAGAGTCTTTTAAGAGATAAAAACACATCCACTCTTGAAATTAAAAAAGAACAAGGAGAGAAAATATTAAGTTAGAGAGAGAAGGTGAAGAAAAAAAAGCAAAAAAGGGAAAAACATAAAAGATTTTGACTGGCTAGGTTTTGAAGACTTCATTATTATTTGGTAAGGAGTTCTAAACCCAACCTACTAATTTCATATGAAATGGATAACAATTGAGGTTGAAACCATAAAATTGATGTTAGGGTTTAGAGTGAAATTTTGCGGAAAATGTAAAATTTATGGTGTTGTATTAGTTTCTTTTATTGTATCCGAAATAATTAATGTATAATTGTACTTTTAATTTTTTTTTTTTAAGATTTGCATATTGTTTATTGATAATTCTATGTATATAGTGAACCGTAATGACATGTGATAGATATTGTCGCACCCAACATCGCGGCGATCTTTAAAAATTTTCTCATGGAAAAGAACATATATCTGACATCTTGTTTTCGAGAGGAAAGGTCTAGTTTAAGGAGTCGCCACCTAGTATTATGGTCACCATGAACCCTAACTGGTCAACACAGATTCTATGATACGATACTGGTTGTGCAAAAAGGGAGGATATTATCACCCTTTAAGCATCCTACCTAAGGCAAACTATATTCTTGGTTTTGTCTTAAATTGCTAAGAGTTTTTTGTATTATACTTTTCATGGTCAGCCTATGATGTTCCTAACTCTAGCGTCAATGAATATTCGACTACAAATATTTTCAACTCTAGTTGATAAATATTACGTAACCCAAAAAGTATGATATTCCTGACTTTGGCACTAGTGAATAAATTAGTAAAATTTGGATTAAAAAAAACTATTTTTTTCTTTAAAAAAAGACAGACATGTATTGCATATCAGATTCACATTTCACAGAAAAAATCTACGAATCAAATATACAAAAAAGTCAATAAAAAAATGCAAAGGACCCATAAATAAATAAATAAAAACCCAAGATTTTTCCGGAATTTTCTGATATCCAAAAAGAGCACGTATAAATAGATATCAAAACAAAGGAGAGTGAAATAAAAAAGGAAGGCAAAAAGGTGTGTTTTGCCAAACACACCCTTAGCCCAAAACAAATTGAGCTGGTTGGGCTTGAGGCCCGACCTGATTATAGGCTCAAACCAGTAACCGGTCAATTCTTTATCTCCAGGCGTGCGTGAATCGTTCACGCATGCTTGCTATAGTAACTATGTAATTAAAATGTAGGGGGAAAACGAAAACGACTTCCCTGGTGCTGGCGCTTCTGTTGGAGTTTTGGAAGAAGATCTTGCTAGTATTCGTTGCTAGATTTCTGGGAAAAAATGGGATTCGCCTCTCTGCTTTTTGCTTCCCCTCCCTTATGCTCTTTGGTCTTTTTTCTGGTTTTTTGTTTATGTCCTTTTGGTTAATTCTCTCTGTTTTTTGTTTTATGTTCCCTGTTACTTTCACCTTCCCTTTCCTCGCGGCCCTTCGCTAGCCTTTTATAGGGCCAAACAAGAGGTGGTTCTTCAATACGTCTCTTCCTTCTTGGGAGGAGGATATATCTTATTGGGGTGTTAGTCTTTTACCGGGACTTGGACACCAACAATCCTACCATTGCAAGACTCTTGGTGATGGCTTCCTTTATGTTTCTAATGGCGTCTTATGGGGCGAAAGAAGACTGGAAAATGAGATAACTTTAACTATGGTGTTGGGTAGGATAAGGAGACCATCCTTTCGTTCTTCTTTTCCTTTTTTTACAGGTACGTCTTTTGTTGTAGGAACAAAGAGGATGAACAATCCTCCCTGGAACGACGTTGTTTCTTCAGCTGAAAAGGGGCATATTCATTTCGCCCCCTAAAATTCTGACATTTAGCAATCAAGCCCTTATGAATGGGAATTTCCTTTTCTTTTCGCCCCTCGATCAATTGCAATTGGACTCCTAGAATTTCAACGTCATTTACACAACGGTCCTTAGTTTTCAATTTAATCAATCTAGTCCTTAATTAACTCTTCAACTTTTAATTCTTTTAAGATTACCCCTGGGAAAAATCAATTAACCTCCCTATAGTATCACCGCCTATTCACTTCAATCCTTGAACTTTAATTTCTTGCAATTTTGACCCAAATTAGCCCCAAACTTTGGTATTTCTTCAGTTAAGCCCTTGATTTCATTAATTAAACTAATTCCAAGTTTAATTAAGTCCCCAAACTTATCAATTCATCCAATTTTGATCAAATTGACTCCCAAATTCATAATTTCATTCTTATTAGCCCTCAAACTTTCAATTTGTGTTGTCTTGACTCAAAATTCAATTTATTCTTCATTCATTTCATCATTTTGTTTTTTTTATTACTTTTTTTTAATAATAATAGTAATTAAATAAAAAGAATTAAAAAATTGGGTTATGATAGTTGCCCCCGCTTTATAATATTTACGATGTAAAGACATTGGAAAATTTCGTTTTCTTTTGGCTTTGCTTAGTAAATTTATAAAAAAAAGTAGACATGAATTTTTTTTTAATTATTTCAAAAATCTTGAAAACTTTAAAAATACTAAATTGATAGGTGACTTTCATTGAGAGATATTGAAATCAATAAGTTAGTCATTTGAAAAAAGACCCACCTTGTCAATGAAAAATGCAATTTTTTTTGGAAATGATCAAATTGTTTCAGGCAACTGCCCGTTGGTGAAAAACACAAAGATTTTTTAAAAGTGGTTTACTTGTTCCCAGCGACCTCCCTGTTTGTGAAAAGTATGAAGATTTTTCAAGAGTGGACAAATTATTCTAGGCGACCTGCCTCTTGGTGAAAATACAAATTTTTTTTGAAAGTGTTCTAATTGTTCCAGGCAGTATGCCCGTTTGGTGTGAAAAATACAAAGATTTTTTGAAAGTGGTCTAATTGTTTCAGGTGATTTGCCTGTTGGTGAAAAATACAAAGATTTTTTAAAATTTATCTAATTGTTCCAGGTGACCTACCTATTGGTGAAAAATAGAAAGATTTTTTAAAAGTGATCTGATTGTTCCAGGCGACTTGCTCGTTAGTGGAAAATGCGAAAATTTATCGGAAGTGGTCTAATTGTTCTAGGTGACCTGCCCATTGGTGAAAAACTCAAAGCTTTTTATTATTATTATTTTTTCAATATTGGTCTCATTATAATGGTTGACCTACCCATTGATGAAAGATATAAAGATATTTTTTTATGGTGGTCTAATTCTCATGGCCGACCTGCCTAGGTGAAAAACTCGAAGGTTTTTTTTCCAACATTGGTCTCATTGTAGTAGGTGACCCTACCCATTAATGAAAGATATAAAGATATTTTTTTCAAGTTGGTCTAATTCTCATGGGTGACATGCCCAGGTGAAAAACTCAAAGGTTTTTATTATGACGGGTGACTTTTCCAATTGAAAAACACGAAGATTTTTTGAGTGACCTGTTGCGATGTCGCGGTCGCACAAATTAATTACCCTAGCTTAAAACACAACACACAAGATAGTATAGAGCAAGCAAGGGATCGATCCCACGAGGAAGATTTAGTTCTAATTTTTATGCTATACGTTATGCAATTGGGGGGTTTTGATATGTGATGATCTAAACTATGGAAGAAATTAAACTAGCAAACAAAATCAATTGAAACAGAAATTTATCAAGAAAACAAAACTTGGTTGCAAGCACACATCCACCAACGGATATTAGAACCAATCCTTGAAACGAAACTTCAATTTATATTCTGAATTTTTATCTTTTCTTAACGTTGGTTAATTAACGGATCCGCCATATAACTAACCCTAAGCAACAAACAATCATAATGTCCGCATTAATGATTTAGTTCAATGGCGACCCTAAGTAAATTGATTGATCTCTTGACAACCAAGTCATGCAGGCTTGTGTTCCTTTGTTTGAGTGTTCTCCCTAAGTTTAATAACGTAGTTCCATCACAATTATCAAGCTTAGTTGCTTTAAAAGTTCATATATCACAACTCCGGTTTTGATATCAAACTTAGCAATAGATTGTTCACAATAATAACTTAGAGTCCGCTCTAGCATTTATCAACAACAATCATAGAAAATATGCATAGGAAAACAATCATACTCATTCATAATATAAACTGAAAATAAAAGGAAGAATAAATCTCACGGTTCTTGAAATCTAAAGGTTTGTTGTGTCCTTGCAACCAAGAAAATAGCTTAGCCTTGCATATCTATGGAACAACTACTCTTAAAGATAGAAAAAAACATTATTTCTGGTTTGTAAGAGAGGAGAGTTTGTGTTTCTTCACTTCTGGCTGCTGCCCCCTCTTTCCCCTTTTTCCCTTCTCTCTTTCTTTTTATATGCTAAGAAACCCTAGTCCCTATTTTACAAAACAGTCCTCCCTTAAGTTGACAGTTTACATTTAAGTACTTCAATAACTATTTTCCTAAAAAGGAGAAATAGCCTTGCATTAAATCTTCAAGCTTTGACTTAAAGGAGCTAAATTGCTGAAATAAAAACTAGGACGCCGGTTTAGATGCTTTGAAACGTAATTTGGACATGTTCCTTCACGAAACTCTGTTTTAGGTAGAATTCAAATTTGTCATCTTTGAAAATTAATATCTCTTTCATATGACATCGTTTTTCACTGAAATATGGATTGTTGATAGCTCTTTAAGTCAGGAATCCAAAACAATTAGGTTTGCATAAATTGGACTTCTTTAGCTCTAGATATTGAATTTTGAATGGACAAAGGTCAACATTGGCAGAATGCGAGATTTGACTTTGAAGGATGTGATTTCCATGGTCTTTCTCTTTTTATTTTTCTTGCATTAAATTTCCATAAAGGTATGGATGTTTTCTTTTTAGTGCCACGGGAATCACTTCATTTCGACATCTAGAACTCACACTCTGCACAAAACATCGTCTGAACGTCAAATCTGCCAATTACCTCCAATTTACTTCTTTTTGCATCTTTCATCCAAAAGTGTCTTCAAAACATAAAATAAGGAATATCAAGGCATTATATATATATATATAACATAGGCTAAACATTAGTTAAATGTGGGTGAAACTATCGAATAATATGGTTGCATCAAATACCCCCACACTTAGCTCTTGCTCGTCCTCGAGAAAGGATAAATAAAATCAAATTGAAAATTACTATGACCAATCTCTTAATCTCCCATCAATGTCCAATAATATATGCATTATAAACAAGAATACAATCAAGAAGGATAAAGAGTATAAATTTTCATAAATTCATTTATATGCAAACTTCAAAACTCAATTAATCGCCGGGATTTAAATGAAATCTATGTCATGCCAAAGTGATAGGTCCTCTCATTGATATACACTCCAACACTCACGTGTTTAGGGCTTATGTGTTTTAAATCTCTCAAATTCAATCAATGAATATGTTCTACCATAAACTTGCTCTTCAATCTCATGTCTATTACTAACATATTACAAGCAATGCATGAATCAAAAGGTCTTATTTTCCGGATGTTATGGGGCTAAGGTTAAGGTGAGGTAAAAGAGAGTAAAAGAAAAGGTTCAAACCAAAGAAAGTAGAGCATTCTGAAAAATGATATTTCAAACAAGATATTCCATTAAAGCACATAAATTTTTCATCTTTAATCACCAATGCTTAACTTCTTTTGATTTCAAGCTCTTTCAACATAAAATCTTAAGAACATAAAGGAATACTTTTATTCTTTTTTCTTTTCTTTTCTTTTCTTTTTCTTTTTCTTTTTCTTATTTTTCACCTTTGGCAACTTTGCCCATCTTTTCATCAAGCATCACTTTTTCTTTCTTTTCACATAATTTGCAACCATAATTCCATGAGATATCACAAGTATTTGCTCTACTAATCCTTGGCCAGGGGAAAAGGGAAACATATAAAAAGTTAAGGCTTATACATGGATAAAGCAAAGAAAAGATAAACAAGCTCAAAACGGGCTCACTAAGGATAATATGCTTTAGGTTGGCTTTTTGGCTCGAGTGGTTAAAATTCCTAATGCCTTTATCATCTTCATGTACAGATGTAATGTGAATGTAATCTCAACAAGATATGAAGCAAGTTCTAGAGATAAATATCATTGAAAGAATGCACAATCAAAGAATATAATGTTAAAGGCTCAAAAGCTTGCATTGGTATAACACTATAAAGTCAACTTGACATATTCTCAAATTCAATCCCTAAACCAATTAAACATTAAAACTTGCATGCACACTCATTCATTTGATTTATATCTTCATCTATCTCAACTAATTCTCATACATAATACTCATATTCTCAAAAACCAATGGGAGTTCAAAAGATCAAACATAATTTTTTTTTGAAAAATTACAAAGAAAACCAAAATTCTCTTAATACCCCCACACTTAAAACACAACATTGTTCTCAATGTTGAAATAAAAGAAAAGGAATATAAGAGAATGACAAAGATAAAGTAAAATATGAAAAATAAAAGATAAGGGAAAAAGAAAGCAAATCTGAATTTTTTTTTTATGCGGGGTTGCCTCCCAGTAAGCGCTTTTGTTTTATGTCATTGGCTCGACATGCTACATGCTCATTCTTCATAGATTGGTTCAGTTAACTCCATAGAAGCGACGAGTTCTGCTGTCCAACCTTCATAGAAAGGTTTCAAGCGATGCCCATTGACCTTGAGTTCTTTGTTGGTTTCTAAACTTGTAATTTCAAGCTGCACCATAAGGAAAAACATTAGAAACAACAAATGGTCCAATCCAACGAGAGCGTAACTTTCCGGAAAAAGTTTCAAACGCGAATGATAAAGAAGGACTTTGTCTCCAACATGAAACTCCTTTCTTGTAAGCATTCAGTCATGAAGACTCTTAGTCTTTTCTTTGTAAATCTTTGCATTCTCGTAAGCATCATTTCGAATCTCTTCCAACTCTTGTAATTGCAACTTTCTTGCAATCCCAGCAAAGACATCATAATCCATGTTACATTGTTTAATGGCCCAAAAGCTTTGTGTTCAAGCTCTACCGGTAGATGACATGCTTTCCCGTAAATCATCCTATAAGGTGACATCCCTATAGATGATTTGTAAGCAATTCGATAAGCCCAAAGTGCATCACCAAGTCGTAGACTCCAATCTCGCCGGTTAGGTTGCACTGTCTTCTCCAAAATAGACTTGATTTCTCGATTTAAAATTTCAGCTTGGCCATTCGTTTGAGGGTGGTAGGCTGTTGAAGTCCGATGTGTCACATGATATTTACGTAACAATGCTTCAATTGAATGATTGCAAAAATGAGTGCCACGATCACTAATGATAGCTTTAGGGATTCCAAACACGTCAAATATGTGAGTCCCGACAAAATCTAAAACAACCTTAGCATCGTTAGTTCGTGTGGCTTTCGCCTCAATCCACTTGGACACATAATCAACAAAGAAGAAGGATATAAAGATTGCCAAACGAAGAAGGAAATGGACCCATAAAATCAATACCCTAAACATAAAAAATTTCACTTACAAAGATATTCGTTAAAGGCATTTGATTCTTATGATTGATATTACCTGTTCTTTGGCATTTCTCACATGATTTGTAGAAGTGATATACATCTTTAAAAATATAAGGCCAATAGAAACCACTTTCAAGTATCTTATGGGCCGTTCTTTTTGCTCCAAAATGCCCACCACAAGAATGAGAATGACAAAAAGTGAGAATGGAATGAAATTCATCATGTGGTACACATCTCCTTACTACTTGATCCACACAAAATTTCCACAAGTAAGAAGTATCCCAAAAATAATATTTAGCATCAGCTCGTAATTTGTCCTTCTGGGATGTAGACAAACCTGGAGGGAATTCTTTGGTGACTAAATAGTTCACCAAATCGGCATACCATGGTCTTGTAGAGGAATGTAGCACATACAAGTTGCTCATCGGGGAATGTTTCTCTTATTGTTTCGGTTTGTATATCCTCGGTCCTCAGTCGGCTCAAGTGACCAGCCACATGGTTTTCGACACCTTTTTTGTCTTTGATCTCAAGATCAAATTCTTGCAAAAGCAAGATCCACCTAATCAATCTTGGTTTGGACTTCTTTTTCTTCAAAAGATACCTTAAAGTTGCATGGTTAGTAAAACAATGACTTTTGTACCAAGTAGATATGACCTGAATTTTTCAAGAGCAAACACCCTTTGCAAAAAGTTCCTTTTCAGTTGTATGGCAATTGCATTGTGCTCTGTCCAACATGCGGGAAGCATAGGCAATAACATGCAAATTCTTCCCTATTCTTTGCCCAAGGACAGCTCCAACCACATTGTCACTCGCATCACATATTATCTCAAAAGGCTCATCCCAATTTGGTGGTTGGATGATAGAGGCAGATGTGACACGCCTTTTAAGCTCATCATGAGCATCTTTACATGCTTGATCAAACACAAAATCCACTTCTTTGGCTAATAGTTTGCACAAGGGTGCTTGTAATCTTCGAGAAATCTTTGATAAAGCGTCGATAGAAACCTGCATGACCTAGAAAAGAACGAACTTCCCTCACGCATGAGGGGTAAGGCAATGATGAAATAACGTCTATTTTAGCTTTATCAACCTCTAATCCACGTGAAGACACAACATGCCCAAAAACTATTCCTTGTTTTACCATAAAATAACACTTTTCATAGTTCAAGACAAGGTTAGTTTCAATGCACCTTTTCAAGATCAAAGATAAATTTTCTAGACACTTATCAAAAGAATCACCATATACTGTAAAATCATCCATGAAAACCTCAATTATTCTTTCAACATAATCAGAAAAAATACTCATCATGCATCTTTGAAAAGTTGCAGGTGCATTACAGAGACCAAAGGGCATTCTCCTATATGCATATGTACCAAATGAACATGTAAATGTAGTCTTTTCTTGATCCTCAAGATTAATAACAATCTGATTGTATCCATTATATCCATCAAGAAAGCAATAAAAAGACTTACCTGCTAGGCGTTCAAGCATTTGATCCATGAATGGTAATGGAAAATGATCTTTTCGTTCTTTCCAATAGTCGATTGAGGTCATACGTAGACCAATCTTGGTCTAATGACACTATAGCTTCATCTTCAGGATGATTGATCTCTAGGTGTCTTTGTTTTGATAGTTCTTTCTCTTGCCTTAGTAACCACCTTTGATATTGTGAACTAAGTTTCTTTTTTTTTTCTTCTAGTGAAACTTTTCTCCTCAGTTGAGTCAACAATCTTTCCTAATCGGATGACTTGTTCAATTCTCTCAGCTATAGTAACCAGGCCAGAAAATATTGCGTAGAGCTTCCAACCAGGTAGTCAAAGTACAGGGCCTTAAAAGTGTTGGAAAATAAATTGATCATCTCCTTTTCCAACAAAGGAGGATTAACATGTGCAGCTGTCTTATGCCACTTTTAAGTGTATTCCCATATGGACTCCTTGTTGTCCTTTTATATGGCTTGCAAGCTTGACCTATCGGGACCCACATCCATATTGAGCTTATATTGTTTAATGAAGACATCAAGTAAGTCCTATTTTTTTTTTACCTTGGAAGTGTCCAACCACATATACCAAGTGAGGGCAGTGTCACTCAAGTTGTCTTAAAAGAAGTGAATCAACATTTTCTCATCATAAATCACCTCAACCATTTTGTTGCAGTATGCTTTGAGATGAGTTACAGGGCATTGAGTCCCTGTATATTTGTTGAATTTAGGCACTCTAAATTTTTTTTGGAATGACCACGTTAGGCACCAAACACATCTCAACAACCTTTATGGGATCATATAGGCTAGTTCCTTCAAATGCCCTCATCCTTTGCTCTAGGGCGACCAATTTTTTCAGGCCATCTTCGTTTGTCATCTTGTCCTTTTAAGATTCCTTCATTGTAAAGTCATTGGTAGATGGCGTCCTCATGGGGTATGCTAGTTGAGCAAATTAAAAATACATGGCCTGTTGTGATTCAAGTGGCACCTTATTTGCCCCCAAATTTTGTGGGTTAAAGGGAGTTGCGGGCATAGGTTCAGGATGAGCTGTAAATGTTGCTTCTCTGGATTTAGATCCCAAGGTCTGTTCAAGTAGACTAGCAAGCCTTGCGACTTCTCTAAGACTTTACAAATCTTTTCGGTGTTGGGCTTCTAACTAAACTCTTTTCTTCATTTTTCATTTATCTTTTTCGCAATCGAGTGTTATAGGGGCGTTTTAGTGAGGAACCTATATTTCAACCTGCTAAATAAAAATTATGCAAAAGTGTTGATGTTGTCAACAAGAAAAATGCATGTTCAATGTGGACTCGCCCTTCACAGAGTGACAACAGTCATTTATTCATGAATTTTAGAAACATGTTGTCATCATCATGCCAACGAGAGGATTTTTGTCTAGTCTTATCTAAGTTTGAGCTTTTGATAAGCCTTTCAGCCCTCAATTCAAATAAGTTCCCATTTGTCATCTGTAACAACTCAGACTTTTGTACCCTATGTGACGACCATTTGCCACCCAATGGTCTCGGAATTCAACATGTCATGCTTTCCATGGTCTGCCTATGATATTCCTGACTTTGGTGTCAATGAATATTCAACTACAAATATATCCAACTTTAACGTTGGTAAATGATACGTAACCTAAAAAGTATGGTATTCCTGATTCAGACACCAGTAAATAAATTAATTAAATTTGGATTGAAAAAAAACTATTTTTTCTTAAAAAAAGACAGATATGTATTGCATATCAAATTCGCATTTCATAGTAAAAATCTACAAACCAAATATACATCATAAAAAAAACGAGGAACCCATAAATAAATCAAAGAAGACCCCCAAATTTTTCTGAAATTTTTTAATATTAAAAAAAAACTCGTTTTGCCAAATATCAAAACAAAAAAAAAGTGAAATAAAAGGAGAATGCATAAGGTTGTGTTTTGCTAAACACACCGTTAGTCCAAAACAAATTAAGACGGCTGGGCTTAAGACCTAGGCCCGGCCTGGCCTCAACAGTTCGCTTTTTTGAGCTAAATCTAGACCGACCATACGGGCTACGCTGGATTCAGCCGGGCTGGCCCGATTACTAGCTCAAACCAAGACCGGCCAATTCTTTATCTGTGGACGTGCATGAATTGTTCACGAGGGGGAAACAAAAACAACTTACCTGGTGGTGGCGCTTCTGCTGGAGTTCTGGAAAAAGATCTTGCTGGTATTCGTTGCTGGAATTCTGGGAAAAACTAGGATTCCCCTCTCGCTTTTGGCTTCCCCTTCCTTACGCTCTTTCATCTCTCTTTTTTCTCGGTTTTTGTTTCGTTCTTCCGGTTAATTCTCTGTTTTTTGTTTTGTGTTCTTTATTACTTTCGCCTCCCCTTTTCTCGTGTATGAAATCAAGGAGAGAGAGGAAGATAAGTCGTGTGAATTGAGGATAGGTTTAATGACAATGCCAATTATATCTTTGAACAAAGTAGCAAACTCTAAAATGCTATTTCTTACACACAAAAAAAAAAACAAGAATAAGCTTCAAAAATACTCGTAAGGTATCAAATTAGTGGGATCTATTACTACTACTACTATTAATTTTATATTAAGATCATGATCTAATAACTTACCACTTTCTCAATTTTATTTTATTTTTGCTAAAAATCATAAATTTGATAAGAGAGCAATTTTTTTTAAAGACAAGACAAAATTAGATATTAGTGCGAATGTTTGTGATTATATCCAATCTAATAAAAATAACTATGATTTTTCTATCTAATAATTATACATAATCTGCATTTATTTTGTTTTATATCTTTTATTTTTATTGTAAAATTATATTGGAGACAGAACAAGTAGCTTAAGAAGATAAAACAAAAGGAGAATTTTCAGAGAAAATTAATAAAAAAAGATAAAAGAAAAAATAGAAATTATAGTATACTAATTACTAGGAAATGTAAGATTTGCAAACAAAAAACAGATTATTTGATATGAAGGTTTATCTGAAAAATCTATATTGTTTAACAACAAAATAAATGTGTTAATAATATTTTCTTCCAAAACAAATGGAACCAAGATTTTATGGAAATTTTGTTGATGGCTGCTACCTATCAAATAAAGCAACATTGGAGCATCTTCCAACTTGGAAAAAAAAATAAAGGAAAAAAACAAATTATGGGATGTTCACATGGCTTAACAAATTATGGGATGTATAATATTTATATTTTATGGACGTATGAAAAGTAGTATATGCCTTCAAAGATTTATGAAAACCTAAACAGTTTCTTGTTAGATCTCTTAAACCAACCAGGGCCCTAACTAAAAATGCTTGTTAAAAAAATAAAATAAAATAAAATAAAAATTCTTGTTTCTTTCTTTTTCTTCTTTATAAATACGTTAAAAAAGAATTTAGTCTAACATTCATGATGGCACGAGAAGTAACCCTAAAAAATTCGAACAAATCATTTTATAAAAAAGATGACTCCACCCCTAATTATATACCTAACAAGTTTTTTTTTAGTGAGAACAACCATATTATTATACTGTTCTAATATATAATACGAACACTAAAAAAAAAAACAGTAAAACACTGAGTTTCTTTGGTATATTATATAAATATAATATCTAAGAACCAAATGACACTCTTACTAGAATTTTGGTTGTCCTCTGATTACAGTTTTTCAATCTGCTTTATATATATATTTCTTTGCAACTTTTTGGTCTTGGAAGAAGCTAACTATTTGAACTATTTGACCTACACTCTGCTATAAGCCAAATAATTTTTTCTAAAATAAATTGTATTTATTAATTTTTTCAACATGTTTTTATACATAAAAAAAATTATATAAATCAAAAGTCTTATGCATGTATATAATTAAATAAATCGAGAATTAAAAAAAAATCATTAACGATAACTAAAAATAAAATTGAAAAAAATCAAGATGCATATATAGATCAAGATATTTAATCTTGCAAGACAAGATATTTACCCGACTGTGCTTGCTAAATTTGTTTATTAAGTTTAATTTTTATTCAATCAAATGATAATAGAAATAGACACATACATTAAATTGATTAAATAAAAGAAAAGAAAAAATATTATACAAGGCTGCACATATTAGAAATATTATTTTGAAATAAATATTTTTTTATTTTAAAAAATAAAATTCATATATATAAAAGATTAAAATAATATAGATGAATTAAAATAATATTTCAAAAACTAAAGAAACAAAACACCATTATAAAAAAAAAACAATGTTTATCCAAAAAAAGGTTAAATAAAAAAATTAAAGAGGAGGGATATTAATTGAAATACAAATTTAAAAATTATTTAAGAAAAAAAACAATGTTAGAAAAACAATAAGCTGTAACTTAACTTGTTAAACCTGTGCTTCAAACCATGAACACAATCATGTCCAATAATTTTTTTAAAAAATTTATATTTAACCTTAAATAAATAAACAAAAAAGGCAAAAAAAATAATAAATTCCTTGTAAAAAATAGCTCGAATAACGATTCTCTTTCATTGCTAGAATCTAGTAACCCCTCTCTCTTCTTTCTAACCAATGATTGAAAAATGCTATAAATAATTTTTTGTATCAAAGCTGATTTTTAAAAACTCTAAAAAACCATAAATTTTATAATTTGTATTATTTTTAAAGTTTGAGAACCTAACTATATTTTAAAAAAAAATACTTTCTTGCACACCACTCTTGTTTAACACCTTTTTCATTTCAGTTTCTCCTTTAAATTATCATTGTCTAAAATAAAAAACAATTAAAATTAAACCGTTTAAAATAAAACTTTAAAGATAAAAATAAATTATTAAAAAATACACAATACATCTACAATATTTTGTAAAAATATAATCAATGTCAGCTCCGAAGCATTTAGCCCACGCGTATGTACCAAATCATTACTTGGATAACTTTGGCGTTCTAATGGCATTAAAAAAAAATAAAAAATTAATAGAATAAAATAAAAATGGTATAGCTTACTTCAAGAGGTCAAAACCCCAAAATTTGGGCATCAAGGGTGTTTATTTAAACCCCAAAATTCGTAGTGTTTTATTTATTCAAGGTTTTCCATTTTCCGTATTTTCAAATAGAAAAATAAATTGACTTATTGGCCCTTATGCCGATGCTTTACAAAATTTACTAAGCCATATGGGCGACACTTCTCCCAGTATGATTTTGATTCGATGATAAGAGATATCTTCAAAAATAACTTGAATTTAAACCTATACTAAATCTCCTCTTTGAACAGTATTAAAGATACACACATCTCCAGCATCGACATGATACAGGCAACATAGCTTCAAAAATTATATACTATGTGTTGACGACAGAGGAGTTGGATGAATTTCAAATGCTATTCCAGTCGTTCCCTGCTGCTTCCCCCTTTTTATTTAAAAGCCTGTCTTTGAACATTTTCCAAGATTTTATGTGATGTCTGCTTGTAAACAAGTGATTTCTTATAGCAACGCCCCCATTGAGAACTCAACAATCGTTCCTCTACAATTCACCCTACAACAGCTTGAGAACATGTTTCTTATACCAGGAAAAGATTCCATTTTTTTTTAAGAAAAAAGCAAAAAACGAGAAAGAAATCAATTTAGCAAGTGTGACTCACCTCGAAACATCAGATTCTCCGTCTGTTCATGGCCTCCATGCATCTAAGCAAATCCACGAGTGAACAAACAAAATTCCATGCCCAAGCCTTTCAAAACTTCTTTTTAATTTCCCTCTCTTTATTCAAAATCTTTTGCTATGATACATGTGTTGAAGTGGGTAAGCACAAAGATCAGCTGGGATTGGATTGGAGATGGAGGTCAGAATCTCATCATTCATTAATGTACAACGGATTATGAACATGGCTCCAGAGTTACAAAACAATTGAGATGCAAGGAACAAAGGTGGGGGAGCATAAAATAAACAGAACAAACTGAGAAGAATAGTGCAAAAACCAGACTGCCACTGCAACTGCCCCAAATCACTGAACCTGAAAATAGAATTCCAGCTTAGAGTCCACTAAACAAGCCACAGAAAAATCAAACTGCAAGTAGTTTCCGACAACTGCTTGCCTAATCAAGAGGAAAGTTGACTTAGTGCAGTTTGCAAGCTCTGTGAAATAGAGTGAATTATGAGAGATTTAACTGATTAGGTTATACCTCTAATCACAGTCAGAAGTTATTGATGGATTACTACAACAATAGATAGATTCATTTCCAAACAACTACGTCTGCCAAAAAAAATGGACCAATAAAGGAAGAGTTGCATTTTCATGATAAAAATATTGAACTTCTATAATTTCTGTCATGATCAATTAGAAATTGGAGAGAATTGCTTTACCTGCAGTCTGCATTCGCTGTCTGATGGTTTAGCATGAAACAATCCCTCGGGCACAACCAAAACATTCCCTTTAAGATAACTTGATTTTACATGTACATGACAGCCACTGCCAAGGAGTGCAGGAGCAGGGAGGGAGTCAGGGATCACACAGTATACCAATAAACAATCCAACTAAATGCTCACAACTACCATCACTCCACAAACCTTCTCGGGCAAAAACTCACCTCATGCAACAGTAATGTCATTTTTTCCAATATGGAACTATCCAACTTCTTCCTACTGTCTATCTATTAACAAAAGGGAAAAAGAGTTTCAAACTGCAACTACAAAAGCTCAAGAAGGTAACCTGCAAAACCATAGGAAAAATAGAATAAAAATTGATGATACAGAAGAAAGGAAAACAAAATATCGCTCATCAAATGAAAAAAGGAAACGAATTGCATAGCCAACCTGAGAATGCCCTATCATTTTTACATAGTGCTTGTACCAAAGAAAGTGTGGTTTCTGATAGTCAAATCATGATGTTAGCGGCACATATATTACAGTTTCCAATCCTCAAAATATCTTTCGATGAGTTGTGAATAGCAAATCAACACAACGGCAAAACAAGAACTCCATCCCGGAAAAATAAAAAACAATCTCCATAAAGATGGGATCCTCTGATTTCAAAATTCTAAAATCCCATGCAACTTTATAGTTGGGGATCTCTACTCTCATTCCATTATTTCTTGAACCACGATCATTTTGGACCACAAAACTTCCTTATTTCTACAGTCTCCGCATTCTGCAGAAGTCTTGTGAATCAATTGTCCTCAACACCAATCTTGAATGGCTTAAACAAGTGAGGTCATTGTCTGAATCAAAGAGCAGCTGAAGTATGATTACAAAAGGACATACTCAAAGTTCAATATTATCCTGCAGTATACACATGTACAGAGAGCACTGAGCTGGCATCTTGCTGATAACTGATCCCTCAAAAAGACATATCAAGTACTGCAACGGAGAGATCAGGTTGCTTTCTTTCCTTCCCTAAAAGGCCAAATCCCAAGAATACACCAACCAAGCAAAACTTCCTCGAAGGTTATCATCATCTCATTTAACAACTCGGCTCTTAGCGGCTTATAGCTTCAATTGCAAGCCGCACCATTCGTAGTAGTCCCTCGACATCTTGGAAGTTAAAATCAAGAGCTGTTTTAATGGAAGAAATGCCCTCTCCACACGGGGCTTCTCTAAAGCTGGCATTAGCTGCTGCAAAAGCAAGGCGTGATTTTCTAGAGGCTTCCATTGCAGAATTTACATCCTGTGCCTGAAAAATCACATTTTACGATGCTAATATTCCTGACCATTTCATACAGATGTAAACTTTTGAACCAAATAATGGAGCACCAGCTTCTGTAATATATGACAGCAAAGTTTCATGGGTTGATTGACTCAAACAGACACCGACAAGTGACAATTTCTTGACCTATGGTGCATAACAAGAATAAATGTGACGCTCTTGTACCGGAAAGGAAGCACCGATCAATATAGGTGTTTCCTATCAAACTTTCTGTATGTTGTAATCAAAATATATTCCTTGGCCAATATCTTTATATTCCAATGCTCAAAATTATGTTTTAAAGCTCCCTCAATGAGATAATCAGAGGACAAGAAAAGCTTTTTCTAACACAAATCTGAAATACTTACAAATCTGAGCAACCGCACAAAGTTGGGACGATTCCGAGCAGCAATAATGTGACTCCCAGTCACTTGAGGAGAGCCAATACCTTTAGTCAATGGAACTTTGTCTGGTGTTGTTGTGTTGTTCAGGTTATCAATATCAGAGGCAGAGGAAGACGGTGATTCACCTATAAATTATGAAAGAAGAATGGCATCACAGCAATTCACAAGTACCCATTGAATGGCCACATTAAGTATTTGGAAAAATGCTAAGAGCCTAAAGAGTGACAAAATGTTTATACGACAAAAGAAATAAGAGAAATTTCAATCAAGTACCTTGGGATACAATGCTAATACATGACAGCATATATCAACACAAAATCATAAATTGAGCAGACATAAGATTTGGACAACCTTTCTTGAGTATCAAATGATTCCTATGCAAAATGCAGAAACTGGGAGCTGAATATATTGAT
Organism: Populus x sibirica; assembly: GCA_019202695.1. Taxonomy (NCBI): domain Eukaryota; kingdom Viridiplantae; phylum Streptophyta; class Magnoliopsida; order Malpighiales; family Salicaceae; genus Populus; species Populus x sibirica. The sequence continues at coordinate 406,606 of JAGMVL010002287.1, forward strand.
TCATCAAAAAAAGTCACACTGAAATCACATCTGTGTCTCAATAAACTGTTCTTGTATAAGAAGGTACGAAGTCCAAGAGGTCTGATTCAAATCAGTGTTTTATTATATATGATGGCAACTTTACAAATGAATTATGACTAAGTTTGGCATTTCCATAACAATGAAGTGCCAGGGGTGGTTTTGTCACATATTAAATTTTGTAAACCCAAACACAACAGTGACTAATAGTCATGTTACAATCACAAGATTAAAGTAGAGATCATTGCATGTTTCAAATTACCTGGATGAATAATTTGTAAAGCCATCTGCAACTCGTGCCGATCTCTATTTGCACTAGTATGCGAGGAATAAATTGCCCTCATGTATGCAACCTCCATGCATTTGTAGGCCAGAGCAGCAGCAGCCATGTCTTTGGACTTCTCGTATTCGTGGGCGCAAAACCTAACATATCATGAGTTTTAGCAAAGGAAGGCAGTAAGGTAGCTGCAATAACTCATTCATTCCATTAGAAATGAAATCGTCAATGGAAAATGCTAACAATTTTTTTTAATAATAAAAAAAACTCCCGAGTTAGATAACAAGTTTGAGAAGAAGTCAAAGCACAGTACCAAAAAAAAAAGGACAGTTAAGAGCCTTAGTTCACATAGCATGACACCAATGCCATGTAGTTTAGTCATGAAAGTATTTCCACACATTACCCAAAAAGGAACAAATACAAAAACACTAATGCAACAAATACAAACAATTGTTGTTTCAATTATTACATGGAAAAAGTGTTCTGCAGTTAAAAAAAGGAAATAAAAACATCAACCAAGAGGCCAAGTTAACCTAAGCCATGTGCCATTTGTGGTCGAATCAAAGTTAGAATGTCAAATCCCAACATTGTGAAAACAAGCAAGAGACAAAAAAATGGTACCAGCATTTCCAGCATCGATTTGGCCAGTTCTAACTATTTAAACAAATAGAGTCACCTTGTTGCAAGTTTAAAAAGATAAACAAACAAACAAAAAAGGCATCATTCCATGGTTCTGAAAACATTTAAACCCCCCATCCCATCCACCAAAAGAGACAAAAGAAGACACTTCATCAAGCTCCACACTGACTTACTCGCACAGTTTTGCAGTGCTACTGTAAACTTGCATTGGCTCTCCATTTTTGGCATTCTCACCACCACAGGTTTCCAACAGAGATGCTCCATGAAGAAACTTCAGAGCTGCCTCAAAGTAAAGCCTTGTACTCTCAAGATTGGACCCAGAGTTCTGCAGAAGGTAACCAACATTGGAAAGTGTTGCATATTAAAGAAAACAAATTCTTAAAAGATAAACATTAGAAACCTTCAGACGATCAGCCATGTGTTTCAGATTTTTAGCTTCTTTCAAAGCATTGTTAGCAGCCTGACTGAAGGAATCCCTTTTAACTGCACCTGGAGCATCATGATCCCTGACCCTGTGCCCATTTGATGAGGCATTTCTGGAACTGCTGTGATGGTGATGCATCCCATTTGGATGATCAACCTCTCGATTCTGTTTCAACCCTTTCAATTCATTATCTCCAGCAGAGGCATTTACAGCCAACATATTTTCCCTGTTTCCTTCGTGGGATCCAGGATTTGGATAAGGGCAGTCAGCAAGTGTCTCATTTTGAGCTCTTCCAGAAGAAGGCTCCTCCACACTCTGCTTTGCAGTAGAGACTGTATCATGGTTTCTGGTAGCATCAACTTTAACATCCGCACAACTGGGTCCTCCAACATTTAACTGATTCTCTCTTTTACTATTATCACTCAACAATTGTCCTGCAGAGTCCTTATCAACATGTTTATTCTGATTTTCCTCAGATTTGATCTCAAGCTTCACTTCGGCCTTGTTTTTGCAATTTGTTGGTTTTACTTCACAGGCAGGTGCTTGTGCATTAAAGGAATTGGAAACTTTAACTTCATTTTCAAACTCAGAATTAAAATTCCTATTCTTGTCCTTGGACCGCGAAGAGGAACCATTTCCAGACTTCCTTGGATGAGACCCGTCAACAAGATGGTGTTTTTCTATTTGTGTTTTATCATCAAGGGATGGATCACTCCCACCATCATCTTCCCTGTCAGAAAATCTTCTTGGGCCACCTAGGGCAAAGAAACCAGCATCAGCAGAATCATCTTTCTTGGTGACATTCTTTCTTGCTGATGCAAGTTTTTCTGGTTTTGAAACTCTCATAGGTGATGATGAAACTGATTCTACCGGTGAACCTTTTGCATCATGGAAATTCGCTTTGGTTTTGTGGGAGCTAGAAACTTTGGAAGAGCTAGAAGTAGCTGCCAGATGTAACAGTCCCGAGTCCCTCTTCAAAGAATCCACACCATCCAAGCTCTGCTGAGATAGGGTGCTCCCTAGGTCATGTCCTTGTTGCTGATTCTTTCTGTGGCAACCTTTTTTGTCTGTCCTACCATTGCTTTTACTTCCACTGGCCTCCTTCCCTTCGGACCTGGATACTCTGGCCTTCTTACCTTTCCTGCAGTCATTCCCACTCAACTCCTCCTTGGCCAAGATATTACTATCCTGGAGATGATGCCCAGTGTTTGAAAGGGAAACATGATAGAGTTGGGCATCATAACTTTCCTTCACTCTCCTTTTTTTTGTATCTTTGTCATCACAGTGGCCCACATCCACAGACCCATTATCCAAGGAAGTGCAGACACCATCCTTTGTTTTTCTAGAAGAAAGTTGAGCCCAGTCCTTTTGATCATGCTTTATGTTCTTAAAAGCACAATCGTTGTGTTTGGGAAGATTCTTCCCTGATGACGTAGTAATCAAAGCATTGCTTGAAGTAGGACCCACCTTTTCAATTGCCCCACCATGATCAGATGCCCAATCTTCCGGCAAATCTTCAGTTCTAATTTTCTTAGCAGCTTTAAAAGAATCTTGATCAAGATCTCTTTTGCCTTTCCCCTTTGATCGCTTAGAACCACCACCTGAGTGTGTGTTAGCAAAGAGGTAAGTTTTATGCTTCAAGAAACAGAAGTTGTAAGGCACAAAAAAGCTACTTCAAATCCTATACCTCGGTCAGAACAAATGTCCAGTCCTCTATGCTTCTCTCTCGGCTCATGTTCCAGTTTCTCCACAGCTAAATGGCTAGACTTGCTCAGTTTCAAGGAAAGGGGTTCAGTTACCAAAGGAGATGGTTTCACATCATTTAAGCTTCCATTTGTCGCCGATACCTGTAAGCTCTTCTTTGCAGGGTTTGACAACCGAATAGGTCCACCTTCTTTATACGTTATATTTGGTAACTCCTTTAAACCATGCTTTTTTCTAAGCCCAACATGTGAATCAAGATTTTGGTGGCTCTGATCAGCATTCCAAACATCAGCCATGGTTACTCCAGATATATTCCCACCAGAATTGTTTTGTTTAAGAGACCGAGTTGCAAGTGTTGTTTCATCCTCACTAAAACTACACCGGTTCATACCAGGCCTAAGGCATTTATGATTTAAAAATCAAACATCAGAAGATGAGGAAGATGCATTAAACCAACAGATTTTATTTCTAACTACTCAATAGGATTGGTTGTTTCTCTGCAATGTGTAAAATGTAAAAGGGTACTTACAGCCAGTCAAGCATGCTACACAGCCACTTTTCAGGCAGGTCATCAGGGTTTGTACGAGGTGGAAGAAGCCGCCATTTTTGACACTTGTCACAACAGACCCAATTATCTTCACCAAGAGCAGTATCAGGTATGGGTCCGTCTCCATTGTGCACAACCCCAATTGATGCAGCTTTAGGAAATGCTTCAGATGTTAACAGCTTGTCCACTTTCTTACTGCTTGATCTTTCCTTAAACATGCTGTTACCTCCATGTGTGCTCTTTTCAACCATTTCTAAGTCCCCCAGCTTATCATCATAATTCTTCACCAATGGACTCGTCTGGATTTCTTCTTGTTCTAGTTCTATGTCCCCAAAAAACTCTCTGTATCTATCGCCAACTTTTCCAGAATTCTTTTTTAATTTCAAATCCTCTGACTCCCCTTTAGTTGTATGTTTGTCTGCACAACTGATCTTCTTATTTTTCAGTGACAAAGACGAGCCAACCCTCAGACTCTCCTTTGGTGCCTCGGCAACTACAGTGCCATGACTTTGACTTCCCTTTAGTTTCTTTTTTCCCTCAGAACAGGACTCCTTAACATGAGGTAACTTCATACCTTCCTGTTCATAAGGCATAGCTTTCTCATCAGCATTCTGTTTGGGAGGTTCTGTTGGAGCCTGACTTGGAGCCTTTCTCCCCTTGGAAACATTCGAGTCAATTTTGACTGACTCATAAGGCTTTTCTCCTTTGCGATCACCATCTTTCTTTGGGGAGACTGACTCACTGCAAAGAGTGCTAGTTTTTTTATCTTCCCAAACCTTTCCCGAGGACTTGGATTTGGAATTATTGATCCAGCCATTCTCCTGGATCAATATTGGCACCAGTGAGTCCTCTTTAGTAAGACCAGAAAAACCTTTGTCACTCATCACTCCCTTGGACATGTTAGATGCCCTCCTCATTCCTTTTGAAGTGCCAACAACAGCAGAATATGAATTTGACAAAAGTGGAAGCTTTAAGGTGTTCGAAACAAGCTCCTCACAAGCAAAAGTGTCAAGTTCTGTCTCCTTCGATATAACACCACCATTCCCAGAATCCTTATTAACATTGCTCTTGGATTCTGCTGAAAGTTCATTTCCTGCTATTGACTTTATCTTCTTCTCTCCAAACATTGTCCCATCACCCTTCACAGAGCTAGACCCATTCACTACAATGCAAGAATTTTCTGGTCCGAACCTTGGAACAGGCAAGCATTCACTGTCTTTAAGTAATTTTTCCTTCTCTTTCAAGTGGATTAAATCATCAGGAAGAGGTGATAGCAGCAGACCTCCGGGCACAGGAAACGATGTCATTATCTGCTCAATCACAAAATCAAACCAAACACATTCTCATCATTGCCAAGTTCTAACAAAAAGTGGAGTTGTGCGTGACAGGTTAGAAACTTTCAGGGAGATGATTTTACCTGAAGAATATGAGCAGGAGATTCAAGACGAGCATCTTGAGGTTCATGAGACATCTCGTCGCTCTCAGAGGGGCTGTCATCCAGTGAGGAAGATGGTGAGACATCAAGCCCAAGACCACTGTAGATGGCAGCATTTTTTTGTGTCGACAAGTTATCGGAACCCATTTTGATTCGAACTTTCAGCATTTTCTGATCTGGTAAACTAGCACATTTCCTGTTTACAGATTCATCTCTAGGAACAACTTCCTCAGCAAATTGAGTGGATGGCACATTTGCTTCTTGTTTAACAGACTCGTTCAAGGAGGATGACGTTTTCAATACTGTGGAGGAAGGTTCGATTCTTACTGATTGAGATGCAGTTGACGAAGATACAGAGCTATGGCGGCCACCCTATTTTAAGAACAAATAATAAAAAGTTCAAGATAGTAACTCCAAAGTCAACGAAGATTTAGCTAAAGGTTCCTTCTTGAAATCAATTATTAACTAGTGATATGCTCAATAATGAAAATATATATCCACCTCCATTTGCAAATGGTTTGGAGATCTAGATGCATTGAAATGTTGAATTTTTGGTGAGGTTCTTGGGTGAGACCAAACAGGAGACCGCTGATATGTAGGTAAAAATGAACCATAACCACCAAACTTGGCCCCTGTGGAAATGTGAAAATCCCAGAACAATAAATATCATAAAACAAACTCTAATTTAACGCAGTTGTTTTTTGCTGCTGAAACTCCACCTTCTGCAGTATATTGACTTACCCAAATTCTCAGCTGAAACTCCACCTTCAAAATCTTTTTGAAAGTGTCCCAAAACATCTTGTAGTTTCTCATCCTTGAAAAGGAAAGAAAGAGAAGCAAGCAGTTGCATATCAGGAAAGAAGGAGAGTACAATATACACAGGTATGAACTGACAGAACAGCAAATAATTGAAAGAGCTGCAACCTTTGGAATAAAAAACACTCTGTACATCTCATGTTGTATACCTAGGCGCCACAAATTTCAACTAGGCAATTAAGTGTCAGGAAGCTACTATAAGTGAATTAAGAATGTTGACTCCTGATTCTAATCCAGATACGAAAACCTAAAATTCATGAATTCAAAATTTCGATATTTGGTCACATGCTGCTCAAATGACAAGCTAAAGTTTTCGAAAGGTTCATTTTCTGGAACTTGCTTGTATTCGCATAGTCCATGCAATCCCACATCACTGATTCATAACCAAGTACATCTTTATAATAATTGAACAAGCTCAGCACATATTTCATGTCTCCACAAGAATGAAGCTGCCAAAACATTCACTTCGTAGATCAAACTAAACCAAAACACCGTGTTTAAACATCTAAAGCCAATAAAACCCAAGCACTAAAAGAAAACCTACTAATTTCATCTACCCTTCCCTTCCTAAACACAATCAAAATCCTGAGCAATTATGTTCTCAAGGACCAGAAAGGACATATTAATCAGATAAAAATTACCAAACTCAACATTGCAAACAACCAGAATTAAGACTTAAACATCATAATTTGGATCTAAAGCACAAAAGAACAACAACAAGAAATAAATTCAACAGATGATATATAGCACTAACAAAACCAGACTTTCACAAAATTAAAATCAAACTTAAATTATTCTCACAGACATATTACAAAGAAAGAAAAAAAAAGAAAAAACTTACTATGTAAGAGAGAGCAATATCAGGGTCAATGCTCTCATCATAATCATCATCATTGTTGGTGTTAATGTTATGGTAAGAGCACGCTTCCCCTTCTTCAAGCTCAGTATCTTCCATCTCTCTCTCACTACCAAACCCTAACCCTAAATCCTCTCTCGCATCTCTCCTCCCCAAAGAAATCATCAAACAACAACTACAAAATGTTGAAAAAAAATCGAAAAGTAATTTAAGCCCACAAATCCATAACTCTCTCTCTACAATACCAAACAGAAACACAAAGCCAACCCATTTCACGAAACCGAAAACCCACCAAGGATTTCCAGTGAATTAGACCCGATCACTAGATTCAAATCGGTACCAACCGATGTTTGGATTTTTATTCTTTTTAAGAACTAACTATTAATTAAGATTTTAAACAAATGATATCCATAATAAGAACAAAAAAAAAGAATTTGGTTTGATTTATTGGGTTTGGGTTTTCGCTAAGGTGCGATCTCTGTAGCTGGAATCAATTGCCCAACTCTCTCTCTCTCTCTCTCTCTCTCTCTGGATTTTGGTGTATACAGCAGCCGCGGCTTTTCTTTTTTTTTTTTTTTTTTTTTTGTTCTAATTCATTTTTTTGTTTATTCTTCCAAGAAAATGTTTGTTTAAATTATTTATTTACTTTGATAAAATAAAAAACTAAAAAAGGGAGAGAAACAGAGCGATCTAACCAGAGACTGAGGAAATAGAGACTAGTATTTACTCTCCGTTTTTTTTATATATTTATATTTTGACCTCTGCAGCTTCTCTTCTTCTTTTTTTAACTACGCTTCCTTTGAAATTTTTAAGACCATTTTTGCCAAGCCCACCAGTCTCAAGTCCTCTGACTTTCAATCCAAGTTTGAAATATGATTTTTCACCTTTTTTTTTTTTTTAAAGAGACTCAATATATTGTGGAATTTTTATAATTTCGTAGGTCATTTATAAACTTTCTTACCATAAAAACAAAGATTGAGACTTAAAATAAAAATATTATTTAAATATATTTTTAAAAAATATATATTTTAAATCATAATCATTATTATAATTTTAAACAAACTCATAACATATCTTATTCTTTATTACTAGCAATCGCAAATACAATTATATCCTAATAATTACAAAACTCTAAAATTAAATATTTTTATCTCGTGAATTATAAAAAATCGAATCTCTAAACCAGCGATTATAAAAATTTTATAATGTTATAGTTAATTAATTACAATTTAATTAATAAATAACCCATCACAGCCAAAAAAATTATAGTTAATAACGTGAAGAGTTCAATTAATATTTTTATTATTTTTATCACAACCACCAATATAATTACCATAGAAAACTATTATTAGAGCATCTCCAACGCGAGAGCTAAAAGAAGAGCCAAATGTAAAAAAATTGTACTTTAGCTTTTGCTTTTGCATTTCCTCATTCCAACGCAACAGGCAAACAGATAGCTATTTTAGCTATTTATTATGTGAACAACCATTTCTACATTTTCCTGTATAAATGGCAAATGCAAATGATTGTCGGCCAACGACTATTTTTATAGCCGTTGGCCAACAGTTTATTTCTTTTCCTTTAAAAGCAGGAGGAAAAAACTTGTAAATTTAGCAAATTTTGTATTGTGTCTCACCCTTCTCTCAAATTTAGAAAAACAAGAATCAATTATTCTCTAGTTAATTAATAACATCAGTTGTGTTAATTAGCTAAAATTAAAAGGTATGCTTGTTTAAAAGTTTTTTCTATTTTCTCTTTTATATCTCTTGATTTTTTAGACTTTTTATTGTTAATTTAATATTTGTGATGATTTTTATTTCTTTGTTATTTTATGTTTTTGATATGGGTTAAGGAAGATAATTTTTATTTATGTTGTTATCTTTGATAAAATTGAGATGAATTAATAATGGTAGTTGATATTGATAAAAATATAGAGTGACATATTTAAAATTTATTTTTGATTGTCTGTTTTAATTTAAGGTCAATTATATTTTGTATTGTTGAAAATACAATTAAACCAGTATATCAATTCTCTTTTAGTTCCAAAAAATGGTCAAATTATTATGTTAGAACAAGTAAGAGGCAATGCTTATTATTAATTCACATGTATGGAAACTACAAAATTGCTAGATATTGAATGTGAGCTTCTTTTACACTCTCTTATAAGGTTTTAACTTGAGTTTTTTTTTTTCATGTAGATGGATTTAAATTTTCCAAGCTATTTTACCAACTTTCTTATGAGTGAGTCAGAAGATATTCTCTCTCAACCAAGTGATTCTAATCAATTAATTGATGACTAAACATACTCGAATTTAAATGTCCATTCGGCAAAAAAATCACAAAGAAGTACAAATTTATCACCGTGAGAAAGATTGTTTACTTGTCTCTACATGGCTAAATACAAGCAAGGATCCAATTACGGGAGTTGAACAACAAACAAAACAGCTTCCGGGGCTCGAGTACATGCTTACTTTGTAGAGAATGGAGGAAACTTGAATAATCGTTCCCAAATAAGCATCTCCAGTAGATGGCAAGAAATAAATAAAGCAGTCGGTAAATTTGTTGAATTTGTTACTCAAATTGAAAATCGTCAGCAAAGTGGAATGACCGAAGAATCAAGGGTAATTTTAACATTCATTTTTATATTAAATTGTTTAACACATATTTTAATATTATTTAATTTCTCTAATTTTTTACTAGATTAATGATGCTCGACAAATGTATGCTTCTTGCGTTGGCAAACGATTTCAACTAGAACATTGTTGGGTTATCTTAAGAAAAGAACCCAAATGGCAATTTGAGCGTGCAAGTCAACATCAAAGGTCAAACAAGAAACAAAAAAGTCATGTCAATGCAAATCCGACTTCATCAGCTCCATCTACTCCTGATTCTGTTAGTTTAGGAGAAGACAGTGAACCGTTGATTTATCAAGATAGACCAATTGGTCAGAAGGCTGCAAAGGAACGACTTCAACATAAACAAGGAAAATATAAAGTTGGGGAGGTAAGTGTAACAAATCTCTTACAACAATTCAGGAATACTCTAGTTGAAATTGAGGATCAGAAGAAATAAGACAGAAAAATTATGCTAGAGCAACAAACTATGATGATTCAACAAAGTCAAGAGGAACAAGAATTGGACAGGATTGAGAAAAAAAAACAAATTATGAAAATGAATATTTTTAATTTGGTTCCAATTTCTGCAGTGTATTTTCAAAATAGAAAGTTAGAAATTATGCAAAAGAGGGGTTTTAATTTTTAATTAACTAGATTGATTTATTGTTTAATGTAATGTATTTTTAATTAAATATGTAGAAATTTCTTTGTTATTTTAAATATATTGTTATAAAAGTGGTATCAATTCATAATACTTTTTTGAAGTTCTTCTAACACTTAACAACAATAAGTAAGATTAATTAACTTAAAAGATAACAACCATGATGAAAATAAAAAACATAAAACTTATGATGACATAAGAAGTTCAAATGTAATGATTCTACTCGTTGCCATATTGTTCCCACAAATGTTCAACCAAATCTTCTTGTAGTTGAGAGCTAGTTGCTCTATCCCTATTCGATTATGAGTTTGAAGAAAATCATGTAGTTCTGGTATTTCACCATGTGACACTAATATAAAGGAATTGACTTCACGTTCATGGTCAAATCTAAGGTTCATTGCTCCTTCATCCTCAATAATCATATTATTCATTATTATGCAAGCTTTCATAATATTTGCAAGCGTTTCTTCATCCTAGTATCGAACAGGTCCACGTACAATTGCAAAACGAGATTGGAGCACCCCAAATGCCCGCTTTACATCCTTTCTTGCAGACTCTTGCTTACTTGCAAAATATTTTCTCTTTACTCCTAATGGCCTTGGGATTGTCTTAACAAAGGTTGACCAATTAGGATAAATCTCATCTGCTAAATAATATCTCATTGTATATTCATGCCCATTAATTGTATAATTGACAGGAGTAGTTCGACCTTCAGCAAGTGCAGCGAAGATAGGTGATCGATCAAGAACATTAATATCATTTAATGATCCAGGCATTCCAAAAAAGACATGCCATATTCAAAGATCTTGTGAAGCCACCGCCTTTAGAATTATAGTTGGTTTATGACAATGACCAGTATACATCCCATGCCATGCAATTGGGCATTTCTCCCATTTCCAATGCATACAGTCAATGCTCCCTAACATCCCTGGAAATCCACGTTGCTCTCCAATTGATAATAATTGACAAATATCAGCCTCGTTTGGTGCCCTTAGATACCAATCACCAAAAACTTTTACGATTGCTTTGATGAAAGCTCTAAGACTTTCTATCGTAGTGGTTTCTTCAATTCGAAGATATTCATCAGTAAGATCTGCAGGAATACCATATGCAAGTATTCTGTGAGCTGCAGTTACCTTTTGAAGGCAAGATAAACCAAGAACACCAAGAGCATCTGTCCTTTGTTTGAAATATGGATTATGAGCTTCCACTGCATTTGCGATCCGAAGAAAAAGACGACGACTCATCCTAAATCTTCTTCGAAATTGACTTTTTGTAAATTTAGGATTTTTAGCAAAATAATCATTATATAACTTTAACTCACCTTCCTTTCTATTACGATTGACAATATTGTGACTAAAAATAAAGCCACGATACCCTGTTCTTTGCCCTTGATTATTCGATTCTTTTTCAGTAACCACAACGATAGCAACTTGAAAAGCGAACACAAGAGTGTCATTATCAAAATCAAAAGCATCATAAAAATTAAAATTAGAATGACTCATTATGAATTTTAATGAAATATAGTAAAGATTAGAGAGAAGAAAATGATGAGAAAAAATGTTGAGATATATGAGAATATTTATAGATGGATTATTTTTTAAAATTTTGAAATCTTAGAATGTTGGCGGTTAATTTTTGCCCATTTGAAATTTTAAAATTTAAAATGTTGGCGGTCATTTTTTCAAAGCTTGAATTTTTTTTTTAAAATGAAAAACAAAATTTAAAATGTTAGCGGTTTTTTTCAAAGTTTGAATTTAAATTTACTTTTAACAAAATTAAATTTTTAACAGTAACATATAAAACTAAAAATTAAAAATATTCATATAAATAAATTTTAAATTATATCTTTTAACTTTCATATTACTTCATTAATTTTATATTATTTTTATAAATTACTCATATTAATTATATAATTAATAACATCATAATTATATTATATATAAAATATCTAAATTAGTTATATAATTATATTAATAATATCATGATTTAACATGAAATATATTAAAATATAATTGACTTTTCTAAATAGCTTTTTACCATTGGAATGTATATAATTAAAAAAATCTATATTTACACTATTCAAAAAATCATTTTATCCATTTAGCTTTTTAATATAGCATTTCTCATTGGATATGCTTTTAGTACCGGTTAGTAAAACTATCATTGCAGTCCTTAAATCTCTATAAATATCTATGAGATTATAAAAGTTAATAATTTAATCAAAAACTATTTAAAGTTCAGATTTGTATTAATTAATTAAAATATAATTTAACTAGGAAATTGTTTAAAATTCATATTTAAGTCAGGATTGAAAAAAACATTATTTAGGTGAATAGCACTCTTTGACAGCTGATAGGTGGAAGCTATCATTCCCTACACACAGCACTGAACTCAAACTCTTACTTCTCTACCATGAATCCAGCTAAAAGGAATGGTTGATGCTTGCTTTGCCTTTTCTTGAGCTCTCTCTTCTAACCTTCTAATCCTTGAAGGCAATCTACACACAAAATCTTGAGCCCTGCGTCCTTCACTAGACAAACCTGTCAATCCCGCTACATTCCATCTTCCCACCAAAAATTCTAAATTATCGGCATAGTCCTTGGCAGTATAGACCCCAAGATTCTGGGCAACAGCTGCGAAGTTCTCAAAAAGGTTATCATCCTGACCATCGTACATCAAGAGGGCTGGCATAGCGATTTTTTTCCTCATCATGTCGGCTAAGGCCAGAATAGTAGTATCTGGGTCAATCTCAAACAACTTCTCCGCAATCATGGTGTATGCAATTTCATGGCGCTTTTCATCTGCAGCAATGGTGCCACATATTTGTGCTAGCTTCGCATCTCCATATCTCTTGGCTAGTCTAGCTGTGTTGCCATGAGAGATGAATGTTGCCCTCTCTTGGAATGATGTGTAAATGAAACAGTTGTACGGGTTGTTCTCAAATTTGAAATCCTATAAGAAACACAGACAAAAAGAAAAGATTCAATTATTGAACACTAGTTGTGCTCATGCACGTTCCAGTGTCCTTGATGACAACTAGCATGGAAAAAAAAGGGATATATGAATCAATGGATAACCTTACCATTCCACACCCTATCAAATACTGAATTGTCTTCTCAATCTGTCTCATGTCCACTCGTCCAGATAGGTAAAGATACTTGTTGAGAAGGTCACCGTGCCTGTTCTCTTCAGCAGTCCATCCTCTATTCCAAACTGCCCAAGGAGATAGTGATGCACCGGTCTCGTCCCTGACTCCATCCAGTGTGTTAAGTGCTGTCTGGTATGTTGGAAGTGCTTCTTCTGTGATCATATCTCCCACCAAAACAACAAAGTAGTCATCAGGAAGTTCTTTTGATCTTTCCCTCAATTCCTTCACTTGTTCATAGAAACCTTCGGAGTCAGCTTGTGGCAGGAAATCTTGTGGTTGCCACGATTTCTCAACAGGCTTTAGATGCGTTAAGATGTTCTTCGTAGCCCAACTCTCCAAGGACTTGAATATCTCAATCTTTTCTGGTGGCATGGAATGCGTCACTTGAAAATGGACTTCTTTGGCAGGTCGATAGGAGTCCCTCTTTGTACTCTCCGACCCTCTAAAACCAGTGAATAAAATAGACTTAGAAAGTGTCGTTTTTGCCTTTGCTTTTCTTTGCTAGAATGAACAGCTGGATAATGTTTTGCAGCTGGATACAAATTATAGATGAACAGCTTCAATTTTTTTGTGCTTCAGTTACAATCTTGAGCCTGTCAAACAGACAGCCATAGATTGCTTTAACTCATTAAACAAAATTAAAAATATTATTTTCAGTTAAAAGAAAGAATAATTTTACATTTTTATTTATTTATATTTTTACTAAGAATTTTAAAGTATTTTTAATTAAGAAGAAATTCTTAATACTGTTCAATATTCATAATTTAAAAGAATTTTTTTTAATTTTTAATTTTCCTGAAAAAATGAAGTTTTAACTTCTTTTACTATAAATATCATAGATGAATCATTTTTTTTAAAAAAATATTCTTTTACTGATAAAATCTTGTTTTTATATTTAGCTTTTTATTTACATTTACATCTTTTTACTAATTTTTTTTTCTTATAAATTAAATTTTAAATATGTGTTGTCTTACAAATATGTTGTGTATTCTAAACGTAAAAGTCAGGATGATATATAAAAAGTCAGGATGATATATTCAAGAAACATAATAAATTAAATCAAATCAAATTGATATATATATATATATATATATATATATATATATATATATATATATATATATATATATATATATTCAGTTTTGCATGCTAGGTACGTATCCGCTAGCTAATTTCATAACAAATGAATGAACGTTAGGTAGTTTGTAAATGAATATAAAAAATATTTATATTTTACAAGAAATATATATTCATAATTCCTAGTGTTTATATAAACATAGGGTTTTATTATATAATAAATTAAGTGAAACTCCGGTAAATTAGCTTTTCTAAAATAACATTTGATACTTGGATATTAGACATATGAAACTTAATATGTTAACGAGGTTAATTGTTTTTTAAGTTTTTTATTTTAGTAATTAGTTTTGATATTTATTTTCAATTTTTATAATTAATTTTAATATTTATAAATGTTAGGATAAAATTTAATTTAAAATATAATTATTTTATTAAAAGTCATAATAATTTTAATAGTTATAATGTTTCGAGCTTACTACTACACAAAGAAAAAATATATATAAAATAAAAGTTATTCACTTTAATTTAAATTATAATTGTTCTATATAAATTTGGAAAAAATACATAGAAAACAAATGTATTTTTTGATTTATTTGTATTTTCTTATTATTCTTTAATAGGAATATTAGTTTTATACTAGATGTTTTGTCTCTATGTATACAAATAAACACCTTGAAAGCGTATCCAAACCAAATCAAATTTAATTGTATTGATTTCCAAGCACTTTCTTTAAAAATATATGCCCTCCCTCCCTCTATAGTCTATATACGTTGAGAAAAATAATCTAGCATTGTTGTTCCCGAAACAGAAAAGTAGGCCCTAGCATTCCTTTCCGGCAACATGCAAAGTTTTTACATATTCAACATCCGATACCTGAAATAAGTGTTTGGATGCAGTTTGCAAAACAGGTTCTTGTTTCTTTAAAGAGGAAACTGTGGCATCATTTACTCAGTCTGTGGCAGCTAAAAATTTTAAAACAAAGACCTCTGTACTGGAGTGTGATATTAATGGACCCTGGCCTTGCAGTATCAATATCAATGGACTCTACAAGCTGGAACCATTCATGCAACTGTACCGACATTATTAACTAAATGCTCGTGGTGTTTTTGGGTGGCAAGGACCACTGCATTAAAAATCCATAAACAGCAGTTTGCAACTGGGTTTTTGAGGTGTCCCAACTCACAGGCATGCACTTGAGTTGAGTTGAGTTGAGCCAGTCTCTCTATTTTTTTAAAAAAATATATAATTGCAAGAGCCCTTTGAGTTATAAGGTGGTCGATCTCGCGTCTCGACTTCAAGAATTAATCTTCTTCTCTAATGTTAAGGGTTATGTGACTATAGATCATGTTCTTAGCTGGCTACATATTACTTTGAAAGAAAAAGTAATTCAAGAAATGAAAACAATCTAACCAAAACAAAGGTTGACCCATTTAATTTGTAAGGCCATTAACTACATCAATATTTGTAGTGGTCAACAAATATAGTAGAAGTGGATCAGCATGATTTATCCAGTTATCACGGACATTTACCCTTAAATAAAACCCCAGATAGATGAAGTTTCGTTTTTGTTGAGAAAACTGAAGTTTAGTATGAGAGAGTGAAAGGAAGAAAAATAAAAGGAAAATAAGGAAGAAGAAGAAGAAAAGAGTAGATAGGAACTCACCTAGTAGTGGAGTACTGCATGGTGGAGGCTGCAAATACTTTGGCAGACTTGAGATTGTGGGACGGCAAGGCTACTAGGTTCAGCTTGAGAGCCATTTTTTTTTTTTTTTGAGCTTTGCTTATACTGTATGTCTGGGAAAGAGGAGGAGGAGACGTCGTTGAGGATGTGTTTGGAAGGAGCAGCGTTGGGAGATGTGAAAATGAAGGTGTTGTATGTTTTTTTTTATACTGCACTCAGCTTTAGTCAACTAAATTTCTTTCTATTTTTGCTGGTTTGATTTTTGAGCTATTACGTGGGATGGCGCTTTTTTCTTCAATTAAAAAAAAAAGGGCACTGTTAACGTTTCTTTTTCATAGAAAAAATTAACTATAAACTAAAAAAAATTAATATGCATACCTTGTTAAAAAATTATCCAGACGTTAAGATAAAGATGTTGTTTCCCAGGAAAAAAAAACATCGAATATTTGTTTGAGTTTAAAATTGAATTTATAAAGTTGAAATTTATTTTTTATAAAATTAATCGAAATAAAACATCAAACTCAATTTAAAGTTAATTTAATATAAAATGATAAAATATAAAATAAAAAATAATAATTATTGCAACCTAAATTGTTTTTCTTCTATGTTATATTTATATCATTTTTTTAATATTTTTTTCATTATGTATTGCCTCTCATATTTATAATTTCAAACACCATAACATTGTTTACCAAACATCAATTTTATAAAAGTGAATTGCAATTATGCTTCTAAGTCAAGTCAATTTAATGTTAACTAACAAATTATGATGAAAAGACGGAAAGCTCCTTTTAATAGATTTTTCTGTAATTAAATAATTTTAATATGCGAAAAGTCAAAAGGATTCCAAAGCCGCTGGAAGATAGCTTTAATTATATTTTTCTTGTAGGAGTAGCTAAGTAATTTTAAAATGCAGAAAATCTAAAAGAATATTCTACCCTATATAATTTGGAAATGATGATTAAATTATGGTAATAAAATCAATTTAAAAAATAATTACAGCCATATTCCCCCGACACAAGCCGGACACAAGGGGAGATGATGACTGTGAGAAAGAGTCATGACAATAAGTGTTCCTAGTTGACATAACTTGTTTCACTCTGGTTGCGGCCTTCACGGCGAGTACGAAGTCAACTTGACAAAGCAGTATATTGAGAGAGTGTTTGTTTGTGGTATAAAAGTAATTAATACAGTAAACAGATGTAAGTCCTCCCTGAGTTTTATAAACAATGTAATAGTACAAAGATAAGCCTTTGTTCTTCTAATTCCATCGAGGTTCTTAAGAAGTGTGAAAGCAATGAATTGTCTTCTCTGTTGATGATTCCATCTTTGTCTCTTATGCGCAATGAATTATCTTCCTTCAATATTGTATTTTTATCATTTTTTAATATTTTTTTTATTATAATCTCAAATATTTTTTTTATTATAATTTTAAACCGCAATTATGTCTCTTAGTCAACTTAATATTAATTAAAAAAACCATAATAAAAAAACGGAAAGCCCCTAGAAGATAATTTAGTAGATTTTTTTATAATTTAATAATTTTAATGTGCTAAAAATTAAAAAGACTAAAAAGCTGCTGGAAGATAGCTTTAATTATTTCTTGTTTCAGGTAATTTTAATATGCAGAAAAGCTAAAAGAATATTCTACCCTATATAACTTGGAAATGGTGATTAAATCATGCTAATAAAATCACATTGCCTGAATACTTAGTTGAATTGTTAATTTTTTTTTTCTAGAAGTTTAGAAATATGTGAACGAATTTTTTTAAGTTGATAATATGAAGTTTTGATAAATTAATTATGCTTAAATACAAACTTATAAAATAAAGCTAATAAAAATTTAATATCAATAAAATTATTATATAAAATAAATTGATGATTACAGAATATATCCCAATAGCATTTTTTTTAATCTCAGAAACCTTCATTTTTATTATTTGATATGGTAATTTTTATATAATGTACCAAGAATACTAGTATTTTTCTGAACAACATACGGTAGAATATTACCAGACCATCCATGGACTTTTAGAGAGAAAAACCCACGAACTCTATGTCGCGGGGTCGTGCCGCGACATCATCTGGCAACGACGAAGGCTTTTGTCGTGCCTCCCTAATAAGGTGTTGTGTTGTGTTAGGAAGATTTTTTGGATTTAATCATAAGATTATGATTAATGTTTAGGCGTCGTCACTTAATATTATAGTCACTAGAAACTTATGGTCTACGAGAGTCTGGGTAAGGGATTGATTGTCCAAGAAAAAGACGCATCACCCCTAGTACACCCTACCTAAGATAAGCTGCATTGTTGTTTGATTGTTTTCTAAGTCGGGTTTCTATTTGTTGGTCTTTTCTAAGGTTCAAGGTAGATCTCTCTTCATGAGAAAGTCTGTACCTTATTGAGTTAAATCCTAACCGTTCTAAAATCTGAATTTTAGCATCACATTTTACACCTTGTATATTTAATACATGAGGGTGTATTTTATTGTGTAATTTTACACCCCACATATATTAAAGTATACATTTGGATCCTAGAAAAAAGGTTGGAAAAAGGTTTTTGATATTTTTGTTAAATCCTAATGGATAATCATAAACTGGTTATGATATTCATTTTGCATTTTAAAACGTGAAAAAGATGCAATTTTTATTTTTATGAAGATATGCTGGGAACATTTTAGAATTTGGCTGTATGCATGAAAACATTTTTTTTTGTTTTTAAAAGGGAAAATTAATTTAAAAGTTTTTGAGATTTTTTTTAAATGTTTTCAATTTTTTTTTGAAATATTTCGGAGAAAATCGGGTATTTTAATACTGGATTTGTATTCTACAATGTAAATATACAACCCGATATTATGCAAAATTGGTAGAAAAATATTTGGAAAAATCACAATATTTTGAAATGATTTTTGGATTTTTTTAATATATAATATATTATTATTAGTATTATTATTATATTACAAAATATGTGGGGCTGGCCCGACCCAGATATCTGGGCCGAACTCAGCCCTAGAAAAGGATGGGTCGATCCTAGCCCAAAAATGGTTGGGCCGAGATCGGCCAATGTAATCTTTCTTTCTTTTTTTGGGCCCGGCCAGACCCAGCCACTTGGGCTGGGCCATAATTGGCCCGACCCAAACCATAGGCTAAATTAATTAGCCGCTGCATGCATAAATGAATTTTGCATGCAACAGCCATGACGAGGAAGAACGAGGCGAAGCAGGGACACTACAAGATTTCACAGTTTTACCGACGAAAATATTCCGTCGGTATGTGATTAAGATTTCATCGATAATATATTTACCGATGTCCACACCGACGGAATAAGTCCGTCGGCTTTTCTTTTGTCGGCAATACCATAGTCCTCGCTATATCAGTCGACAAAAAAAAAACATTTGCCAATGGTTTTACAGACGGAAATTGCGCGCCAAAAAAAAAGTTTCCCGCTTGAAATATACTGACGGACTTAGCCTATCGGTGATTGTGTGATAGACCGACGGATTCAAACCATCGATAAAATTGTCGGTGAATGTTTGGAATACCGATCGAAGATATCCGTCTGTATATTCGTCGGTCATTATGGCGAGCCATTGTAAAATACCGACGGATTAAGGCCGTCGGTAAAATGGTCGGTGAATCCATAATACCAACCAAATATATCCGTCTGTAAATTCATCGGTGAATGTGGCAGCTACTGTCAAATGTCGACGGATATATTCCGTCGGTAAAACCCTCTCGTGATTATTTTTAAATATGTTTTTAAAAAATTATTTAGAATACATAATATAAAATTATATAAATTAATGGTAATAAAAACCAATTATGCAAATAAAAGTTTTATTAAACATCAAAAACAAAAGAAATAAAGTTAAATAATATTCATTACAAACTGAATGTGTTTAAAAAAAATATTAAATTAACTATTAAAGTTAAATAATATTCATTACAAATTAACATAATGGCGGAGCTGAAGGAGGAGGAGGAGGCTGGTTGTTATACGGCAAAAAAGAAGGAGGCGCACATGTATCACCACTCTGTGATGCCATGTTCATGACAAATTTGCGAAGCTGGTCATGGTCCGCTTTTGTTGTGCATTCTCCGCTTTGAGTTGTGCAGACGCCGCTGATAGGTGGTCGTGTTTTTCGGTGAGCTGAGCTGTGTGTTGCTGCAAGGCCACGAACTCCTTAGATTGGGTGCTCGATGCGATTGGGAGCTCCCAACGGTTGAAACACTACGGGCCGCCCACAAGTTCTCGGCCGTAGTGTTGGAGAGCCCGTAAACCCGATTTTTATCGGGTCCACCATATGATCCAACCTCCATCCACAAATCCAAATCGAATTTCGGATGGGTCAAAGGATCGTCCCCATATCTCTCCCTCAACCGGCTATTATAGGTCTCCTGAAAATAAAAAAAGTAATCATCATATTCAATTCAATAAAAATAATAACTTACAAAATAAAATGGTTGAACAAACATACCATGAAGTGTTGAGCACGGTTGTCAACGAATTGTTGCACCCCCTTATGGCAGTCTTGACTCCGCACGTGCATCTCTACAAATAGCTCCATCGGGCTCAGCTCACATCCAAGAGACGTAGCCTATAACGAAAAAAGATTAATTAACAACAAATTAATTTAACAATGTATTTCATTTAAATTAATCTGACCATCTATTTCGCATATGCAGCAAACGGAATGGAGCCGCCAGTGTGCGTTGTCACCGAGCCATGAATTGGCCAATTCCGGTTGCCAGCACCGGACTGTGAGCGTCGTGTGAACCGCTCAAACATCACGTGCTCAAGATAGTGCGGCCATATATCTTCCGGGATGTATATCGGTTTGAAATCCCTCCAAACCGCCACGTCGTTCCAGCCTTGGAGACCCCTATCTCTCGTGGTTTTTTTTTGCTTTTTTTTGTGATTCATACCAAAAATCACGCAACCTACTTCCATAGTGAGAAATTAGAAGTTGAAACATAAATTTTTTTTCTAAAAAAATCTTGTATTATTTTCGATGTTACCTAGTTGCCGCATTATTTTCCCACACCCTCCTCACAACTTTATCATGCGTCCTGTCCCAGGCGAATTTGTGTTGTGTATAAATAATTAGATAAATAAAAATAATAATTTATTTACAATTATATTATTAAATTATTAGAAATAAGCTGGAAATTAGAAATTAACACCAACCTCAAATCTGTTAAACCATGCATCGAGTTGAGGTATCCATTCGGATGTCCTGGATACCTGACTTCATTGAAATAATGGAATCTCCATCAATGATTTAAACGCCGATGATATTACTCGGGCGGCCTCAATGTTTGAGAACCTGAAAATAAATTAAATTCATGAAATATTGATTATTTGTTCATAAATTATGTTATAATTTAAAAGAAAAAACTAAAACCTTAACAAACTTATATTGAAAGGTCGTCCTTCCACTGTGCCTCGTACTTACGGGTGAACTGATTCCGCTGCGAAGGCATGCCACCTCTGCGCTGTGAACCCGCGCTGGAAGAGCCAATATCGATTGACGGTGCAGGTGGTGTAGGTGCCTCTTCTTGAGAGGCACCTAAGGATACGTCATCCTCGCTACTAGAAGAACTAGCTGCGACCATACGTGAGCGACCAGCTCTGATTTTCGTTATACGCATCTACACAATTGTATACTAATAATTATATAATTAAATTCAAATGTTAAAAAAGATTCAACAACACCTCCCCTATACTGGATACTACCCAAATCCACAAACCTGCAAATATTGACAAAAACCACAACCAATTGACTCCATCTATACTAATCTTGTATATAACATAACATCTATACATATAACATTCATACTAATTACAAGGTAAATTCAACATTAACAATTACAATTCAACAAATTATTCAATCATTATATAAATACAAACAATAAAAAATATTCAATAATTTCAAAAAAAACTCTAGACTAACAATTAAAATTAATGCAAATAATTAAACACAAATCATGCAATAATGTAGTAAAATTACTAATTATTCCAACATATTCAATTACTTATTCTAAGGTAAATTCAACATTAACAATTACAATTCAACAAATTATTCAATCATTATATAAATACAAACAATAAAAAATATTCAATAATTTCAAAAAAAACTCTAAACTAACAATTAAAATTAATGCAAATAATTAAACACAAATCATGCAATAATGTAGTAAAATTACTAATTATCCCAACATATTCAATTACTAATTCTAAGGTAAATTCAATATTAACAATTACAATTCAACAAATTATTCAATAATTATGCCAATACAACAATAAAATATATTCAATAAATTCAAAAAAAAAACTATAGACTTTAGGAATGAAACATGCTTACCTTAATAATGTGTTGATTTCAAGACTTTATCTACATTATAAAAATACACCAAAACAAAAAACACAAAAAATAAAAATAGCTAAAACATAAAAAAACCCTTAAAGTAAATGAAATAGAGGAAACACATACCTTTTAATCTGATGAAGATTTACAAGAACAGTTGCTAGAGTAGGTGAAAGCCTTGAAGAAATCAGAGGAAAAAAATCAAAATTGAAGGTGAAGAACGGAAGAGATGAAAAAATGAACTGAAGGGGCGGTCGCTGAGATTTATAGGGCAGTTTTACCGACGGATTCACCGATGAAAAATAAAAAAAAATATTATTTTAATTTATTCTGTCGGTGACGTTCGAAAATCCATTGGTAATTTTTGAATTTTGCACCAACATTTTTAATTACCCTCAATATTTTTCGCAGTCCGTCGGTAAATTCACGCGGTCAGAGATGCATTTAATGCACCGCCCTTTGGAATTCACACAGTCCGTCAGTGATTTTGTCGGTAATATTATCTGCCGACAACTTACCGACGGTCTTTATTCTATCGGTCAAGTCGTCGGGGATTGTGGCATTTCAAGTGATTATTTTCGAACTTTTTGTGAAATGCCGACGGATAAAATTCCGTCAGTATTGCTGACGGATAACATTCCGTCGGTATTGGCGTCGGTAATTGTGGCATTTCAAGTCATTATTTTTGAACTCTTTGTGAAATGCCGACGGAATGTTATCCGTCGGTATACGCATCGGTAAGTGTGGCATTTCAAGTAATTATTTTTGAACTCTCTGTGAAATGCTGACGAACCTTATTCCGTCGGTATGGACGTTGGTAAGTGTACAAGAAAGATTATATTTGTATTGCCTATTTACCTTCCTACAAACACTTAAATGATAAACTATCCATCGCACAAAATAATAACAACAGTGCTTAAACAATATATATTTCGTGTTACTAAATATATCATCCAGAATCTATATTACATGAAAAAAAGGTTTTACACAGGGCTTCATTCTGATAGTTAGTCAGAATTTTCATTGAATAGTCATCACCTTCATCGCAATCTTTAATATGATCATCATCTTCATCGACATTTGCTTGTCTGTTAGAGTTCAAAACAACATTCAACTCCTCTGCGTCAACATCATAAACAAGAAGGGGCAACTCGATATGGTTCAACCAACTCACTAACTTGAAAGACTTCATCTCGCATACTTGTGTCCTCGTTCTCATCCTGAACAAGCTCGACAAGACCCCTGGGTTTTGTTTTTAAAACGGACAACCAATCCACTCTTGATCGATCATTTCTAAAAGAAGGGGTGTATGTGTAATAAACTTGTTGACATTGCTTTGTGAAAACAAAGACATTGTTTACGTTGCGGAGTCTAGCTTTTGAGTTGATTTTGACCAGACCATAGTGCGGATCAACTCTGATTCTTCTATCAGTCGTGTCATACCAATAGCATTTGAATAAAAACACTCTATTCTACTCGCTATGATATTGCAGTTCGGCGACCTCTTCTAATCTACCATAGTAGTCAACTTCTAACTCACTACTAGTCGATCCCTTAACACAAACACCGCTGTTGTATGTCTTTCTACCATACCCGTATTCTTCAGTATGGAAAACATATCGATTGACAAAATACCCGTTGTAGCACTTAACTTTTCTTTCAGGGCCCAGGCTTAGTGAAGACAATGACTTAGCAGCACCCTTCCCATTTGATAAACCTTGTATATAATGTACATCAATGAACAGTAAACAAGAATCACGTAATGACATGCATACAATAATTTTGCAAGTGAGAATGAGTTTGTGATAGTGCTTACATATGTTCGAACTATGTGGCAAATTGTTCATCTTGTAATTGAAAGATCTGGGATTCGGTCAGCTGTGAGTTATTGGACAACAAATATTATCGATGTTCCCTGCAAGTGGTAATGAGTGTATTATATTACAATATATAATTAACAAGTATATTATTGACAAAGTTTAATTAGTATTACACATATATACACTTACTGAATTAAAGGTCTCAACTCATCACAGTTAAATAGAACATAATTGTGTGCTTGTTTAAACTCTATTTCTGACAAATATGAAGCTCTTATGGTATTTTTAGGTGTGGGTCATCCAGGATTGGAGAATATTGACAAGTTTCCACCGGAAGACACTTCACCGCCATCATCATGCCGTGGAACGCGATTGATTCTCGTTCTCAGATAAGGTTCGAAATAGTACGAGATAAATGTTGAGATCTCCTTAACAATATAGGCCTCACATATTGAAGCCTCAACATGCGCCTTGTTCTTAACCTTTTTCTTGAGATTGAACAAGTACCTGTATTGAATTAATCAAATATTTTCAATGAAGAAAAACAAAGAAAATACTTTTATATATGAATTACATTGCAACTGTAATATCTAACCGTTCGAATGGGTACATCCATCTATACTGGACCGGTCCTCCAACTTTTGCCTCGAACGGTAGATGTATGGGGAGATGCTCCATTGAGTCAAAAAATAATGGAGGGAATATCATCTCAAGTTTGCATAGTGTCTCGATGATATTCATTTCAAGCCTCTCAATGTGATCAACATTCAACTTGCTGGAGCATAAATCTCTAAAGAAATTACTGATCTTTGTGAGTGCATTCTATATTCCCTTTGGCAACAAATCACGAAAAGCTAATGGGATGAGTGTTTGCATAAACATGTGGCAGTCATAACTCTTTATTCCATACAATCTGCATTCCTCTATATTAACCAGCCTTGATATGTTCAAGGCATGTCCATCCGGAAAACACAGACTATTAAGCCATTTGTAGACTAGTAGTTGTGTGTTTTTCTCTAACATGAAGCTTGCTCTTGGTTTTGCGACCCGTGACTCATCACAAACCAACTCCATATTTTTACGGTTACAGAACAACGCTACATCCAATCTAGCCTTGATGTTGTCCTTTGTCTTTCCCTTCACATCCATGACGGTGTTGAAAATGTTCTCAAACACGTTCTTTTCAATGTGCATGACGTCAAGGTTATGGCGGAGAAGATTGGTCTTCCAATAAGGAAGCTCCCAAAAGATACTTCGCTTTACCCAATTATAGGTCAAACCAAAACCAGGGAACTTCTGCTTACCTGATTGGAGACTAAAGACAATGTCACCATACAATTTTACAACATCATGCAATTCTTCACCAGAAAGACGCGGGGGTGCAACATCCTTTTCAACTCTGTCAACAAAGAAATCTTTTCTCGTTCTTTCTGCACCTATGATTATGTGGCAAGAAACGACGGTGACAAAAAAAAGAAGCTTTACCTCCGTTTCTTAGCGTGAATGCCTTGTTGTTTTCCATGCAGTATGAACATGCTAGTTTCCCATGCGTGCTCCAACCAGAAAGCATTTCATAAGCTGGAAAATCATTGATAGTCCACAACAAAGCCGCTCTCATAACAAAATTCTGTTTCCTCGAGATGTCATAAGTCAAAGCTCCAAAGGACCACAACTGTGTTAACTCATCAATCAACGGACGAAGACAAACATCTATATTCCACTCCGGATTGCTCGGACCTGGTATGACCATAGATAAAAACATGAACTCGGCCTCATACACATCCTTGGTGGCAAGTTATAAACCGTCAGTATGACCGGCCAACAAGAATAAGGAGCAAAGAAATGACCCGAATGGGTTGAATCCGTTTGTACACAACCCAAGACGCACGTTCCTTGATTCAGTTGAAAAGTGAGGATGCACACTATTAAAGTGTTTCCACGCTTCGCCATCAGAAGGATGCACCATCACTCCATTAACCACATCATGTGATTGGTGCCATGACATGTGCTCAACAATTCTTGGTGACATGAATAACCTTTGCAGTCTAGATGTGATTGGGAAGTATCCAAGTTTTTTATATGCCACTAGAGTCTTTCCCTTACCAGTTCTGGGTTTGTAACGGGAATGCCCGTATGTCATGCACTCGGTCATCTCAGCATTTTCAAGGTAGTATAACATGCAAAAGTTAGGGCATATGTCAATTTTCTGGTATCCTAAACCGAGGGATTTCATCATGGACTTCGCAAAGATAGAAGTTCTCTTTCGGCTGTTCCTTCGGGTAAAATGCTTCTCGCCTATTCAATAATCTTGTCATACCCGGCCTCACTCAACCCGTGATCTGACTTGATGGTGAACACCAGTGCTACGACCGATAGTTTACTGTAGTTCGTGTAGCCATCCCATAATGGTTCGTCATAATCTTTCAACAAATCAAAAAACCTAGCTGCATCTACCTTAGGTTCTTCTTCTACAATTGGACATTGACTGACATTACCTTGATTCATTCTCATTGCATCCATAACCATATTCCTGTAAGGATTAGTGTTGTCATTTGCTGCTTCATGCACGTTGCTAGCACTAGAAGTTGACCCAACCACCCTTTCTTCCATTCTCCTCTTATTAACAAATACTTCTCCATTTGCATACCAACACTGGTAATTCTCCATAAAACCTTTCTGTAGAAGATGCATCGTTACAACATCTTGATGCAGATAGTTTTTATTTTGACACTTCCTGCATGGATACCTAATATCGCCTCCAAGTAAAATTTCGGGAATAGATGTTGCGAAATTAATAAAACCTTGAACCCCGTTACAATAATCCATCCTTCACAATCCTTAGGGTGAATCTCGATACATCCATGACCGATCATCCATGACTTCTATTGAATTTCTATAAAATTATGATGACAACATGTATTAATTAACTATATTAGGTAAATAAATTTGCAAAAATATTGGTTTACCTTGAGATTATCCAACAAACCAATTACAACTTCTCATAAATATTAAATATTCGTTCTCAATTATAAACGTCCATACAAATTAATACATATATCAATTTACAAAAATTACAACTCCGCAATACCATTGATGATAAAAATTAAAACGGACCCATTAAACAAGCTATTAATTATTTCAAAACAACATATGTAATTCGGTAATTCAATAAAGTTTTAACAATTTAGAAACAAATACGATCTTACAAAATCTAAAACAAACCATAACAAGTATAAAATTATACATTCATATACTACAAGTTTGTTTGAGAAATAACAATAAAACATGTACATTTACTAACAAAATACATATACTAAAAAAAAATAAAAACCATGATATTTAAATGTTAAAATTTAAAAAGATAGAATTACTTACAAAAACTGATAAAAATCCATAGGTAAATCAGAACACGGATGCTATGACAAGAAGACTTCAAGATATATGACTTGTTGTGCTGAGAAGAGGGAGATTTTTTTTTTTGGGGGCTGGTTGTTTGCAGTTGGGGAGAGTTTAGACGAGGAAGAAGAAGGAGAAATAGGGGAGGATAGGGTCGAGTGAGAGGGGATATATTAACTTTTTCCGACGGATTCACCGACGGAATATTCCGTCTGTGATTCCGTCGGCTACTCTGATGGTAAATAGGGCATGTCACCGTACGGAGCTGCCGTTTTGAATCCCTCGGTGATTCTATCGGCATTTTCATCGGTGAATCGGTCTCCTCACCGTACGGAGCTGACGTTTTGAATCCCTCGGTGATTCCGTCGGTAAAAAATACCCGCAATAACCTCCATGTCAGCGAACCACCCCTGTTTTTTTTTATTTCTCAATATTCCATCAGTAAGTCCGTCGGTAAATACTGTCGGTAATGGCGACCTCAAATTGCCGATGGAATTATTCCGTCGGCAATTTCGTTGGTATTAAGTGAATTTCTGGTAGTGGGAGGAGAAAGTTGCCTGGCGTGGGGGTCTCGGGCATGATGAGGTGGTTCGGCCGGTGGCTCAGGAGGCGTCGACTGAGGTGATGGTGGCCGGAGTCGGCTGTGGGAGGAAGAAGAAAAAGTTGCAGAGGAGAGAGAAAGGCTGGAAGGAGAAGAGAGAGAGCCGCGATGGTTGCTTGGTGGTCGGTTGGTCGTTGTGTTGGCTTCTTGTGGTGTAGCTAGCGGCGGCCTTGGTCGGTAGCTGGAACGGCAGAGAGAGAGAGGGGGAGAAGAAATTGCGTAAACCAGGGGTGGAGAGGCCGATTTTTGGTCGATTTTGGACCCGATTTTCTCCTCTCCTCGGACCCTAACATCCACCTCTATTTATTGGCGAGGGAAGAGGGCAATCTTGTCTACACTAAGGAAAAATTTCAGCCCTTGATTCAATTGGGAAGGATCCCAACCGTTGGTTCAAAGTAGGCATGGTGCACTGTCAAACCTGCAGTTGCAGGTGCCGCCGAGTTGGCCTCTTTGAGGTGGTGCCATGCCCGTTTCTTTGCCAGTGAGCCGATGACGACCATACCTAGACGTAGAGGGATGTCTTATGATTTATTTCGTGCAAGTTTTGTCAAATTTGGTGGACATTAGGTACATTAAATGCAGCTGCAAAGTAGGTAACCAGACCAGTTTTTCAGGAAAAAAAATGAAGAAGGTAATTAACAGTGTTGAACGACGCATCGTCTCGACCTTTTTTTTTCTTTTATGAAACAACGTCGTTTTAGGTTTGAATTAGAGATTTTTGCTGATCTTCAATTTCATCCTCCAGCTTACAGTGACGTGCAATTATACCCCTAATTGACCATAGACTTTCGATTTAATGCGATTAAGCCCCTAAGAACTTCAATTGGAACCCCAAAGTTACACGCCTATTGCGATTTGGTCCTTAGTCTTGGATTTATGCAATTTAACCCCTAATTGACCATTAAACTTTCAATTTCTTCAATTTCACTCTCGGTTTTTGTCAATTAAACCCCTATAGTTTGACGCCTTTTGTAGATTGGTCATTGACTGTGAATTTTGTCAATTTAATCCCTAATTGACCCCAAAACTTCATTTTTCTTGCAATTTTGCCCCTGATTTCAATCAATTAATTTGGAAAAAAAAATTAAATTTGATCTCTTAAAATTCCAATCTTCTCAATTAAGCCCAAATTAGGCTCTCAAACTTAATTTTTCACCAATTAAGCCTCAAATAAAATTAATTTGACCTATTTAAAGTATAATTAAGTCATTGCACTTAATTAAATCCTTTAATTGGACCCAAATTAATTCTTAAATATAATTAAAATTTAATTTGGCCCATGATTAAATCAAATTGGCCTATTAAAAATATAATTATTTCCTTGAACTTGATTTTTATGCAAATTCGTCCAATAATCATTTAATTTGACCCTAAATTTGTATTTTTCCATTTTTAGGCATGATGGGGTACAATTAAGCCTTAAATTTCCTCCAAAATTACTACTTAATTCCCCAGTCTGTTTTCTCTACTTTTCCAGTCTTTATTTGATTTTTTTTATTTTTTTAAAAAATAAATTTTAAGGAATAACCACACTCTATATCCGAAATGCATATTTCAAACATCAGCTTAGTCAATCTTGTGAAAACCTTTTTAGAACACACAAGTTGTTTTATTAGTAATTAAAAGTGCATTTTTATCAAAGTTTTATATCATTATTTTGCACTTGAAGTATCAATAACTCCTTAATTAAAACATGTTTTATAATAACAAGTCTGATACCATAAGATACCTTTGATTTATGGTAAATGTTCATCTTAAATGCAGGCCTATCACATAAATGAAAGGATTGATTGATGAGTTTAACTACTGAAATTGAGAAGACAAAGAGAGGGCCAAACTTAGAAAAGAGATGATGGTTCAGTCCAAACTGGAACATTGTTCGGTCATCGGGTCATATATGGAGCTGTAGATCTTGAATTTAGGTCTGCTCTATATGGATGACATAGGCCTAAAACTTTCATGAGGAGTCCAAGATTTAAAAAGGCCGTTTTCAAGTCCAAATTGTAGCAATAATGGAGAAGTCCGAATATGTTCTGTAGCCCAGACATAATCGTTCAGTATTCAGCCTATATCTCAAGTTCTAGAAGTCCAAATGACCTCCATTTTTTTTCCTGGAAAGCTAAGACAATTTCCTAGAACTGTCATGATTTAAGTCTGTTCAAATTCTGACGTTATCAATGACGTTTTCTTCAGATAAGAAGATAAGGATTGTCACCAAGTCAAGATGTGGCCACCCACTCAACAATTAGTCATCAAATCAATAGTTCCAAATTTTGGCCTATAAAAGGAGGCATTTGCCATACATTTAGGCATCTTGGTTTTTAGATCAAGATCATGTTCTTGCTCTCTCTCTTTATATTTTTGTAATGCTTAAGTTTTGTTTATATTAATCTCTTGTTTATGCTTTTCATTTCCTTTCCTTTACTTAGTTAACTTATATCTTATTTATGTTCTTATCTTGTTTATTTATGTTTCTCTTCTTCATTATGTTTAGCTAAGTTTATTATGTCAAGGTGAGAAGGTTACACTAATGGTGTAAGAATAAGTATAGTATAAACTCAAAATAAACTTTAATGTTTGATACTAACATGTTTTGTATTTGTTATCTTATTCACTCTTAATACTTTGCTTGTTAAATAGTTAATCTAGATTTATATTATATAACCTTGGTACAACAAATACTTGACACTTTCATATCCCAAACCGTATGGTATAACCGACACATGTGCTATGAAAGAAACTTGATTTGTTGTTAACATAAGTTATAATCATAAATACCTGACAACATTTACAACTATTAGCATTATTCGAATAAGATAACTAATGTAATCATGTTAACAATTTATAATCCGATTGGAACCTCCTTTGTGTGTGGTTTCTAGTTGAATAATAAGAATTTATACTATACTTGTTTGAAATACCCTTAATGAATCCTCTAACCTTGACAATTGTTTTTATCATTGTTTAATCCTTATATCAATATCACATTTCAAAGCTCTCTTTAACTTATTATTATTATTATTATTATTATTATTATTATTATTATATAGTTAACCTTCCTGTGGTTCGACCCCGGTATTGCTGGGTTATTTATTAGTTCGACACTCCTACACTTGGGAGAAGACATCAACTCTTTTGGTCGTGTCAAGTTTTTGGCGCCGTTCTTTGGGAAGGTAAATTCTTGTATAAATTATAATACTTATTTTATTTTCTATTTTCACTTTTCATTTTATGTAACTTTTGTTTCTTTTGTTTTGTTTCTTTTTCTTTTCTTCCTTTTATTCTCTTCCTACACGTGCATGAGTTTGGTCACGTATATTAAGTGGTAGACTTTGTAGAGTATCCTCATTATTTTCAGAAAATATGGCCGAAGAAGATAACCAGTCGCTTCATAATGAGAATAATGAGAATAATCGTGTTAGAACACTTAGAGATCACATGAATCCTACAAGAACAAGTGCACCCTTATGCATAATTTTCCCTCCTGATGCATCTCATTTTAATTTTAAGCCAGTCATTATTCAACTTTTATCTTCTTTTCATGGCTGAGATTTAGAAAATCCATACTTGCATTTAAGGGAATTTGAGGAGGTCTGTAACACCTATAATGACTTAAATTGTAGCATGAACACCATTAGATTAAAGATTTTTTCTTTTTCATTAAAAGATAAAGCTAAAACATGGCTATTAATTTTGAGACCAGGATCCATTCGTGATTGGGATAAAATGCAACAATAATTTTTAAAGAAGTTTTTTCCATCTCACAAAACAAACTCTTTCAAAAGACAAATCATCACTTTCACTCAAAAACCAGGAGAAACATTTTACCAATGTTGGTATAGGTATCGAGACTTGCTTAATACTTGCCCTCATCATGGTTTTGAAACATGGAGATTAGTTTCATATTTTTATGAAGGGTTAACACCTAGAGATAGGCAAATGGTTGAATTGATGTGCAATGAAACCTTTGAAGATAAAGACCCGAATGAAGCAATGGAGTACCTAGAATTGCTAGCTGAAAATGCTCAAAATTAGGATACTACAGGCACTTATGAGGCACCAAGTAAAACCCAACCTCATACATCTAGTGGAGGTATGTACAACCTTAGGGAAGATCATGACCTCCAAGCCAAGTTTGCATCTTTAGCTAGAAAAGTCGAGGCACTAGAATTAAAAAAGAATGGTCAATTAAAATCTGTTCAAGACATTGTATGTCAAATCTGTGAAACCAATGAACACTTAACCAATGACTGTCCAACTTTGCCTTCTTTTAAGGAATGCCTCCATGAACAAGCCCATGCTTTAAATAGTTTTCAAAGGCCCAATCATAACCCATACTCGCAAACATACAACCCTGGTTAGAGAAATCACCCAAATTTCAGTTGGAAGAGTGATAACAATAATGCACAAACTTCATAGCCACCATTTCAAGCACATCATAATTTCTAAAATTCTCATGGATATGCACCTTATTATGCTCCACCTCCTAGAAGAAATCTTGAGGAAACATTGCATGCATTCATTGAAAAGTAAGAGACAATCAACACTCAACTTGCTCAAAGCATGACAAATTTTAAAGATACTCTTGCAAAATTGACATCTGCTCTCAGTTTTCAAGAGAAAGGTAAGTTTGCATCTCAACCACAGCAAAATCCCAAGGGGCAATACAATGCAAATGCAAGTAGTTTTGGAAGCCAACACATGGATCAAGTTAAATCAGTCATTACTCTCCGCAGTGGTAAGGTTATTGAAAAACCCTTTGCTGGATGCTATTAAACAGGTTCCTTCTTATGCTAAATTTTTGAAAGATCCGTGCACCTTGTGAAGAGAAAACTGAATGTGAAAAAGAAAGCCTTTTTAGCCGAACAAGTAAGTGCCATTCTTCAGAACAGTAATGCTTTGAAATATAAAGACCCTGGTTGTCCTACAATTTCTTGCTTTATTGGAGAACATAAAATTGAAAGAGCTTTACTTGATCTCGAAGCTAGTGTGAATTTACTTTCATATTCGGTTTTTCGAGTCTTAATCTAGGTGAGTTAAAACCAACTTCGTAACTCTTTTACTTACTGATAGATCCGTAAAAGTGCCTAGAGGAATAGTTGAAGATGTGTTAGTACAAGTTGATAAATTCATTTATCTTGTGGATTTTATTATCTTGGATACACAACCTGTTGAAGCATATTTCATTTCCTGTTATTTTAAGACGTCCATTTCTTGCAACTTCAAATGCATTGATTAATTGTAGGAATGGATTGATGAAACTATCATTTGGAAACATGACATTGGAGATGAATATTTTCAATATTTGCAAGCAACCTGGAGATGATAATGATTTACGGGAAGTGGACTTTCTTGAAAAATTAGTTCATGATCAATTTCAAACCACTTCCGGTGAAACCGAGATTGATGAATCGATGATTTGTAAATGGTTTATTTTCAGGAAGAATCAAAGGCAAATAGTTGGAGACCAAAAATTGAGGAATTGCCATCACGATCAATTGAGTCCATACCTTCAAGTGTTCAACCACCAGAACCTAATTTGAAGCCATTACCATTCAATATCAAATACTCATTTTTGGGAGAAAATTAAACTTTTCCGGTAATAATCTCTTCCAAACTTAATGCATATCAAGAAGGTAAGTAATTACAAACTCTGAAAATGCACAAAAATGCATTAGGATGAACCATAGCTGATATAAAAGGAATTAGTCCTTTGATTTGCACACACATGATTTATTTGGAGGAAAATGCTAAACCTTCTAGAGAAATGCAACGAAGGCTTAATCCTAATATGAAAGAAGCAGTGAAAAATAAAGTCATTAAGCTTCTAGATAATGGAATCATTTATCCTATTTCTGACAACAAATGGGTAAGTCCTACCCAAGTTATACCCAAGAAGTCTAGAGTCACTGTGATAACAAATGAGAAAAATGAGTTAATTCCAACTAGGACTATTACTGGTTGGCGCATGTGCATTGACTATAGAAAACTTAATTCAATGACTAGAAAAGATCATTTCCTTTACCTTTCATGGATCAGATCCTAGAAAGAGTTGCAGGTCATAAATTTTATTGTTTCCTAGATGGCTATTCAGGTTACAACCAAATTGAAATTGCATTGGAAGATCAAGAGAAGACTACTTTCACATGTCTATTTGGTACTTTTGCATATCGAAGGATGCCTTTTAGATTATGTAATGCACCAGCCACATTTCAAAGATGCATACTCAGTATATTTAGTGATATGGTTGAACGTTTTCTTGAGATTTTTATGGATGATTTTTCTGTTTTTGGCGATTCATTTGATGATTGTTTGACTAACTTAGAAAAGGTTTTGAGCAGGTGTGAAGAGAAAAATCTTGTATTGAATTGGGAAAAATGTCACTTTATGGTAACAAACAGAATTGTACTTGGTCACATTGTTTCATCGAAAGGAATTGAGGTTGACAAATCTAAAATCGAGTTAATTGCTAACTTGCAAACACCAAAATCTGTTAAAGATGTTAGATCATTCTTAGGACATGCTGGTTTTTATAGAAGGTTCATCAAAGATTTTAGTGTGATTTCTAAGCCCTTGAGTAACCTTCTAATAAAGGATAATGTTTTTGAATGGATTGAACATTGTGAAGAAGCCTTTGTTAAACTTAAAAACTTGCTTACTTCTGCTCCTATCATTCAACCTCCTAATTAGTCATTACCTTTTGAAATTATATGTGACGCTATTGATTATGCCGTGGGTGCTGTCTTGGGACAAAGAAAAGATAAGAAACCTTATGTGATTTACTAGGCAAGTAAAACTTTAAATAGTGCTTAAATGAATTACACCACCACCTGAAAAAGAATTACTTGCGGTAGTATTTGCATGTGAAAAATTCAGGTCTTATCTTGTTGGCTCACCTGTTGTTGTTTTTAGTGATCATGTAGCATTAAAATATCTTCTTTCTAAGAAAGATTCTAAGGCTAGATTGGTGCGATGGATTTTGTTACTTCAAGAATTTGATATCACAATCAAAGACAAGAAAGGCACCGAAAATGTTGTTGCCGATCATTTGTCAAGATTGACTACAGATTCGAAATCTGATATCACACCAATCGATGATTACTTTCCTAATGAATCTTTACTTTTTGTCTCTACATTGCCTTGGTTTGCTTATATTGTTAATTTTCTTGTTTCAGGACAATTGCCAGCTCATTGGAGTACCCAAAACAAAAGAAAGTTCTTGAACGAAGTGAAGAACTTTTATTGGGATGACCCTTATTTATTCAAATATTGTCCTGATCAAATATTTCGAAGATGCATTCCTGATAATGAGGTAAGTAATGTCATTAAATTTTGTCATTCTGAGGCATGTGGGGGTCATTTTTCATCAAGAAAGACAACTGCAAAAATCTTACAAAGTGGATTTTACTGGCCCACCATGTTCAAGGACTCACATGCATTCTGCAAGACTTATGAGAATTGTCAAAAGTTGGGATCTATTTCAAAACATCACATGATGCTTTTAAATCCTATTCTTGTCATTGAGATCTTTGACTGTTGGGGTATAGATTTCACGAGTCCATTTCCTCTATCATTTGGTTTCTTGTACATATTAGTCGCAGTAGATTATGTTTCAAAATGGATAGAGGCAATTCCAAGTCGAAACAATGATCACAAAACAGTGATAAAGTTTTTGAAAGAATATATTTTGAGTCGGTTTGGAATCCCTCGAGCCATGATAAGTGATGGTGGAACACATTTCTGCAACAAGTCATTTGAGTCTTTAATAAAGAAATATGGAATCACACACAAAGTTGCCACCCCTTATCATCCTCAGACAAATGGACAAATAGAACTTGCTAATAGGGAGATCAAACAGATCTTGGAGAAAACAGTAAACCCTAATAGGAAAGACTGGTCTTTAAGACTTAATGATGCACTTTGGGCTTATCGAACTGCTTATAAAACATCATTAGGTATATCACCCTATAGACTATTCTATGGAAAACCTTGTCACTTGCCTGTGGAACTTGAACATAAAGCTTATTGGGCTATTAAAGCTTTCAATTCAAACCTTGATGATGCTAGTCAACTATGAAAATTACAGATAAATGAGCTTGAGGAAATACGAAATGATGCATATGAAAATTCAAGAATTCATAAAGCAAGAATCAAAGAGTTTCATGACAAGAAAATACTGAGAAAAACATTCAATGTTGGTCAAAAAGTCTTGCTTTATAATTCTCGACTCCTTGTATTTCCTAGAAAGCTAAGATCAAGATGGAGTGGTCCTTTTATTGTGAAACATGTGTAGCCATATGGGGCCTGTTGTATCGAGAATCCAAAGAATGGTAATGTTTTCAAGGTAAATGGACATCGTTTGAAAGTTTACTTTGACAATTTTTCAATTGAAAATGACTCCATTGAATTGGGTGATCCTGTATATAAAGATTGATTCTTTTTCTCACATTGTTTTTGTGTTTCTTTTTGGTGTGACCTTTGTTTTGCTAGTTTCTCTCACCCCGGTCAAATGACGGATAACGGTACTCCGTGACTTTTAAGTCGGTTCTTTCAGTTTCCCATGATAACTAATATCTGTGTATATATTTGTTCAATTCCTTGTTCCTTCTCTTTTCTTTGCATCTCTTTTCCACTTCTCATCTAAAAAAAATGGACACCACTCTTGAAAAATTGAAAAAGTATTTTCCTGCTTTGCCTCCAAATGTGATTGCAAAAATTTACCATTCTAGGTGTGCAAGATTGAGGTTGTTAATGAATAATGGAATTCCTGAAGATATTCGCTGGCTAATTGAAGCAAAGGTCCGATAATCAGGTGAGTCCTCCAATTCTTTCATTTCATACATGCTTGGAACAGGTAAAAGCACTTTTACAAAGAAACGTCGTGCAAAACGACCAAAAGTCTATCACAGATGTGCCAGATGGACTTGTAATGCAACATGTCATTCTTTAGGAATGGTATCTGTAAATCGTGAAGATAAAATACAATTCATTAAGGATGACCTGAGTAAGGGGTCTTTAGATAATCTTCTATTGACTCTTGAGACACATCCTAGTGGAGATGTGCATCGTGCAATTCATAATTTATGGCTACAATTCCATAAAGAACATTATCTACTTAGTCTTGGGAATCTGACTATAAAAGACCCCGTTTGTCAGTTTTTAAGAAAACTGGATAAGAAGCCTATCCCCGACCCATAAAGGGCGTTTAAACCGTTATTGGAAGTAAAACCAAGGAAAGATATGAGCCACAATCACAACTACCTGTACATACACATGCTTTTTCAAAATAAATAAATAAAAAAATAGAGAGAGAGAGAGGGGAGGGGGGAGTAAAACTCCAGTTAGCCTACATATAGGTGATATGATTGCATTCTTATTTTCTCATCTATAAAATCTTCTCTTCCTTCCCTTCATTTCTACTTAGCCCATACATTCAATAGATATAGAAGTGTGTAGAAATGGCAGGTTCCTCAAGTCCATAAGAAATATTTGTGTTTTTGGTGGATCTAGTCCTGGAAAAGAAAAGGAGTTTTTAGAATCAACAAATTATCTTGGTCAGGTACTAGTTGAGAGAAAGATTCATTTAGTGTATGGGGGAGGCAGCCTTGGGTTAATGGGGGGTGTGTCAATAGCTGTATTTTTAGGAGGTAGTCAAGTTTTGGGGGTCGTCCCCAAAGCTTTAGCAAAAGGGGACATCATTGGAAAAATAATTGGAGAGAAACTACAGGTCTCCACAATGTTTGATCGAATGAATGTAATGTTTAACCATGCTTGATGCCTTCATTGCTTTATTAGGTGGTCTGGGAACATTGGAAGAGATCTTTCATATTTCCTCCTAGGCCCAACTGCACATTCACCATAAACCTATAGGTTTGTTAAATGTTAATGGTTTTTATGATAATTTGTTGTCTTTTCTTGATCAAGCTGTGGAATATGAATTTCTAACATCTGTGGCACGACAAATTATAATCTCTGCTGCTACTGCTGAACAATTGATTGACCAACTATAATCTTTTATCCCTGTACTTGATCCCTCCATAAGTCGTATAAATTGGTCAACTATGGAAAGCCGTAAAAAGCTTAGATTGGATTTGAGTCGTATAAATCTTTCATCCTTGTGTCCTTTGGTTTTATTAATAACATTTTATTTTGTTTTGTTATTTTTTATATTTGTTTAAGTGTGTTTCAGGTTTGTCAGTGTTCGATGTTTCAGGTGATGCCTTCTATACTCTATCTTTCTACCTTAGAACATTGAGGACAATGTCTCGTTTTGGTTGGGGGAGAGGGTAGTAGTTGACAAAAAAAAATTAACTTACTAACTGTTTTTGCTATTATTAAAACCATTTGACAAAACTGTTATTAGGATGGCGGAGTAAGGAGGAATTTTATTGACTCTTGAGACGCATCTTAGTAAATATTCTTATCAAGGTCTATCAGAATACTTCTTGAAATATTCAGGTTTACAAACTCTCACATTGTTATCACTTGATTCTACTCATATACTCATTTAACAAGTATTCTTAAACCTTCATTTTCACACACACACACACACACTTTAACATATGATTGTGGGTTGCGGATTGGAGTATTACATTATTTATGTTCTTTTGTTAAAGGTAACAACTAAGGGAAAGGGATAGTATATAATTTGCAAAAAACAAATTTGATAATATTGATGATAATAAAAACGTTGATAAGTTTGGTTTCGTAGCCTCCCTAACCTAAGCAATTAAGCCCGAAATGGTGTTTTAACACCTAATACCCTAAAGTCAACTGACTTGGGAGCTATTGGCCCAAAGCTTGTTACATGGGTTAAGGAGAAAAGCTTAAGGGAATCAAACATTTCACTATCTACGTATCAGTATCTGCAACCCGAGTTACTAAGCTCGTAGGGGTGTCTCAACATTTAATGCCCTAAGACCAACTGGTTTGGGAGTCATTAGCCGAAAGCTCGTTACATGGGTTAAAGATGCATTGTGTTTCAAGTTATATGTATGGTAAATGTTCATCTTAAATGCAGGCCTATCACATAAATGAAAGGATTGATTGATGAGTTTAACTACTGAAATTCAGAAGACAAAGAGAGGGCCACACTTAGAAAAGAGATGCTAGTTCAGTCAAAACTGGAACACTATTCGGTCATTGGGTCATATCTGGAGCTGTAGATCTTGAATTTAGATTTGCTCTATATGGATGACATAGGCCTAAAACTTTCATGAAGAGTCCAAGATTTAAAAAGGCCGTTTTCAAGTCCAAATTGTAGCAACAACAGAGAAGTCCAAATATGTCTTACAGCCCAGACACGGTTCAGTGTTCAGCCCATATCTCAAGTTCTAGAAGTCCAAATGACCTCCATTTTTTTTCCTGGAAAGCTAAGACAATTTCCTAGAACTGTCATGATTTAAGTCCGTTCAAATTCGACGTTATCAATGACGTTTTCTTCGGATAAGAAGATAAGGATTGTCACCAAGTCAAGATGTGGCCACCCACTCAACAATTAGTCATCAAATCAATAGTTCCAAATTTTGGCCTATAAAAGGAGGCATTTGCCATGCATTTAGGCATCTTGGTTTTTAGATCAAGATCATGTTCTTGCTCTCTCTCTTTATATTTTTGCAATGCTTAAGTTTTGTTTATATTAATATCTTGTTTATGCTTTTCATTTCCTTTCCTTTACTTAGTTAACTTATATCTTATTTATGTTCTTATCTTGTTTATTTATGTTTCTCTTCTTCATTATGTTTAGCTAAGTTTATTATGTCAAGGTGAGAAGGTTACACTAATGGTGTAAGAATAAGTATAGTATAAACTCAAAATAAACTTTAATGTTTGATACTAACATGTTTTGTATTTGTTATCTTATTTACTCTTAATACTTTGCTTGTTAAATAGTTAATCTAGATTTATATTATATAACCTTGGTACAACAAATACTTGACACTTTCATATCCCAAACCGTATGGTATAACCGACACATGTGCTATGAAAGAAACTTGATTTGTTGTTAACATAAGTTATAATCATAAATACCTGACAACATTTACAACTATTAGCATTATTCGAATAAGATAACTAATGTAATCATGTTAACAATTTATAATCCGATTGGAACCTCCTTTGTGTGTGGTTTCTAGTTGAATAATAAGAGTTTATACTATACTTGTTTGAAATACCCTTAATGAATCCTCTAACCTTGACAATTGTTTTTATCATTGTTTAATCCTTATATCAATATCACATTTCAAAGCTCTCTTCAACTTATTATTATTATTATTATTATTATAGTTAACCTTCCTGTAGTTCGACCCGGCCCAATATTGTCGGGTTATTTATTACTTCGACACTCCTATACTTGGAGAAGATATCAACTCTTTTGGTCATGTCATTGTCTGATTTTCAAAGAAGATTGTTGCATGAAAGTCTTTAGCCTCCTTGAATATTCATCAAGGTACTAGAATACTGGTTAAGCCAAAAGTTTTATCACCTTATATTCAACTGTATGATTTACAACAAAAACTTTACTAATGCTGAGTTCTTGAGATGATTTGTAATTACATGCCACAGAAAGTGCCCAAAATATGGGGAAAATTTAGAGGAGAAAAAACTGAAAGGCCAAAGACGATCTAGAAAAGAAGGCTATGGATGGCTGTCTGTGCAGATTTGCTGGCCCCTCAGCAACTAAACCATGTTTAAGCGAAAGAGGCGAGGACCCTTTAGGAGTCGAGCTTTTGCCAGCAGGAGGCAAGCACCTCCCAAGAGAAATGTAAAAATTTCTTTCATCCTCTGCCCTTTTCTGCTCGTTAAAAAGAACAAGGGTTTTAGTAATAGAGTATCACAACATGATTTAACTCGCTGAAGACATGATCACATACATACCTGGTGAAATTCTAACGCCAACCCCGTCCAAAACTTCTTTCTTAACCTGCACTTATAAAAGCAAGAACTGAGACCCTTGATTCAACATTCTAGAGAGGTGGCATATCATAATTCCTTACTCAAACTCAATTGCCAGAATAGCATTGGTTGATCTATTATTTCAACCACATGCAGCCGTCATAACTAGGCATTGGGTCTCAGAATCTTCATTCTTTGCAGAGATTGGATACCATGTTAAATCTTGCACGTGAAAATTTCTGCTATAATTTCTTGGAATTTCAAATAGTTTGACTTGTTCTCCCTCTACCAAACCAAGTTATTCTATTTGCAGAAGCTGTCAGCAGTTTGACAAGAAGCCAAAATGCATAGCACAAGTGTTGACCAAACTCGAGGAAGAAAAACTAAAACTTAGGAGCTTGTTTGTTTTTGTATTTTAAAAGTGTTTTGAAAAAAATATTTCTTTGTTTTAAATTAATATTTTTTTAGTATTTTCAGATCATTTTGATATGTTAATATCAAAAATAATTTTTAAAAATTAAAAAATAATTGTTTTAATGTATTTTCAAGCGAAAAACACTTTAAAAAAAAACCCACCGTCACACTCTCAAACACTCTAAATCCCATGAACCAAGAAAAATTGGGTGATGCTGAACTAAGGTCTTTCTTTTTATTGAACCATTGAA
The DNA here is from genome assembly GCA_019202695.1 of Populus x sibirica. Classification (NCBI taxonomy): domain Eukaryota; kingdom Viridiplantae; phylum Streptophyta; class Magnoliopsida; order Malpighiales; family Salicaceae; genus Populus; species Populus x sibirica. The sequence goes on from JAGMVL010002287.1 coordinate 448,249, forward strand.
CCGAGGTCCAGACTGTTAAAGGACGTGCGTAAATAATTTCAATAATCAAAAGCTTTTATCAATCATAAAAACATCATTAGTGTCCTTAACAGGTAGATCCTCATCTGTAAAATGAGAAAGATACAATATTTCAGCAAGCCACTAACCTGCCAACGATTATCCACAAAATCTGACATCTCACGAACTTTGTTTCTTAATTGCGACTTTAAGACGGGAATTTCTGATGCAGTGATTCAACCACTTTATTCATACTTTGCGAGCAAGACTGAATAACAAACACCTGAAAATTCATAAAGATTACAGTAAGCTGCAAACCATGGGTTGCAGTCATAACATAATTGAAGGCAAACTATATACATGTCCGGATTATTATTAATGCATACTGTCAGAAATCTTAGGAGATATGTTTAACACAATTCAAATGCACAACTTACAACTAAGTCTTGTAGAGTTATCATAGTTGGGTTAAGTGTAGCACTGGGCTTGGCATTTGACAAGCAAGCATCATGATTTTCAAGGGACACATCCAAGGATATCTCCATTTGTGGTCCACCAGGGAATGCTCGGATGCTAAGTGCTTGCGAACACATTTTTTCAACTTTAGGAATGTCACCAAGATCATCAGCCACTAAGAATGCATCATTCTCATGCATTAGATTCAACATAATCAAGGGATGATTTTTCCTAAGGGCATTATCGGTGAAATTATTCAAATATCTCTGCTGTTTCAGCAATGTACAGAACTCCTCACTCTGTAAGTCTTGCTTGCAACAAGGTGAGCTTCTGGCCTCCTCCACTGACAGATCAGTGTCCATTCTGTCAAGCTGTACTCCCTGCATTTAAAAGGCAATTGAAATTTCATAAATAAGTATTTCCCTTGGCTACAATAAAAGTTATGGCAATTGGTTCTCCTGGTGGCCTCTAGACGTGTTAAGACTTAAGACATAAGTTTTAATTGCTTTGAAAACCTAAATGCTACTGCATAGCAGATGCACTGATAGTTGTGCACAGGTCAGTGCCTTAAAGCAAGGAAGCATTAAATGCACTTGAAAAGAGAGGAGGGGTTGTCAATTTTGACCATTAAACATCTAGCTTAATAGGCCTTTATGCAGTCTTTTACTTATGGTCATCAATTCCAGATACTATGAAAGGAACACTGGATGCAATTCAGAGACGGGGATGCATGAAATTATCTCAGTCATTGTCATTTTATGTCAGCAATTCAGACTAATGGATTGCATCGAACAACTATAGCCCAGTAAAGAAAGGTCCACCTCCAGAATTACCCTAGAACCTCATTTTATTACCTCATTTTCTGAGAGATACCCATCAGGTACAAAAAAACCATCTTCACTCTCTTCTTCTTCATCAGCTTTTGAATATTCTTCCTCTAATATTTCTTCTCCATCATCCTTATCACAATCCAAGAGGCTTTCACCAGGATCCTCCTGCAGAACAACAATATCATCAGTAAATCATAGTTTCAATTTCAGTTGTTCTTTGAATAGAAAACTCAGTACCTCTTCCCATTCTTCATCACTGTCAACGTTATAATCTAAGTCTGGATCCCTCCTGAATGGATGGCATGGTCCAACAACATGACTGAAAAAATAGCATAACAGTCCATTAACACGTAACCAAATGCAGCCCAAGTTTCTAATCAATACCTTCAATGGTGAGGATTGACAAGAAAATGACACTAAACCTACAATTTTACTTTCACCGGAAAATCAACATGAGTTCACAATTGGTATGGACCTAAACATTACTGCTAGGACAGCCTGAAAAAAAAAAGCATTGAATTTCCAACTCTTGCACCAGGCATACTAAAACACTGTCTTAATAGCCCTAGGTGCCTTATGCACAAAGGTCTTGGAGAACCTAGGTACTAATAGCAAGGCATGAACATACCCAAACAAGGTAAAGCAAGCAGTTAAAATACAAGAACTCTATTAAGGCAACAAAACCTGAGGAAAAAAATAAAATAGCCGTTGCTTTAGGCAATTAGCTCAAAGGTTAGAGCAGTTGCTAATAACAAGATGTTGACCAAACACCATCAAATGTAAGATTTACAAGATTTAATGAAAATAAAAAGCATGCATGGGTTCCAAACTTTTGCTATATATTGAATAACCACTTGTGCCTCTCAAATAATGAAGGACCCACTTGGCGGCCTTTCAATGAGCTTTACCCGGATTTGCCATAAACCGACTTAGAACACCAACCGAATAAGCAATATCCGGTCTAGTACATACCATGGCAAAGATCAAGCTTCCCACAAGGCTCGCATAAGGAACTCGATCCATCATCTAATTTTCCTCTTCCTACTTTGGGATTGTTCGGAAGACAACAACAAGTGTCGACGGTTCACTCTCTTTGTGGTAGCGGTAGGTGGTAAGAAGACTAGCTTTGCTTCTTCCTCTCTAGGCGCTTGAACGTGGGCAATTGCTTTATTAAAGTAAGAGCTGGGCCTGGGCGGCAACGGAGATCTTGTAAGTTTCACTAATTAAGATAATTAACAATGAATCCCGGGCAATCACTAAATAAGAAGCTTTTCTTCCTAATGTCACATATCGAATGGTTAACTACCAGCTTCGGTAGCTAGGAACTTTCGCCGATGACAGAAGAAGTCGAGTTCCGCTGGGGATCCGATGTCCGTTTCGTACGAGCAGCTTGGGCCCGAACTTAAGTAGGCTCGCTACTAACATAGACTAGGAGGGAGGCACCAAAGATATTAAAAAGGCTCCTACGATGAGAGCTATCGGATTGGCATGGAAGATAGAGCAGCGAAGGGAGCGGCACAGATCAAGGTGCAGAATACCTAATAGGAGATTGCTTTGTCTTACTCCCGAAAGGATTGGATACCGGAAAGGCCTCCAAAAGGCTCGCTACTATTGGTTGGTATTTTCGGTTCTCCGGGTGGGTGCTTTCCTTCCTATAGTTCGAGAGTTGCAGGAGCAATAAAGGAGCTTCCATTAGCATTAGAGAAGCCTTTGGCAAAGGAATTGGAACAGGAAGGAAGAAGCTTGAACTAAGCTTTCAACCCGCTAAGACGATCTGTCAACATTGATAGTAACACCACTGGGCAATAACATCTTTGTTTCACGTATTACCAGAGTCATCCTCTAGGTTTCTCGAGCCTTCTTTGTCATGCTTAGCTCTCAGAATTGGAAGAGAACACAAAACTATCGTTGGTACTTATAACTTCTTTCTATTGAAGGAACTTAGCCTCTGAACGAAGATTTGAAATAGTATAGCTCTCCCTCATCTTTTTTCTACCTTTAGGGTTGGCTCGAACTTCCGAGTAGGATTCACAACAACTAATAAAGAACTAAGGGGGAATAACTCTGAGCTTTGAGAATAGCTTGACGCCTTATCATCTTTAGCGGGATTGACAGACCAACTTGCTTTGAGAAAGTACTAGCTAGCCCTCCTTGGGACATCTGTACTAGCTGTCATCCTTACCTGGGATGGTATGGAAAAGGAAGCATAAAGAACCCTCTTTCGAAAAAGAAAGTCTCAATACGATGGTGAGACAGCTATTTATAGACAAGTCAGAAGATTGAATGTTGAATGGCACCGGGATCATTGGTTGATACTTCTTTGTACAGTGGAATTACGTTATAAAAGATCAAGTCAACCATAGGAGCTTCCAGCTGCACTAGTGGACAGAGAAGGAACGAAAGGAAAGAAACGAACAGATATATTCTTTATAATTTATTCTCCGAATATGTAGGAAAATACACTGATTCCTCTCTTAACTAACCGAACAGCTACACTGCAAAACTGCTAACACCAGAGCTATTCATGAAGATCTTGTCGTGGAACGTGAGAGGAGAACCCAATTAAGAAAAAAAGTGGGGGTTAAAGGGGCGTTGAGGAAACTAAAGGCCGATATTGTTCTTATTCAGGAATCAAAGCTTTCTTCGGTGGACGGTGCTACAATAAGGGGGTGTGGAAAGTGAATCGGTGTGGTTTGATTAGTGTGGATGCTCAAGGAACTGCGGGGGGTCTAATTTCGATGTGGTGCTCTAAGTCCGTAGTTATGGAGAATAGCTGGAATGGGAAGTCCACCTTCAAGGAAGAACTACAAGACGATAAATCGTCTTCTCTTATCGTCTTCTACCTTAGATTATACATGTCCCTCTCGCTCTTTGATTGAACTCATTTAGTCACTTTGCTCTGTTCACATGGGTCTTTGCTCGATCCTGCAGTTTCAGCTTCGACACCAGCGGCTACTTAATTAAGCCTTTGCTCCTCCCCTTTGGCTTTCGCTCCTGTTCAAGGGAAGGCTTTGATTCGGGACTCTAATGGCAGTTAGGTTAGTGGCTTCTCTCGTTTCAGCTGCTAATGCCCTATCTTTCTTCCCCAACGACCCCGGTTCACGTCTTTCAATGCCTTAAGTTCTTACCCGAGTGACTGAATTCCATAGTGAATTCCTAAACCGGAAAGATCGTCCCAAACTAAAAGAGAGTCTACCATCCCAGCCTTCCACCAAAGCCACAACACTTCCTGTATCACCATCTCCGCTCACAGAGGGATAAGCGGACTAGCCGGCTGAAAGGCAAAGAGAAGAACTGCCTACTCAATTACAACTAACTAACCACCTGAGCGAATTGCCGATCTCTTTAAAAAATAAAGCATTTTGCCCTTGAATCTTTGAATTTAAGCACATTTAGGCATGTTGCATAACAATAGCAGTGACTTATAATAAAATATGAAACAAAATGAATGAGAGTTAATGTGTTTATTCCACTAACACTGAAAATAAATTCAATAATTACATAGAAATATTTCTAGAAAACAGAGAATAGTAGCCTAACCATAATTACTAGAGAAGACACATTAAATAGCGTAATTATTTAAGCACTTCTAGTAGAAATTACTACACTCCCTAAACTCATTTGTCTTTATATTGAGTAGCATGATACAATCCTATGAAAGAGGAGCTTACCTTTTCTTAGGCCAGGTGCCATAAAATGGAGGTCTATGGCTCTTATCAAACTGCAACAATTGCTTCCTCCGGTTACACTTCCTAACATCACCGTACGATCTGTTATCAGAAGTTTGATGTCCTCATCCACTATCAAGCTTCTCTGCACTTGAATCATCATTATGAGTTGGGTCCCTAATAGCAGTTAGCTTTAGTTCCTTAAACAGTCCAGTCTTAGGCTTCCTGTGGATACTCTAATGCTGCTTTCTATTGGCACGAATAGAGAAACCCAAATGACACCAAGAAGATAAGTATGACCTGCAAAATGAATCAGTGCCAGTCATCAGAAATTCATCTGCTCAGGAAGGTTAAGTCACTATAGGCAAAAAGGTGAGGAGGGCAGGCTGGAGAGTGCAAAACCTACTTGCGAATGTCATCAGTTGTAATGTTATCATTTGATGAAAGAGCACAGTCCATCAGTTGAGTAATTGCCTCAGCAATCCTTTTACTCTCTTTGCTTGATGAATCAAAAGTGGTTGCTTTAGTTAAAGTCTGGTCATTCTGACATGGGGAATTACTTTTGTTTCATTTTAGAAAGCGTTCCATCATTGAAGCTTGCTTCTGTATAGCCACTCGCCTTTTCAACTCAGCTTCTTCCTTCTCTTTGTGCCACTGTTCCTTCTCAACTTCCTCTTACTGCCTTTTCAACTATCTCTTAATTTCATACTCTTCCCTTTCACGAAGCCGTTCATCCTTTTCTGCCTCCTTTTGCAATCGCTTTTGCTCTTTTTCCTGGAATAAATTAAATGAATAATATGAATATAACAACAAACTGCAAAAATATTACAAACCTTAGCAAAATATTCTCACGCACAACTGTATGAAAGAAAATGGAATAAATATTTCATATTAAATGGATAATATGACCCAAGAAACTTTGTTCCCATTTCCATAGGCAGATAAAGCACACGACAACAGTTTGTACTAAAGGAAAAGGGGAGAGGATTGAACATACAGTTTGTCTCTTTTCCTTTTGAAGTTCAAGGTCCATCCTTTTTTTCTCCTTTTCCTCTTCTCGTTTATTTTTCTTCAATTGCTTGACGAGTAGTTTCTCTTCTTGTTTTGCTTCCTTATCAGCTCTACAATGACACTTCAATATTTAATTTAAAAAAAACATTATTTAAAGTACACAAAAAATAGAACCTTTTTAGATACATACATCTCTGCTCCATTCTTTTGTAACAAGCCATCAATTAACAATCGAATGTCTGCCTCTGTTAAAACTTTACCAAGCTTCTCTGATGATTTTATGAAATCACTCTTGTAATTTTGATTAGTCTCTTACTTTTGTAATGCAGTTATCATTTCTAAAAATGAAACAAAAACGTCAGTAGTGACATTATAACCACAAGAAAGTACAAAGGTTTATATCACCGAAACAGTCCATCCTGTATAGTAGGTAGGCGACATGTCTAGGAGTAATTTTCACTTATTATTCATTCTGCAATCTGCACACCTTTTAACTCTAGCAACCAAGACACTAGGTGTGATGTTTTGAAATTTAATGAGTAGGTAAAAGGCAATAAAGCCCTTGGAGGCTTAAAAGTTGGTATAATTAAATGAAGGGTATTGTAGTAATTGTATAAAGAGATGATAAGTATAAATAGAAAGAAAAAAAGAAGAAGAAGAGATCTGAATATTTGAGAGAGCAAACCGTGAGAGAGAAGGGAGAAAGAAGAAGAAGAGAAAAGAGGGGAAAATAAAGGAAAAAGGAAAGGAGTTGGAGGAAATAAGTTTAAAGGTAAGATTATGTATAAATGTGTGTTCTTTAAGCCTTAATTTCTGTTTTGATAAGTGTTAGGGTTTTGAATATTGTGTTTTGAGTTTGATTGATGAATTAATTGGAAGGTTATGGGTTGATTGTTGTGGGTAATTGGTTAATTAGTTGATTGTGAGAGATTGGAGGTAAAGATGATGATTTTGAGTTATGATTTTATTTGAATGGTGAAATTGTGTTAGAAATCAGGTGATGACAGTAGGTAATCTGTGAAATTCTGGGTTTGAGGTTGAAGATGACGAAAATTCAATTTGGTCCCTCAATTTGTGAAATTACAGTTTAGTCCCTAAACTTTGGGAAAATGATAATTTGACCCCTAATTGTATTTTGAGATTCTGGACAGTGTTATTATGAGGTTAAGGATGATGAATCTGAGTTTGATAATTGATTTGGAATATTTTCAGTTTGGTCCCTCAATTTTGGGAATTTACATTTTAGTCCCTGAACTTTATGAAAATTACAGTTCGGTCCCTGGTTCGTTCTAGACAGAATTAAGGATGGTTTATGGATGAAAATTCAGTATAGTTATGTATTTTCTAGATTGGTCCGATTTTGGTAAAATTACGTTTTGGTCCTCTGTTTTGGAAAATTGTCGTTTTAGTCCATAAACTTAGGAGACTAAACCTGGTTTTATTTTATGCATTGGGATCTTTTATTTGTGTTGCTTTGAGTTGCTTTTGAGTATATTTCATATATTTATTGTAGGTTCTCCTAACAATCCTCAATAGGATTTCGGGTCTTTTCGTCTAACATTCCTTTTAGTTCTATATTTTCCGGGTGAGTGGGATAATCTTTAATATGCATATATGATAAGTAAATATGTATGTTGATTATACAATGAACTAGTTAATTTCTTGAATATTTATATATGTTGCTTATTTTCCGAGTACTCATTTATTCTTGAATTTGCATTCGCAATCTGTCGAACTAGATTCTATTTGATATGATATATGTTTCTCTGATGATTTTATAAATATCTATTATGTCTTGATATCGGACTTGTCAGTAACTCCATGCTAACGGAGAGTAGTTAGCCTATGTGCACATAGTATTCGTATGTATACCTAGGCGGGTGAGAGAGGCATCGGCCTGTGGCGACCGATCATCCCACAGTGGTCACCTTCGGGTGTCATCTGGTCACCTTCGGGTGTCATCTGGTCTGGTCACCTTCGGGTGTCATCTGATTTCTGACATGTATTCCACTACGTTATGATAATATGTTTAGTATGTATATATATCTGTATCTGTATATGTCTATGAGGATAAATTTCCACTACGTTATGATAATATGTTTAGTATGTATATGTATTTGTATCTGTATATGTCTATGAGGACAAATTTCCACTACTTTATGATAATATGTTTAGTATGTATATGTATATGTATATGAGGATAAATTTCCACTACTTTATGATAATATGTTTAGTATGTATATGTATATGTATATGTATATGAGGATAAATTTCCACTACTTTATGATAATATGTTTAGTATGTATATGTATATGTATATCAAGATAAATCATCTTGCAACTATTAATATCGAAATGTATATTAAATATTATTCTCTCACCGAGTTGGTTGAACTCACCCCTCATTCTTAATATTATTTCGGGTTCTTAGTTTCGATAGCGGTTGGACTTTGTTGTGTGTTCCTGCTTCTTCAGTTTTGGGTCGGTATGCCTTGCTTATTTTTCAAGGCTGTTTTGATTCGATGTCTTAGACGCTTCACTATTACTTTGTTTTAATTAAGTTTGGATTTTGATAATGTAATGAGTATTTATTTATTATTGTTTTTGGTTTTAATTACTGATGAGGAGTTTTAAACTATCTTTTGGTTTCATCAGTTTTGAATAATATAATATTTCTGAAGATTATGAAACGCTGTGTATTTTTGAATAAATTATTCTTTTGATATGTCTGTTTTGAGGCTTAGGCGGGAGGGGTGTCCTTCCGCCACCGCTCTGCGTTGCCGGTCACGAACCCGGGATTCGGGTCGTGACAAAGGTGGTATCAGAGCCCGGTTTTATTAAAACCTGTCATGAATCTTTTTTCGACACGTGCACCTAATTTTCAATGCTCCATGGACAGATTTTGGCATTAGCTTGAAGTCTCTTGTCTACAACAAGTACACAAATCAAATTATTAACGACAAGTAGCGAGATTAAGCACAAGCAATAAACACGTAAGAGGCTAAAAACAATAAAATGAAATAAAAAAAACCTCCCAGCACCAAAGACAAGAATGAGTCTCGTCCTCCAAAATATCAGCATCAACATTAGGCACACCGTACATTACTCTTTGACCAACAAACAACACAACATTTTTCACTACTGCAACAGTCAAATCCATTTTTCATTACTCATTTTCACTAACTTCTTATAAATTTCCTCCACAAATTTGGTAAACGACATGCCACTCTCTTCCATTAACAAACCCACCATCACATTCACATTACTACACTCGTTTCCACTCAAATCTACACCAAACCCAAAACCCATTTTTTGACTCGTCGTTTCTTTGTAATACCTAAATAGCCCTTTCATTTCTCTCTTTAATTCCTCAATCTTGGCTCCTTTTTGTTCACCTCTTATGTTCAAAAGTTGCTGCTACTGTTTTGGTGTTAATGTTGCTCTCTTTCTCTTCAGGGTCTTCTTTGGTTGATCTTGGCCATTCGGTTTAGACTCATCTTCGCCGTCAATTGCCATCTTGACCACTTCGGCCATGGCCTTCGCTCTAAATCGAAACCCTAATCTTTAGGATTTTGTTGTTGTTATTGTTGTGGAAAGGAAGATACGACAATGTTGTTAAGGTTGCTTAACAAATGAAGAAGAAATAAGGTGAAGAACAGAGGAATTGTTTAGAGAGGATTCGAGAGAGAAGAGTTGGGACTGAATTTTCTGTATGTATATTCTATATCCTTCTGATACCCCTTATGTGTGTTTTATAGTAACAGAAATCACTACTAACTGATTATTCTAACTGACTATAACTGTTGTAACAACTTGCTAACTAACTATTAATAACAAACTAACAGAATTAACAGCCATCAAGGGTTGCGTGCTGCAGACGTTATCAACTCTGTAGCCTTTTAGTTTCTTCATCCCATATGTTGCACTCTTCTTAGAGATTAGGTACGTAACAGTACCCCTTCCATGCAAGATTCTTGTCCCAAGAATCGAAAGCTGGATCAATTTACGTAGAGATATTGAAGTCTGGGAATTGTAACTGCAATTCTATCAACTCCTCCCATGTAGCATCTTCAGGGAACGAATTTGACCATTGAATTAAGCCCGCCACCACGGCTGTATTACCCTTCTTCATAAGTTTCCTTTTGAGTATTGTAACTGGGTACACCTTTACCCTGCCCTCATCATCTACGATTGGCAGGGTTTGAGAAACAATGGCCACTTCGCCCACCTTCTTTCTTAATAATGAGACATGGAACACAGGGTGCACTGCACTTGTTGGGGGTAACTGAAGCTTATATGCTACTGTACCAATGCGTTCAAGGATTTGGTAGGGACCATAGTACCTGGGATTTAACTTGTAATGCTTCCTGTACATAACACTGCCCTGCCTGTAAGGTTGAAGCTTTAGAAAAACCCAATCTCCTATAAAAAATATCCTCTCTGATCGTCTTTTGTCTGCCACTTGCCTCATCCGATTTCGTGCCCCTTCCAACAGCCCTTTGATTAGTTGATCCATATTGATCCTTCTCTGCATCCACTCCTCCACAGCAGCCACTTGAGTAGCTTCAGTAAGCACCATCTCTCTGGCTGGGGGTTCATATCCATACAAAGCTTGGAATGGGGACATGCCAGTAGTGGAATGGAAGCTGCTATTATACCACCATTGCGCTGTGGATATCCATTGGTGCCACTTCTTCGGACAATGCATAGTAATACATCTCAAGTAAGTCTATAGGCACTGATTTACCCTCTCAGTCTGCCCATCCGTTTGAGGATGGTAGGCTATACTTAGTAACAACTTGACCCCTAGGTGTTTGAACAATTCCTTCCAGAATAAGCTTGTGAAAACCTTATCCCTGTTGGTCAAGATCGTGGCAAGCAAGCCGTGAAACTTGTAGATGTGGTCTAAAAAGTATTTGGCAACATCCTGAGCTGTGAATGGATGTGCTAGGGTGATAAAATGCCCATACTTGGTGAAGCGATCAACAATGACCATGATAGTATCCCTGCCTTCTGATTTTGGAAGCCCTTCTATGAAGTCCATGGTAATATCTTGCCAGGGACCATATGGAGTGGAAAGAGCTTGTAATAACCCCGGATAAGGCACCCTCTCAGCCTTGGCTTGTTTACAAACATCACAATGTTGCACCAGTTGATAAACCCCTTTCTTCATGGAGGGCCAGTAAAAGTGAGCCTTAAGTCGCCTATAAGTATTCTGAATCCCTGCATGCCCTCCAATATAGGAATCATGGGTAGTTTTGACAAGTTCCTCTCTTAATGACCCTGCAACTCCTATAACAATTCTTCCTTTATACTTCACCACACCATTAGCATAGATAAAATTTGGAGCTTGTGTAGCATCTATCATTATGCCCTGTATGATGTCCTGCAGCCTGGCATCATCTTTGTAAGAGTTGTAAATCTGGTCATACCAAGAAGGAACCACTTGTGTTATGGCTGTGAGCCATCCCCCTTTCGTATCTGTTTCTTGGCAGCCATCTTCACTCTGCATAATCCTTCTTGATAAGGCATCAACAGCTTTGTTCTCCTTTCCCTTCTTGTACCTGATTCGATAGTTTAATCCTAACAGCTTGGTCAGCCCCTTCTTCTGAATATGAGTGTGGATTTTCTGATCAAGTAAGTATGTTAGGCTTTCATGATCAGTTTGTATAATAAACTGATCTTGTTCCAAATAGTGTCGCCACTTGTCCACTGCCATCAGTATAGCCAGGTACTCCTTTTCATAGATAGACAATCCCAAATGTTTTACTCCCAAGGCCTTGCTCATAAATGCCAACGGCTTGCCTTCTTGGCTAAGCACTGCCCCAATTCCAACGTCACAGGCATCTGTTTCCAAGACAAATGGTTTGGTAAAGTCAGGTAGGCCGAGGATTGAAGTTTCACATAAAGCTCTCTTCAGATTTTGGAAAGCTTCCAATGCCCCCTCGTGCCACACAAAATTATTCTTCTTGAGTAATTCTATCAAAGGTTTACTGATGACGCCAAACTTCCTGATGAACTTTCGATAATAGCCGCCTAAGCCAAGGAATCCTCTAAGCTCCTTGATAGTCTTTGGAATTGGCCACTCCTGTACAGCCTGTGTCTTCTTAGGATCGGTGGCCACCCCTTCAGCAGAGATTATATGCCCCAAGTACTCTACCTGTGGTTCAGTAAATGTGCATCTTGATCTCTTTGCATACAGCTGGTTGATCTTCAGGATCTCCAGAACTTGCTTCAAATGTCTGAGGTGTGCTTCTAAAGAAGAACTATAAATGAGAATGTCGTCAAAGAACACCAGGACAAATTTCCTCAGGAATGGCTCCAAAATGTCATTCATCAAGGCTTGGAATGTTGCAGGAGCATTCGTGAGGCCAAAAGGCATGACTCTAAACTCATAATGCCCTTGGTGAGTGCAGAAGGCTGTTTTCTCTATATCTCCTTCATGCATTCGCACTTGATGATATCCTGATCTTAAATCCAGTTTAGAGAAGAAACTAGACCCTTGCAGCTCATCCGGTAGGTCATCGATCAAGGGAATAGGAAATTTGTTCTTGATAGTGACTTCATTCAGCTGCCTAAAGTCTACACAGAAACGCCAGGTGTTGTCCTTCTTTTTCACCAAAAGTACTGGTGAAGCAAATGGGCTCACACTTGGCTGAATGATGTTGTTGCACAACATCTCTTTGACCATCTTCTCAATCTCTTCTTTTTGAAAGAAGGAGTTCTTATAAGGTCTGCAGTTTACAGGTTGAGCTCCTGTTTGCAGTGGAATTCTATGATCATGCCTCCTCTTTGGTGGTAATGCAGTAGGTTCCTGGAAAACCTCTGCATAATCTGCTAATAGTTCCCCTACTTCTACATTAGCCAGAACTGCCACTGATGTCGTGGTTGCCTTTATCAGAAAAAATTGCGCAACGAAGCCCATGATAGAAGTTTTTAAGTTCTTCTGAACCTTTTCTACTGTCATTGGCTGGAGGCTGGCTGTTTCGATGATGCCCTTGAGCTCCAGCATTCTTCCCTCCTTCTTAAAGGTGATTTTCATCTTGATGAAATCGAATAAGATTGGTGAAAACTTCCTTAACCAATCCACCCCTAACACCATGTCACACCTTCCCAGCTTCAGAATCCTTAAGTCTGCCATAAATTCATAGCTCTGCATAAACCATGTAAATCCTACTGTATAGGAATCACATTGCATTACACTACCAATAGCAACAGTTACTGCTAACACAGGGGAGTTTTCTACAGGCAGTTGTAGTTCTCCTGCTACATTGGCATCAACGAAGCTGTGGGTGCTGCCACTATCAATGAGAATGATCAGATCCCTGCCTTGATAGCTTCCTCTAATTCGTATGGTGTTATGAGCGTAATTATCTGCTAATGCATTCAAGGACAGGCCATATTCCTCAATCTTGCTATCAGGTGCCATTTCTATACTGTTGTTTCCTGTTGCAGCATCCATAAATTCTTCCTCTTCCTGGCCTTCAATCATGTGCAGCCCTTTGACAATGCACTTATTTCCGGCATAAATTTGTCCCCACACTTAAAACACTGTCCCAACTCGCGCCTCTGCTCATACATGGTTTCGAGACCTTTGGTGTCTCGCATATTATTGCTCATATAGTTGGATTGTTGATTACCAAACGATCTTCCCCCTTGACTTCCCATTACTGGCTTGGTAGTGAATCTGTTCTTTCTTGCTAAGATATTGTTTGACTCCTCCTGCCACTTAGCTTGATCAAAGGCTGTCATCAACGTGCCTGGCTTCAGTATCTTCTACATTGGCTTGATGTCTTCCTTTAATCCACTAATAAAGCTGGAAATGTAGTAGGACTCTGGCAATAGGAGATTTAGTGAATGCATAAATGATTTTAGCTCTTTAAACCTCTCCATATAATCTTCCATACCGCCCTCTTGTGTTAGTTTATTGAATTCCTCCACAATATCATCTCTACAACCAAACCGGCTGCATATGGCCCTTGAGAACTCTTCCCATTCTAGACTAACATCCAGTCCGCACATATATCCTTCAAACCATATTTCTGCCTTCCCTTCCAAATACAAAATGGTCGCTATTTCCACCCACTTGTTGCAATGGAGTTGCATTGAGTTTGAAAAACTTGTTGCACCTTCTCAGCCATCCTCTGGGATTGTCTCTTCGAAATGTTGTTAGATCCATCCTAGGAAAACCTGTATGAAATGTTGCTCTCTGCGGTTCCTGTCCACAATTTGTATCTCCCCTTGCAGGACCTTTTCCCCTCGAAAACATTCCTTCAGGGCTGCCCCTTGCTGGCGTTTGTAGTATGACTCTGGAAGTACTTCCCATCTCTTTTCCAGTCATGTGGTGAGTAAGGAATACCTGGAACTGACTTGATAGCGTTTCAATTTGAACACTAATCTGATCAGTCTTCCTACTTTGTTCCCCAAGCTGCTCCTGCCATTTATTCTGTTGATCGTTCAAGGACTCTTGAAATTCTTGTTGAATGATCTGTATTCGTTCCTCTAGTTTCTTGCAGTGTTCCTCCATGCTTTTAACCATGGTGTTAGATCTTAAGGCTCTGATACCAATTGTTAAGGTTGCTTAACAAATGAAGAAGAAATAAGGTGAAGAACAGAGGAATTGTTTAGAGAGGATTCGAGAGAGAAGAGTTGGGACTGAATTTTCTGTATGTATATTCTATATCCTTCTGATACCCCTTATGTGTGTTTTATAGTAACGTAAATCACTACCGATCGATTATTCTAACCGACTATAACTGTTGTAACAACTTGCTAACTAACTATTAATAACAAACTAACAGAATTAATGACCATCAAGGGTTGCGTCTTTTGCAGACGTTATCAACTCGTAGCCTTTTAGTTTCTTCATCCCATATGCCGCACTCTTCTTAGAGATTAGGTACGTAACAAGTGTTTACTTGAACTATGGGGTTTTCTTCTTTGATGTGCTTCTCGGGCAAGGAGACTACCAGAAATTCGCTTAATACCAACGAAATTGCCGACGGCCAAATTCTTTCGGTATACATCGACGGAATTACAGACAGAATGTTGAGAATTAAAAAAAAAGGGCGGTTTGCTGACGTGGAGGTTATTGCGGGTATTTTTAATCGACGAAATCATCAAGGGATTCAAAATGTCAGCTCCGTACGGTGACGTGACCGATTCACCAATGAAAATGCCGATGGTATAATAGAAGGATTCAAAATGTCAGCTCCATACGGTGACGTGACCGATTCACCGATGAAAATGCCGACAGAATCACCGAGGGATTCAAAATGGCAGCTCCGTATGGTGACGTGCCCTGTTTGCCGTCAGACTAGCCGACGAAATCACAGACGGAATAGGTCCGTCGGTGAAGCCGTCAGCAAAAGTTAATATATCCCCTCTCAATCGACCCTCTCCTCCCCTATTTCTCCTTCTTCTTCCTCATCTCAACTCTCCCCAACTGCAAACAACCAGCGCCCCCCAAAAAAAATCTCCCTCTTCTCAACACAACAAGTCATATATCTTGAAGTCTTCTTGTCACAACATCAATGTTCTGATTTACCGATGGATTTTTATCAGTTTTTGTAAGTAATTCTATCTTTTTAAATTTTAACATTTAAATGTGAATTTTATTGTTTTTTTAGTATATGTATTTTGTTAGTAGATGTACATGTTTTATTGTTATTTCTCAAACAAACTTGTAGTATATGAATGTATAATTTTATACTTGTTATGGTTTGTTTTAGATTTTATAAGATTGTATTTTTTTGTAAATTGTTGAAACTTTATTGAATTACCGAATTACATGTGTTGTTTTGAAATAATTAATAGCTTGTTTAATGGGTCCGTTTTAATTTTTAGCATCAATGGTATTGCGGAGTTGTAATTTTTATAAATTGATATATATGTATTAATTTGTATGGACATTGATAATTGATAATGAATATTTAATATTTATGAGAAGTTGTAATTGATTTGTTGGATAATCTTGAGGTAAACCAATATTTTTACAAATTTATTTACCTAACATAATTAATTAATACATGTTGTCATCATAATTTTATAGAGGTTCGATAGAAGTCATGGATGATCGTTCATGGATGTATCGAGATTCACCCCAAGGATTGCGAAGGATGGATTATTGTAAGGGGGTTCAGGGTTTTATTAATTTCGCAACATCTATTCCCGAAATTTTATCGGAGGCGGTATTAGGTGTCCATGTAGGAAGTGTCAAAATAAAAAGTATCTCGCATCTAGATGTTGTAACGATGCATCTTCTACACAAAGGGTTTATGGAGAATTACCAGTGTTGGTATGCACACGGAGAAGTATTTGTTAGTAAGAGGAGAATGTAAGAAAGGGTGGTTGGGTCAACTTCTAGTGCTAGCAACGTGCATGAAGCGGCAAATGACAACACTAATCTTTACAGGAATATGGTTATGGATGCAATGAGAATGAATCAAGGTAATGTCAGTCAATGTCCAATTGTAGAAGAAGAACCTAATGCAGATGCAACTAGGTTTTTTGATTTGTTGAAAGATTCTGACGAACCATTATGGGATGGCTGCACAAACCACAGTAAATTATCAGCCATAGCACAGGTGTTTACCATCAAGTCAGATCACGGGTTGAGTGAGGCCGGGTATGACAAGATTATTGAATGGGCAAGAAGCATTTTACCTGAAGGGAATAGGCTAAAAGAGAACTTCTATGCTGTGAAGTCCATGATGAAACCCCTCGGTTTAGGATACCAGAAAATTAACGAGTCACGGGTCGCAAAACCAAGAGCAAGCTTCGTGTTAGAGAAAAACGCACAACTACTAGTCTACAAATGGCTTAAGAGTCTACGTTTTTTCGATGGACATACCTCGAACATATCAAGGCTGGTTAATATGGAGGAATGCATATTGTATGGAATGAAGAGTCATGACTGCCACGTGTTTATGCAAACACTCATCCCATTAGCTTTTCGTGATTTGTTGCCAAATGGGATATGGGATGCACTCATGGAGATCAGTCATTTCTTTAGAGATATATGTTCCATCAAGTTGAATGTTAATCACATTGAGAAGCTTGAAACGAATATCGTCGAGACATTATGCAAACTTGAGATGATATTCCCTCCATCATTTTTTGACTCAATAGAGCATCTCCCCATACATCTACCGTTCGAGGCAAAAGTTGAAGGACCGGTCCAGTATAAATGGATGTACCCATTTGAACGGTTAGATATTACAATTGCAATGTAATTCATATATAAAAGTTTTTTCTTTGTTTTTCTTAATTGAAAATATTTGATTAATTCAATGCAGGTACTTGTTCAATCTCAAGAAAAAGGTTAAGAACAAGGCACATGTTGAGGCTTCAATATGCGAGGCCTATATTATTGAGGAGATCTCAAAATTTATCTCGTACTATTTTGAACCTCATCTAAGAAGAATCAATCGCGTTCCACGACATGATGATGGCGATGAAGTGTCTTCCAGTGGGAACTTGTCAATATTTTCCAATCCTGGATGACCCACACATAAAAATGCCGTAAGAGGAAAATGTTTGTCAGAAATAGAGTTCATATTCTCCAATCCTGGTCAAAATAATTACTTGAAATGCCACTATCACCGACGTCCATATCGACGGACAAACATCCGTCGGCATTTCACAGAGAGTTGAGAAATAATTACTTGAAATGCCACTATCACTGATGTCCATCCCGAAGGAAAAACATCCGTCGGAATTTCACAGAGAGTTGAAAAATAATTACTTGAAATGCCACTATCATCGACGTCCATACCGACGGATTCCAGTCCGTCGGTATGTTATCGGCGGGTCACTATTACCGACAACATCACCGACAGACTGTGCGAATTCCAAAGAGCGGTGCATTAAATGCATCTCTGACCACGTCATTTTGCTGACGGAATTACCGACGGACCGTGAAAATTATGGAGGGTAATACAAAACGTTGGTGCAAAATTCAAAAATTATCGACGGATTTTCGAAACTTCACCGATGGAATAAATTAAAATAATATTATTTTTAATTTCCATCGGTAAAACTGACCTATAAATGCCAGTGATCGCCCCTTCAATTTATTTTTTCCCTCTCATTTCCTTCAAGATTTTTGCAAAGGTTACTAGTTTTATTTTTGAATCTTCATCAAATTAAAAGGTAAGTGTTTCCTCTATTTCATTTTACTTCAAGGATTTTTTTTTATTTTAGCTATTTTTATTTTTGTTATGTTTTTTGTTTTGGTGTATTTTTATAATGTAGATAAAGTCTTGAAATAAACACATTATTAAGGTAAGCATATTTCATTCCTAAAGTCTATAGTTTTTTTTTTAATTTATTGAATATATTTTATTGTTGTATTGGCATAATTATTGAATAATTTGTTGAATTATAATTGTTAATGTTGAATTTACCTTAAAATAAGTAATTGAATATGTTGGAATAATTAGTAATTTTACTACATTATTGCATGATTTGTGTTTAATTATTTGCATTAATTCTAATTGTTAGTTTAGAGTTTTTTTTTTTGAATTTATTGAATATTTTTTATTGTTAGTCTAGAGTTTTTTTAGAATTTATTGAATATTTTTTATTGTTTGTATTTATATAATGATTGAATAATTTGTTGAATTATGATTGTTAATGTTGAATTTACCTTAGAATAAGTAATTGAATATGTTGGAATAATTAGTAATTTTACTATATTATTACATGATTTGTGTTTAATTATTTGCATTAATTTTAATTGTTAGTCTAGAGTTTTTTTAGAATTTATTGAATATTTTTTATTGTTTGTATTTATATAATGGTTGAATATGTTGTTAATGTTGAATTTACCTTGTAATTAGTATGAATGTTATATGTATAGATGTTATGTTATATCAAATATTAGTATAGATGGAGTCAATTAGTTGTGGCTTTTGTCAATATTTGCAGGTTTGTGAATTTGGGTAGTATCTAGTATAGGGGAGGTGCTGTCGAAATTTTTTTAACATTCGAATTTAATTATATAATTATTCGTATACAATTGTGTAGAACGAAAACCACAACTCGTCGCTCACGTATGGTCGCAACTAGTTCTTCTAGCAGCGAGGATGACGTATCCTTAGGTGCCTCTCAAGAAGAGGCACCTACGCCACCTGCGCCGTCAACCGATGCTGCCTCTTCCAGCGCGGGTTCACAGCGAAATCAATTCACCCGCAAGTACGAGGCACAGTGGAAGGACGACCTTTCAATGTAAGTTTGTTAAGGTTTTAGTTTTTTCTTTTAAATTATAACATAATTTATGAACAACTAATCAATATTTCATTAATTATTTTCAGGTTCACAAACATTGAGGCCGCCCGAGTAATATCATCGGCGTTTAAATCGTCGATAGAGATTCTATTATTTCAATGGAGTCGGTATCCGAGACATCTCGAATGGATACCTCAAATCGATGCATGGTTTAACAGATTTGAGGTTGGTATTAATTTCTAATTTCCAGCTTATTTCTAATAATTTATTAATATAATTGTAAATAAATTATTATTTTTATTTATCTAATTATTTATATACAACACAAATTCGCCTGGGACAGGGCGCATGACAAAGTTGTGAGGAGGGTGTGGGAAAATCACGCGGCAACTAAGTAACATCGAAAACAATACAAGATTTTTTTAGAAAAAAATTTATGTTTCAACTTCTAATTTCTCGCTATGGAAGTAGGTTGCGTGATTTTTGGTATGAATCACAAAAAAAGTAAAAATAACCGCGAGAGATAGGGGTCTCCAAGGCTGGAACAACGTGGCGGTTTAGAGAGATTTCAAACCGATATACATCTCGAAAGATATATGGCCGCACTATCTTGAGCACATGACGTCTGAGTGGTTCACACGACGCTCACAGTCCAGTGCTGGCAACCGGAATCGGCCAATTCATGGATCGGTGACAACGCACACCGGCGGCTCTGTTCCGTTTACTGCACATGCGAAACGGATGGTAAGATTAATTTAAATGAAATATATCGTTAAATTAATTTGTTGTTAATTAATCTTTTTTCATTATAGACTACGTCACTTGGACGTGAGCCGAGCCCGATGGAGCTGTTTGTAGAAACGCACGTGCGGAGTCAAGACCGCCAAAAGAGGGCGCAACAGTTTGTTGACAACCGTGCTCAACACTTCGTGGTATGTTTGCTCAACCATTTTCTTTTGTTAGTTATTATTTTTATTGAATTGAATATGATGATTACTTTTTTTATTTTTAGGAGACCTATAATAGCCGGTTGAGGGAGAGATATGGGGATGATCCTTTGACCTATCCGGAATTCGATCCGGATTTGTGGATGGAGGTTGGATCGTCTGGTGAACCCGATAAAAATCAGGTTTACGGGCTCTCCAACACTACGGCCGAGAACTTGCGGGCGGCCCGTAGTTTTTCAACAGTTGGGAGCTCCCAATCAGTATTGAGCACTCAATCTAAGGAGCTCGTGACTTTGCAGCAACACACAGCTCAGCTCACCGAAAAATACGACCACCTATCAGCGGAGTATGCACAACAAAAAGCGGAGCATGCACAACAAAAGCGGACCATGACCAGCTTCGCGAATTTGTCATGAACATGGCATCACAGAGTGGTGATACATGAGCGCCTCCTTCTTTTTTGCCGTATAACAACCAGCCTCCTCCTCCTCCTCCAGCTCCGCCATTATGTTAATTTGTAATGAATATTATTTAACTTTAATAGTTAATTTAATATTTTTTTTAAACACATTCAGTTTGTAATGAATATTATTTAACTTTATTTTTTTTTGTTTTTGATGTTTAATAAAAATTTTATTTGCATAATTGGTTTTTATTACCATTAATTTATATAATTTTATATTATGTATTCTAAATAATTTTTTAAAAACATATTTAAAAATAATCACAGAGGGTTTTACCGACGTAATATATCCGTCGACATTTGACAGTAGCTGCCACAGTCACCGATGAATTTACAGATGGATATATTCGGTCAGTATTATACACTCACCGACAAATTTACCGACGGACTTAAAATCCGTCGGTATTTGACAATACCTACCACAATGACCGACGAATGTACAGACGGATATCTTCGGTCGGTATTCCAAACACTTACCGACAAATTTATCGACGGTATGTATCTGTCGGTATGTCACACTATCACCGATGGGATAAATCCGTCGGTATATTTCAAGCGGGAAACTTTTTTTTGGCGCGCAATTTTCGTCTGTAAAACTATCGGCAAATATTTTTTTTATTTTGTCGACAGATATAGCGACGGACGCTGGTATTACCGATGAAAGGAAAGCCGACGGACGTATTCCATCGGTAAAACTGTGAAATCTTGTAGTGGGAGGAGCCCTCAAATTTATTTCTCCCTCCCTCTCTTCTTTGATCTCTTTTAATTATCTTGTTTCTTTTTTTATTTTCAGATTTTTGTTTTTTATTTGAAAAATAGGATATAAGTACGAGAGAAAAGGATGGGATTAAAAATACTTATTGTGATTTTATTTATTTTTATTATATTAAATAGAGAAAGGTATGATTATTTAATCAGAAAAATGGGAAAAAAATATATATTTCCCGCCAAAATAAAGAGCGGTTTGGCTCCAAAAACCGCTAAAAGATTTTATTGCCTAAAATAAAGCTCCATTGGGTGGCTTTGTAAGTAGATGCCTCCTGTCTATAAACCCAACTTCAAATCATATTTGTCTTAGAAATGTGTGTCCAGTAAGGCTTCAGCCCAAATCCAATACTACTACGTTGCCTATAAATGCACCTGGATTTATTCTTTTTATTTTTAACAATTATCAACCCAGATTTTATGCCTAGCATCTTCTAGGGATGTGCTAAATGAAAAATTAAAAATACTAATTTGATTTTTCAATGCTTATTTTCCATGTTCCAAGATGAATACTAATAAATTACCAAAACACAACACAGTTAGGTCATGGGCTTTATCCATGTCTAATGGGTCCATGGAATTGTTTGCATCCGGCAAGAGTTGAACATGAAATCTTGGACATGAATACACTGCGAAGTCCTAATTCTTCTATTAGGCTAACCCCAAGGGGTTTTGATGCTATTCCAATATGTCTGGCAAAAATATTAAATCTTTTAAAATATTATTCATTGCAATAGTGTTTTTTTCATTATTTTTTTTAAATGTGTTTATTTGTTTTAATTTTATAAGATTATCCTGATCTTATTACCCTTATCATGAGTATAGCAAGTTTACTCGAGTTGTTTTTTTATAATTTTTTTAATTGATTTTTTTTATCATTTAATATTGAGTTGATTGGAAATTGTTTTTGTTGTTTTAAGATTAGTCAAATTAATCAAGTCATATCATATTATTAAAATAATCACATGTGAAATATATTAAAATACAATCAGCAATTATAGATATCTAGATATCTTTACTTTTAACCATTGTAGTATATATATATATAAAATAAAAATAAAAACAACTATATTTATGCTATTAAAAAAAAATATTAACAATTTAACTATTATAAATAACATCTATATTCTAAGAGCATCTTTCCAAATAAAATATATGTTCTACGAGCATCTTCAAGGGGAGATGCTATTTTAAAGAGCTAAATTCATAAAACAACATTTTGAATAGTATAAATATATCTTTTTTTTACCATGTATATTCCAATGGGAAAAAGCTATTTGAAAAGCCAATTGTATTGCAGTGGAATAAATAAGTCACTACGCCATTATACAGTTTTATCGACGGATTAATTCCGTCGGTATTAGGAACACAAACAGTCGGTAAAATTATTACCGACGGTATCTCCGACGAAAAAAATCCGTCGGAGTCATGAGCGTCGGTAATTCTAATTTCGTCGCCATTTCTGTCGGTAAAAAAAAAAACAAAAATATCGACGGAATGTCCGACGGACATACAGACGGATAAGCGCGCCCATAAAAATTTTTCCCGCCACCAAGTTACCGACGAAATAATCCGTCTGTAAAATTCAACGGTAATCCGTCGGTGATTCCGTCGGTAATTGTGGCACAAGCCCGTAATTTTTTTCCAACTCTCTGTGAAATACCGACGGAATCTTTCCGTCGGTAATTGTGGCACAGGCCCGTAATTTTTTTCCAACTCTCTGTGTAATACCGACGAAACTATTCCGTCGGTGGAGTCCGTCGGTGATGTCCGTCGGCGATTCGGTCAGAAATTGTGGCACGGCCGTAAATATTGTAACAATACTACAATACTCTCGGTATAAATTTAAAATATTTTAAAAAAAATTATTTATTAACAATTAAAAAACTTATAACCAAATAAATTTTCATTAGACATTAAAAATGTAAAATTAATGTTAAATAATATTCATCGAAATATTCATTGCAAATTTAATGTTTTAAAAAAACAAAATTAAACTAATTAAAATAGCGGCGGAGCTGGAGGAGGAGGAGGAGGAGGAGGAGGCTGGTTGTTGCCGGGACCGTACGGCCAAAAAGAAGCAGCACATGGATCATCACCCATCTTTGATCTAATCTCCATGACCATTTGATGGAGCTGAGCATAATCCGTCGAGAGGCGTTCATATTGTTGTTTCAAGGCTAAAAACTCCTCTCGACCGGGTGCTCGATACGATGGAGAGCTCCCAACGGTTGAGACACTATGGCCCGACCGTAATTTATCAGCCGTCATGTTGGAGAGACCGTAGACCCGATTTTTATCGGGTCCACCGGACGATCCGACCTCCATCCACAAATCCGGATCGAAATCTGGTTGGGTCAAAGGATCGTCCCCATATCTCTCTCTCAACCGGCTATTATAGGTCTCCTGATTTTTTTTTAAAAAAATCATCATATTCAATTCAAGAAAATAATAACTTACAAAATAATTTGATTGATCGAACATACCACAAAATGCTGAGCACGGTTGTCCACGTACTGCTGCACCCCCTTTTGGCGGTCTTGACTCCATACGTGCGTCTCTACAAATAGCTCCATTGGACTCGGCTCACGTCCAAGAGACGTAGCCTATAAGGAAAAAAAAGATTGCAAGTGAAATATATTTATAAGCAACAACAAATTAATTAACGATATATTTCATTTAAAATAATCTTACCATCCGCTTCGCATGTGCGCTGAACGGGACGGAGCCGCCGGTGTGCGTGGTCACCGAACCATGAATTTCCCGGTTCCGGTTGACGGCTCCGGATTGTGAGCGCTGTGAGAACCGCTCAGACGTCACGTGCTCAATATATGCCGCCCATATATCTCCCGAGATGAATGGCGGTTTAAATTCCCGCCAAACTGCCACCTCATTCCAGCCTTCAAGATCGTTGTCCCTCGCATATCTTTTCGTCTTTTTTTGAGTGTCGTACCAAAAATCACACAACCTACATCCATAGTAACTAATTAGAATTTAGAACATAAAATTATAAATAAAAAATAAATATTATTTTTGATTTTACCTAGTTGCCGCGTGATTCTCCCATACTCTCCCCGACAACATTGTTGTCCGCGCTATCCCACTCAAATTTATTCGTATATATAAATAATTCATTGAAAATAAAAAGAGTACAAGATATAAAATTACAAAAATTATTTATTAAAAATAAACTGAAAATTAAAAATTAACACCTACCTGAAATCGCCGAAACCAGGCATCGATATTAGGTCTCCACTCAGGATGTCTAGAGACCTGACTCCATTGAAACAATGGAATCTCCATCGATGATTTCATCGCCAATGTAATTTTCCTGGCAGCCTCAATGTTTGTGAACCTGAAATTAAATAAAAAAATTTAATTATTTCTTCATAAATTATGTTATAAGTATTAAAAAAAAAGTAAAACCTAAACAAACTTACATTGAGAGGTCATCTTTCCATTGTGCCTGGTACTTGCGGGTGAATTGACCCCGCTGTGAAGGCACGCCGCTCTCATATTTGTGAAACTGCGGTAGAAGAGGAAGCATCACACGGTGGCGCAGATGCATCGCCGTGATCAGCACCTAAGGAGATGTCCTCCTCACTACTAGAAGAACTATGCGCAACTGTCTGCTAACGACGTGCTGTAGATTTCATTCGACGCATCTACAGAAATGTATATGAATTATTACATAGCTTTAATTATTTAAAAAAAAAATTCAGCAAAGACCTCCTTTATACTAGAGACTACCCACAGTTTTCAAACATGCAATATTTACAATAACCACAATCCATATAATCTCCATCAACATCATATATACAACCTAATATCATTAGGAATTCAATCATTAATAAAAATTCGTAAGCAGACTCCCTATATTGAAAACTACCCACAGTTTTCAAACCTGCAATCTTTACAATAACCACAATCCATATAATCTTCATCAACATCATATATACAACCTAATATCTATACCAATTCAACAATAACAATTATTCAAATAAAAACAATAATATCCTAAAATGAATATAAACTAATTAAATTTAATTCTATATTTCAATTCACATTTATAACATAAATTCAACAATAACAATTATTCAAATAAAAACAATAATATCCTAAAATTAATCTAAACTAACTAAATTTAATTCTATATTTCAATTCACATTTATAACATAAATTCAATAATAACAATTATTCAAATAAAAACAATAATATCCTAAAATTAATCTAAACTAACTAAATTTAATTCTATATTTCAATTCACATTTATAACATAAATTCAACAATAACAATTATTCAAATAAAAACAATAATATCCTAAAATTAATCTAAACTAATTAAATTTAATTCTATATTTCAATTCACATTTATAACATAAATTCAACAATAAC
The DNA here is from genome assembly GCA_019202695.1 of Populus x sibirica. Lineage (NCBI taxonomy): Eukaryota > Viridiplantae > Streptophyta > Magnoliopsida > Malpighiales > Salicaceae > Populus > Populus x sibirica. The sequence continues at coordinate 474,009 of JAGMVL010002287.1, forward strand.
AATTATTCAAATAAAAACAATAATATCCTAAAATGAATATAAACTAATTAAATTTAATTCTATATTTCAATTCACATTTATAACATAAATTCAACAATAACAATTATTCAAATAAAAACAATAATATCCTAAAATTAATCTAAACTAACTAAATTTAATTCTATATTTCAATTCACATTTATAACATAAATTCAACAATAACAATTATTCAAATAAAAACAATAATATCCTAAAATTAATCTAAACTAATTAAATTTAATTCTATATTTCAATAACACTAAACAAAACATCATAAATACAAAACAAACAATACACAAAACTAAAAAAACAATACATTAATTCAAAATAAATTTTGGAATAAAAAAGGCATACCTTAATAGTGTTGATTTTTAGATTTTATCTATAAAAATACACAAAATAAAGAACACCAAAAAAATAATGATAATTAAAATAAAAAAAATACAAAGATAAAGAAAAACATGACATACCTTTTAATATGTTGAAAACTACCACCAAAACAATCAAATCTCTTCCAAAACTTAAACTAAAAACTGAGAGGAGAAGAAATAGAGATGAGAGCCAAGAGAAAAAATGAACCAAAAAGGGGGGAGGGGGGGTTTTTATATGCCAATATTTCCGTCGGAATTACCGACGGAACATTAATTGTTGTCGGTGGCATTTATTTCCGTCGGTAATTCCGACGGGAAATAAATTGAAATGCGCACCAAAATTTTCGAAACTGCCGCCTTTTGTTTTTATCCGTCGGTAATTCCGTCGGTAATAGCGCGCCTCTGACAGCGTGCGCTTTGGGACGTGTGATTTCTGTCACCATTCCGTCGGTGATTTCCGTCGGTAATATCCGTCGGTGATTCCGTCAGTAATTGTGGCACAAGCCCGTAATTTTTTCCCAACTCTCTGTGAGATACCGACGGAATAGTTCCGTCGGTGATATCCGTCGGTGATCGATGATGTCCGTCGGTGATGCCGTCGGAAATTGTGGCACAAGCCCGTAATTTTTTTCCAACTCTCTGTGAAATACCGACGGAACTATTCCGTCGGTGTTACCGTCGGTAAAACAGTCAATATTTATGCGGCTTCTACTTTAATTTATTCTATCCTCCTACACACTTAGATCACACACAGCACAATAACAGGAGCTGACAATTAAAAAAGAATAAATATTTCATGTTCCAAAATATTACGTTATAAAAATAAGGTTTTACAACATGTTTAGTTAGAATTTTCATCTTCGTCCTCAATTGAATTGTTATCATCCGCTTCATCACGCTCTTCAATGTGGTTATCATCTTCTTCATCAACATTCTATCGCACTAGTAGAGCTCAAAATGGCATTCATCTCCTCTGCGTCAACATCAACAAGACTATCATCGAAAACACGAAAATTCGAATTTTCTTCTAAGTCAATCGAAGGAGCAACTCGGTATGGTTCAACCAACTCACTAGCTTGAAAGACTTCATCTATCACACTTGTGTCTTCGTTCTCATCCTGAACAACCTCGACACGACCCCTAGGTTTTGTTTTTAAAACGGATAACCAATCAACTCTTGATCGGTCCCTTCTAAAGGAAGGGGTGTATGTGTAATAAACTTGTTGGCATTGCTTTGCGAAAACAAAGACGTCGTTTACATTGCGGTGTCTAGCTTTTGAGTTGATTTCAACGAGACCATAATGAGGATCTACTCGATTCCTCTGTCGGTTGTGTCATACCAATAGCATTTGAATAAAAACACTCTATTCTCGCTCGCTATGATATTGCAGTTCCATGACCTCTTCCAATCTACCATAGTAGTCAACTTCAAACTCACTAGAAGTCGATCCTTTAATACAAACACCGCTGTTGTATGTCTTTCTTCCATGCCCATATTCTTCAGTATGAAAGATATATCCATTGACAAAATACCCGTTATAGCACTTGACTTTTCTTTCAGGGCCCAGGCTTAGTAAAGACAAGTGAAATAGTAGCACTAACTCCCATTTGATAAACCTTGTATAATAAATACAACAATAATCAATAAACAGATATTATGTAATATATATTTACGTACAGTGAATTACATTGCAAGAGATTATGAGTTTGTGATAGGACTTACATGTGTTCTAAACCATGTGGCAAATTGTTCATCTTGTAATTGAAAGATCTGGGATTCGGTCAGCTATGAGTTATTGGACAGTAAGTATCGTCGATGTTGCCTGCAAGGTTGTTTCAAATTATATGAGTTTATGGTATCAAAAAACATAAATAATACACTCTTGACAAAGTTTATGTCGAACATCTACTTACTTAATAAAAGGTCTCAGCTCATCACAGTTAAATAGGATATAATTGTGTGCTTGTCTGAACTCTATTTCAGACAAATATCTTCCCCTCACAACATTTTTAGGTGTGGGTCGTCCAGGATTAGAGAATATTGACAAGTTCCCACTTGAAGGCACTTCACCACCATCATCATGCCGTGGAACACGGTTGATCCTCGTTCTCAAATGAGGTTCGAAATAGTATGAGATAAATGTTGAGATCTCCTCAACAATATAGGCCTCACATATTGACGCCTCAACATGCGCCTTGTTCTTAACCTTTTTTTTAAGATTGAACAAGTACCGCATATATATACATATATATATATATATATATATATATACATCTATATATATATATATATATATGTGTGTATATATATATAGAATCAATCAAAAATTATAAAAAAAAATAAAGAAAACATTTAATTATGAATTACATAGCAACTATAATATCTAACCTCTCGAATGGATACATCCATCTGTACTGGACCAGTCCTCCAACTTTTACCTCAAACAAGAATCGTACGGGTAGATGCTCCATTGAGTCAAAAAATGATGAAGGGAATATCATCTCAAGTTTGCATATTGTCTCCACGATATTCATTTCAAGCCTCTCAATGTGATCAACATTCAACTTGCTGGAGCATATATCTCTGAAGAAATGACTGATCTCCGTTAGTGCATCCCATATCCCCTTTGGCAACAAATCACGAAAAGCTAATGGGATGAGTGTTTGCATAAACATATGGCAGTCATGACTCTTCATTCCATATAATTTGCATTCCTCGGTATTAACCAGCCTTGATATGTTCGAGGTATGTCCATCGGGAAAACGCAGACTCTTAAGCCATTTGTAAACTAGTAGTTGTGCGTTTTTCTCTAACACGAAGCTTGCTCTTGGTTTTGCGACCCGTGACCCATCACAAACCAACTCCATATTTTTACGGTTACAGAACAACGCTACATCCAATCTAGCCTTGATGTTGTCCTTTGTCTTCCCCTTCACATCCATGACGGTGTTGAAAATGTTCTCAAACACGTTCTTTTCAATGTGCATGACGTCAAGGTTATGACGGAGAAGATTGGTCTTCCAATAAGGAAGCTCCCAAAATATACTTCGCTTCACCCAGTTATGGGTCAAACCAAAACCAGGAAACTTCTACTTCCCTCATTAGAGACCAAACACAATGTCACCATACTTTGAAACAACATCAAGCAATTCTTCACCGGAAAGACGCGGGGGTGCAACATCCTTTTCAACTCGCCAACAAAGAAATCCTTTCGTTCTTTCGTACCGTGATTCGGCGGCAAGAAGCGACGGTGACGCAAAAAAAAGAAGCTTTACCCCCGTTTGTTAGCGTGAATGCCTTGTTGTTCTCCATACAATATGGACATGCTAGCTTTTCGATTAGTACTTAAAAATGCATTCTCATTAAGGCTTTATATCATCGTATTGCACTAAAGTATCGTTAAATTCCCTAACTAAAGCATGTTTTATAATAACAAGTCTAATAATATAATATATCTTTAATTTATGGTAAATGATTGTTTTGAATGCAGGTATATCTCACAATTCAAAGGATTGATTGATGTGAAAGTGAAGAGACAAAAAGAGGACTGGTTAAGAGAAGAGATGCTGGTTCAATTCTAAACTGGAACACCATTCGGTTATTTGATCATAAATGGAGTTGTAGAACTCGGATTTAGGTCCACTTTTTATGAATGGAAAGATAAGACATAGACCTAAAACTTTCATGAAGGGTCCAAGACTCAATTCTGCCGTTTTCAAGTTCAAATCTTAGGAACAAAAGAAAAGTCAGAACCTGTCCTGCAGCTCAAACACTGTTCGGTTTTCAGCTCATATCTTGAGTTCTAGAAGTCCAAATAAGCTCTGGTTTTTTTTGTTGGAAAGCTGAGACAATTGCCCACAGCTTTCATGAAACAAAGGGCTCAAATTCTGATGTTAGTAATGACGTTTTGGCCAGCCAACAATATCAAAAATCTGCCAATAATTTCAAGAACCAAGAACCAACAATGTCAAAAACCAGCCACCAAATCAATGGTTGGCCACCAACTATTTTCTTAGTCCACCAATCAATAGTTCTGAATCTTAGCCTATAAAAGGAGACATTTGCCATGTATTTAATCATATTATTTTTCAGATCAAAATCATGTTCTTGCTTTCTTTCTTTATATCTTTGTAATGTTCAAGTTTTCTTTCATGTTATATTAATCTCTTGTTTATGCTTTTTCATTTCCTTTTATATACTTAGTTAACTTATATCATAATCATGTTCTTATCTTGTTTATTTATGTTTTTCTTCTTCATTATGTTTAGCTAAGTTAATTATGTCAAGGTGAAAAGGTTTTACTAATGGTGTTAGAATAGGTATAATATAAACTCAACATGGACTTTAATGTTTATATCCAAGATAAATTGTTATTAGCATATCTTATCATTTTATCTTACTAATTCTTAATACCCTGCTTGTTAAATGGTTAATCTAGATTTATGTTGTATAACACTTGATACATCGAATGCTTGATCCTTCATAGTTTTCGGCCGACATCGTTGTTATGATAGGAACTTGATTTGTTGTTAACATAAGCTAGCAACATGAATGCCTGATGATATTTATAAGTATGGTGTTACTTCGACAAGATAATTAATATGATCATGTTAATACTTTATAATGAGCCATTAATGATAAATCATTCGATTAGAACCTCCTTTGTGTGTGGTTTCTAGTTGAGTAATAAAAAGAGTTTATATTATATTTATTTGAAATACCATTAGTGAATCCTCTAACCTTGACATTTGTTTTTATCATTGTTTAATCCTTACATTAATCTTCTATCTCAAAGTTCTCATTAATTTCTTCCTCTTCTTCTTTTTATTATTATTATTACTAATATTACTACTACTACTACTACTACTACTATTATTATTATTATTATTATTATTCTTGTTATATGTTATGTATGTTAAGTATGCTCTATGTTTGATCAAGGATCCTGACATTGTTGGTCTTGCCTTGTTCATTCGCATCAGAAATCTGTTTATATTATATAATATATCTCTTTGATCTTTTCATAAAATCAAGTATATAGGCCGGAAACCCGTGACCCGATCTTTTAGATCATTCTCGTGTATAACAACGCCACGTGCATCGAGTATTATTATTATTATTATTACTATTATTACTATTACTATTATTATTATTATTATTATTATTATTATTATTATTATTATTATTATTGTTATTATTGTTGTTGTTGTTGTTGTATTGTTATTTATAATTTATACAATTAACCTCTCTCGTGGTTCGACCCCGGTCTTGTCGGGTTATTTATTACTTCGACACTCCTGCACTTGGGAGAAGACATCAATCTTTTGGTCGTGTCACTTTCCATACGTGCTCCAACCAGAAACCATTCCATAAGCTGGGAAATCATTGATAGTCCACATCAAAGCTGCTCTCATAACAAAATTATGTTTCCTCGAGATGTCATAAGTCAAAGCTCCAGATGACCACAATTGCGTCAACTTATCAATCAACGGACGAAGACAAACATCTATGTTTCGACCCGGACCGCTCGGACTCGGTATGACCATAGATAGAAACATGAACTCCGGCCTCATACACATCCCTAGTGGCAAGTTATAAACCGTCAAGATGACCACCAACAAGAATAAGGAGCAAAGAAATGACCCGAATGGGTTGAATTGTCTCGTACACAACCCAAGACGCACGTTCCTTGATTCAAATTTGAAAAGTGAGGATGCACCATCACTCCATCAACCGCATGATGTGATTGGTGCTATGTCATGTGCTTCAGAATCCTTGGTGACATGAATAAACTCGCAGTCTAGGTGTGATTGGGAAGTATCTAAGTTTTTTATATGCCACGAGAGTCTTTACTCTTCCAAGTTCGGGTTTGTAACGGGAATGCCCACATGTCATGCACTCGGCTCAAGATTTTCAAGGTAGTATAACATGCGAGAAGTTAGGGCACATGTCAATTTTCTGGTATCCTAAACCGAGGGGTTTCAGCTTGTTCCTCTCAGGTAAAATGCTTCTCCCATATTCGATAATCTTGTCATAACCGGCCTCACTCAACCCGTGATCTGACTTGATGGTGAACACCGTGCTACGGCCGATAATTTATCGTGGTTCGGTGCGGCCATCCCATAATGGCTCGTCGAATCTTTCAATAGATCAAAAAACCTTGCCGCATCTACATTAGGTTCTTCTTCTATGTTTGGAAATTCACTGGCATTACCTTTACTCATTCTCATTGCATCCATAACCATATTCCTGTAATGATTACTGTTCTCATTTCCAACTTCATGCATGTTGCTAGCACTAGAAGTTGACCCGACCACCCTTTCAACTATGCTCTCATTAGGAACAAATAGTTCTCCGTGTGCATACCAACACAGATAGTCCTGCATGAACCCTTTAGTTAGAAGATACATCGTTACAACATCTTGATGCAAAAATTTTAAATTTTTACACTTCCCGCATGGACACCTAATACGCCATCGTAAAATTTCGGGATAGATGTTGCGAAATTAATAAAACCCTGAACACCGTTACAATAATATATCCTCCACAATCCTTGGGGTGAGTCCCGATACATCCATGAACGATCATCCATGACTCCTGTTGAATCTCTATAAAACATATAAAAAAAATATTGGTTTCTTATGTTAAATATTCACTATCAATTATCCAACAAACTAAAAAAACACTTATGTTAAATATTCATTATCAATTATCAACTATCAATGTTCATACACACAAATTTATACATATATAAATTTAAAAAAATCACAACTTCGCAGTAGAATTGATAACAATTAAAACATACCCGTTAAACAAGCTATAATATAATTCGGTGTAATTCAAACAAAATTTCAACAATTTACAAACAAATATAATTTCATAAAATATTCTAAAACAAACTATAACAACTACAAAATTATACAAGAAGTTTCTTTAACAAAATACATATACTAAAAAAACAATAAAATTCACATTTAAAAGTTAAAACTAAAAATGATAGATTTACTTACAAAAAATGATAAAATCCACAAGAATTAACCGATGTTGTGACCACGTACAAAAGTATAAGAAACTTGAGTGCTAGCTTGTGTTGAGAAGAGGGGAGAGTTGAGATGGGTGGTTGGTCATAGCTTTGGGAGGGGAGAGGTGGGATGTGGAAGAAGAAGGGGAAGAAGAAGGAGAAACAGAGGAAGAGAGGAAGAGAGAGTGTCCGCAGAGGCAGTATCTACTGGTGTTTACCGACGGACTCACCGACGGAAATATTCCGTCGGTAACACCGTCGGTGATTTCGCCGGTGTTAGCGACACGTCCCTGCTTGGCTGTCCAGGTTTGAATCCTTCGGTATTTCCATCGGTAAATTCGTCTGAATAAACTCCACGTCATCCCGCCGTTGCAATTTTCAAAAAAAATTTATCGCCGCCGGTATATACCGACGAAATTATTTCATCGGTATATACCGGTGGAATCACCGACGGATTTTTTCCGTCGGAGAAGTCCGACAGAATTTGAGACAGAATTATTTCCTTCGGTAATTGTTACCGACGGAAAGTTTCCGTCGGTAATTCCGTTGGTGTTATCTGATTTTCTGGTAGTGAGTGTTTTATTTTTTCTTAATGATTTTGATGTTTTTTTTATGACTATTTTTAATTAGTGTATTTTTTTTATTAGCTTCACTTTGTTAATTTTGGCTTTTTTTAGAGATATATAAGAATAGCATTTATAAGAAAGAAAAGACTTTTTGGCATTTTATTTAGCTTCTCTCTTGAAGCATGAAAAACAAGTAAATAAAAACTAAAAGATTAATTTTTGGCTCTCCATTTAACACCTGTGTTGGAGTTGCCCTAAGAAAATTCAGCCATGTACCTAGGCTAGCTCTAAGTAGGTTGGCAAGAATCTAAAATCTTGATTTTATCAGAGATTGAGACTGATTAAACTTTAAAGCACGAGCAAACAACAACCCTTTCAATGGCAGCAGGGACCGGAACAACTTGAGAGTTCCATCAGCTTCTGCAACCCAATTGATATGATTTGGATTTGACTTCAAGGGAGAATTTTGTATTGAAAATATGTCTTTTAACAAAATACATGTGCGTGCGATACCTGGATCTTCTAAAATTCCTAATCAGAGAGGTTTTAAAAACACGGGATAGTTACAAGATCACGGGCGTGTTGTGTTGCACAGAGAGAAGACCACAGATGACCAAAGAAAATGGCAGCTTCCATTCATAGGGAATAGCGTGTGCATCATCATTCATATCACCATGCGATTTGACTAGTAACTGTAAAATGACATGATGAAAAGAAAGACAATACACTTTAAAGATCGGGTACTTTGGGAGTTTCCTCACCATTTGCAGAACAACATAATAATCTGGAATAAATGAGATTAAACATGAACATTGTACGTAGAAGAGGAGAGAAAAACACCAGCAGACAAAAAACACAACCTGTAAAAGAGAGAGTAGCAGACGATCGCCACATGAAAGTGTCAAACAAGTAAAAACAAAACAGGTCGTGGCTTGTCAAATAGCTGATTATTCATGCACAGAGAAATACCCTATCAAAAAGATGGTAATTGCCTCGACCTGGACCATAGGGTTTTAGAAGCATTCTGGTCTTTTCATCCTTCTATTAGAACACGATACATCAAGGGTGTAAAGTGTGATTACAAGTTAGACAAAAGGTAAGGACATTGAGTGTTCACACACTCAGAATAAACTTTGCCTTAAAAAACATCATTTAACTGTAATGTTGAGTTTATTGATCATGTTCTCTGATATGTTCATCCATCGAAGATTTTATCGAGATTAATTACAAGGAATAAAGTGAAAGTTGACGCGGACTATAGATTAGTCAACAAAGATAGAGAGTTATTGACTACATGATGATGAGTTTTAATTCAACATGTGTACATAAAAGCAATTTCAGCAGCATGCCGAATTAGCTAATCTTGAGTTATCTAAAAGCTTAATTCATCGGGACCACCCGATGTTTAATGACTCTTATTCGAGATTATACCATTATTTTGACGGGTTCTTGTCATTTATCATCCACTCCAAAATGAGTGGACAGAATTGCGACACGTAGTATAAAAAAGGATGAGAGATGTAGCGATCTGGATACCTGCAATAATCATAGTTTCCCCATTTTATTGATATCTTGATGTAATTAGACATTTTCATTAGGGATCATAGCAGAATCTAGATAATATTGTGTAAACAGCTATATATATATATATATATATATATATATATATATAGAGCGAGAGAGAGAGAGAGAGAGAGAGAGAGAGAGAGATGGTTTAGTCCTCCGTCCTTCCACCACCGGGATTGAAGGGAATCTTTCTCTCACGGTCTCCTTCCACCAGAGCCACTCTCCCTCTGGCAGTTGAAATAAACAGTAGCCACTGGCGACCCTAGATTGTAGAGTTCAGCAAAGTCACTAGTGTTGAAATTCCGGCGCCACCCAGGGGCATACACCGTTTGCCTGCCTAGTTGCCGAAACAACACAAAAACAAACCGATGAATTCCCGCTGTCGGCCTTGGGCTCTCATAGCACACAACCTCTTGCCCTACGCAAATTACCAATACATGCTTCGTTCATTGTACATAAGAAACAACACAAATAAAAAAGCATACAGTAAAATGGTATATTAGGATCAACCTCCGCACATCAAACTGAGTTTATTTTCCCAATCAACAAAGACAGTCGCAACAAGCCGTGGTAATTAGCTTGAACACATACAATATGGCTACGTACGTACCCAGTAAACCTTTCACTATCTTTGCCCGCCACAATTCTCATTCACGCTTTCTCTTGCCTTTTATAAAATTGCATTGACCGTGACTGGAAACGAAATAGACAATGCTAGCTACTTGCCTGAGAACTCTCAGTGTTTCATCGTAGCCTCTAACATCATGTTATCGTGAGAATATAACCACTACGTACAAACTCTAGATATGTTAGCGGCTCTGTTGTAAATATTACTATGGTATTAGTTGATTAATGCAGCATGGATTCAATGATGGATAAAAACATCATTTAACTGTAATGTTGAGTTTATTCATCATGTTCTCTGATATGTTCATCCATCGAAGATTTTATCGAGATTAATTACAAGGAATAAAGTGAAGTTGACATAATCGTAGTTTCCCATTTTATTGATATCTTGATGTAATTAGACATTTTCATTAGGGATCATAGCGGAATCTAGATAATATTGTGTAAACAGCCATATATATATATATATATATATATATATATACACACATAGAGAGAGAGAGAGAGAGAGAGAGAGAGAGAGATGGGTTAGTCCTCCGTCCTTCCACCATCGGGATTGAAGGGAATCTTTCTCTCACGGTCTCCTTCCACCAGAGCCACTCTCCCTCTGGCAGTTGAAATAAACAGTAGCCACTGGCGACCCTAGATTGTAGAGTTCAGCAAAGTCCCTAGTGTTGAAATTCTGGCGCCACCCAGGGGCATACACTGTTTGCCTGCCTAGTTGCCTAGTTCCGTGGAGTTAATGTCCCTCTCCACCAATCCTCCACACAGAAAAGATTGAAAGGGTCCTCATGGAAATTTCTAGTCTTTTAATAATAATACTAAAGTAAGTATACTCATCAAAGTTTGCCCCGGTAGTTGCCGGAATATCAGTCACCAACCTGCAAGTTCATGTCACAAGGCACTAATTTAATTTTTTCAACGTGTTTTTTATATTAAAAAATCTAAATTGAAAAAAAAAACCTTATATACACATCTAATAAAATAAATTGATAATTATATTTGCTATAATAAACAAGTAAAAAGTCATAAACAATAAATAAAAATAAGATTTTAAAAATTGAGAGTCGGATGCGAGAACAAGATATTCGGTTTCGCAATCTGAGTCTTTGAGACAGTTGTGTTTAATGATTTTGTTGACAAAAAATAATTTTTTATTTAATTAAATCATAATAAAAATAGACACACATTAAATTGATTATATAAAATAAAATGCAAAAAAAAAAATTATGCAAGTTTACACTTATTAAAAATATTATCTGAAAATAAATATTTTTTAATTTTTTAAAATAAATTTCATTTATATAAAGCATAAAAAATAGATGAATTTCGACAATCTCTCAAAAGATTAAATGTATACAAAATAACTAAAAAATAACTTTTATTTAAAAAAGTCTAGATAGATAAAATAAAATAGAGAAAGTATATTAATTCACATATAAATTTAAAAATTATTTTGAAAATATACATATAAAAAAGGCATTAATTAAAACAAAACATTTAAAAAAAAATATCAGGTGCTGTTGGGCGGAGTTTCAAGAATAGGCATGTATGCATGGGCCCATATTTTTTATTTCTGATTTTAAAAAAATAAAATCAGATGACGAGTCGTCTGATATTGCCCGGTTTCTAACCACTACATTGCCAAAAAAAAATGGAGCATACATTTTTTCGACCCGAAAATTGATCTTTCAATTCATTTTGACCTAAAATACCTAGAAAACATCTTGGGAAACTTAATAAATTCATTTATAATATTAAAAAACTATCTCAAAACTCAAAATCAACCCAAAACCAAAAATCTTACCAAGATCATATATGTTTTTCTAGGAAATCCCAAGCTGAAAAAGCACTTAATGTGAACTCCCCTCATTAAATGGAATAACTTGACACAATGCTGATCTTTTTTGGGTGAAATTGGTGGCAACAAAATTTTTTTCTTTGTAATGCTAGATTCCGACGACTTTTTCTCACCTCTCTCAAGCCAATGATAAAAAAATAAGAAAAATAAAATCTGAGACAAAAATTAATTTTATCTTTAAATTTTGATAAACAAAGAAACTCAATATATATAATATAAAAAGAATGAGGTTTATAATAAATATTTCTTTCAAACTTTATTAAAGACACTTATTTTTTTTTGATTTTCATTTTGATTCTTTATCTTTTTCAAGAAATTGATCTATAATTTTTTTTAATAAAACTTAAATTAAAAAAATAAAAAAAGGACTGTGAACAATTTGTTGCGCGCGCATTAGACACAGGCTGATTTGATATTTTCATATCAGACAATCAAATAATTCAACCTAGCATTGTTTTTATAATGTTAATTTGTTCGTTTCCATTGAAAGCAAAACGGCAAAATTGTTAGGAAATGAAACCTTTGTCTTCATATAATTTTTTATTTTTACAGAGAATAACTAGGTGAAGTGAGATAGAATTTGGCAAAGAATGGAGAGAAAAAGGTGGAGAGCGAGATCACAATGCCTAGCGAGATAAAAAAAAAAATGTAAGAGTTCGGGGTCTAAGGGTATCTTCACAATGCCTAGCGAGATCACAATCCCTTCTTCAAGCTCAGTATCTTCCATCTCTTTCTCACTACCAAACCCTAATCCTAAATCCTCTCTCGCATCTCTTCTCCCCAAAGAAATCATCAAACAACAACTACAACATATTAAAAAAAAATCAAAAAGTAATTTAAGCCCACAAATCCATAACTCTCTCTCTACAATACCAAACAGAAAAACAAAGCTAACCCATTTCACGAAATCAAAAACCCACCAAGGATTTCCAGTGAATTAGACCCCATCACTAGATTCAAATCGGTACCAACCGATGTTTGAATTTTTATTCTTTTGAAGAACTAATTATTAATTAAGATTTTAATCAAATGATATTGGTAATAAGAACAAAAAAAAAAAGAATTTGGTTTGATTTATTGGGTTTGGGTTTTTGCTAGGGTGCGATATCTGTAGCTGGAATCAATTGCCCAACTCTCTCTCTCTCTCTCTGAATTTTGGGGTATACAGCAACCGCGGCTTTTCTTTGTTTTTTTTTTGTTCTAATTCATTTTTTTGTTTATTCTTCCAAGGAAAATGTTTGTTTAAATTATTTATTTACTTTGATAAAATAAAAAACTAAAAAAGGGAGAGAAACAGAGCGATCTAACCAGAGACTGAGGAAATAGAGATTAGTATTTACTCTTTGTTTTTTTTTTTTATATTTATATTTTGACCTCTGCAGCTTCTCTTCTTCTATTTTTTACTACGCTTCCTTTGAAATTCTTAAGATCATTTTTGCCAAGCCCACTAGTCTCAAGTCCTTTGACTTTCAATCCGAGTTTGAAATATGATTTTTCACTCTTTTTCTTTTTGTTAAAAAAGACTCAATATATTGTGGAATTTTTATAATTTCGTAGGTCATTTATAAACTTTCTTACCATAAACACAAAGATTGCAAAAAATATATATATTTTAAATTATAATTATTACCATAATTTTAAACAAACTCATAACCTAGCTTATTCTTTATTACTGACAATAATTATTTACTTTAAGTCTCGCAAATACTATTTAATTTATAAACTTTTTTACCATAAACACAATTTATTTAGAGATTTTATCACTTGAATATATCTAAAATCAATATCTTTATCGGATTTGATTTTAGTTGTTAGAACTTAAAAGATACAATTGGTCTAATTTAGACTCGGAAGTTGACTCATCCAATTCTTAAATTCCTATCTTCACTATTTTGAAACGTAAATATGAGATTGCTTGAAAAAATATCAATTATTGTGCGCACCTAAATGCATCCTTAGAGCCTTATTAAAATTATTAAAGTAAATCTGGATTGTATATAATATATTACAAAACTTATAAAGAGTTTTTTTATTATATTTGTCATCACTCATTTTTTACCCCGTTTTCAACATATTTTTAAAGAGATTATAAAAATATTGAAAATATCAAAATTCACAAAAAATATGGTTTTGACACGATTTGGATAATTTCTGGTCATTTTGTAATTTTTAACCATTTCACGTATTGTTTTTGTAATGAAATGTTTTTCAAAAAAACTAAGTAGGAAAAAAAGAGAAAAAAGAAAGTCAATCCAATAATTTTTTTTTTAGTGAGTAAAATGTAATTGAAAAATAACTAGTTTAGTTTAAAAATAATAATTACAAAAGGAAAAAAAAAGGAAAAAACAAAGTTGTCTTATGGAGAGGAATTTTTTACCAAAATTTGAAAGATAAAGAAACTCCCTAGAAAAATCTAGAAGATTGGGAAATTATGTAAAAAAATCTAGAAGGTGGAAGGTTTGAGAAAGATGATATAAATAGCCAAATACACACCACACACACATATACACCAAAACACTCTCTAAAAAAATTACAAGATACACTTGATTCTCTCCAACTTTCAAAAGAAAGAAAGAAAGAAAAGAATAAAAACTAATTAACCTTCACTCACTCTCACTAAAGAAGACTAACACACAACAAGCATCATTCCTTCACCGTGAGGAGCATCAAACCTCACTAGATCTCTTCCTTCAGCCATTGCGATCAGCTTTGACACAGTCCAATACAATAGTGTTATCATTTTCTTCTTTCTCTCACATAGCTAATTGATTCTCATAGTAGCACCACCAGCACCTAACAACAACTCAACTTCTCCTTTGTCGGTCGTGACAGACTCTTTTCCTCACTATTGCCAATAACAACACCATGACATAACAATGGCTAATGACCAATTGATAACAACAACAGTTATAAGTTTCAACCGTGTGAAGCAGCTTCAATCATGAGCTGAAAAAAAGAAAGAGAAAGAGAGAGAAAACTAAAGCTTTGAAGCCAGATCTCCTCCCTTGAGTAGCAGTGGGTGTCACCGCCAGTGTAGAAGCAAAGAGGAGATAGAGAAACAACAGTGCACTTTAGATCCATCAACTCACACTCCTCCAACAATGGCAATGCATGAAACCACGCACTGGTAGTGGTGGTGGTGTGTGGGTACACATGCCGCCATTATTCCAACAGTCCTTTGACCTTGATTTTAGTAGATCATGGACAAGCCTCAGAAGGTCAATCCATAAAATCAAATTAATTTTTTTGACAAATTGTTTAAATGTTGTAAAATTTGGGATAAAATGTTCATTGTTGTGCATGATATTTGGACTATTTGGACATTTTTAATTTGGACTGATGTATGTTTATGATTTAAGATAATTTTCATGAATATTGGATTCGACATGAATATTATGATAATTTATTTTGAATGATTGAAATTATTTTGTTAGGGGCTTGTTAAATTTGTTGAGTATTTAATTTTGTTTTTCTATTTTTATGTGATTCAATATGGACTGATAAATTTTGAATTTAGTTATTGGTTGGGTGGATAAGATAAAATGGTTGAATATAACCATAAAATTTGAATTTGAGAGTTTTTTTTATCATTGTGAAAAATCTTGTGATGAACATTATATGGACCAATTATTTTTATATATAAAAAAAACATTGTTAAAAACAATGATTGATTAATCAATTCAAGATGGTATGGTCTATCCTTAGGCCCTGTCTTCATAATATTGATTAATAAAGAAAAAAAATAAAAAAAAAAATTATCCTTGTATTAGTTGTTTTTATTAATTGTTAATCAACCTAAGATGAAATGATATTACACCAGGCCTTATCTTTTGGATGCCAGTTATTAGGTATTAGGATCAATTAATATTTGATCGGTGAATTAATTGTTTCTATTAATTACTAATTGACCTAGGATGGTATGGTCCAATATTGGGCCCCGTTCTTTGGATGTCGATAAGTAAATAATAGTACCAATTAATACATGATCTTTAGGATATTAACCAATAAATTTTTCGGTCACCCTATAATCATTTCAATTTTGACAAATTCAATTCAATATTCTTATCATTTATTAAGTAGCCTAGGATGGTACGGTCTAATAGCAAGTCCTATTTTTCAGACATTACTTAATGGATAATATGAATTTTTCAACCCACAATAAGCCTCATTTCCAAATAACTCAGGATGGTAAGGTCCAATAACGAGCCCTATTCTTTGGACATTGTTTAATGGATAATAAAAATAATACCTTAAATAACATACATATTAGTTTAGGCAAATCCCATTAAAACACATTTATAATTGAAAACAAACAATAATGAAGCTTATTTTAGGTAAGATGTATAAAGTGACGTTTATCTTTCCTATTACAAAACCAACCCCTTACTTGGAAGCTTTGAAGACCAGTTAGGGTTCCTAGTTACCATAAAACTAGATGACGACTCATTTTTTTTAAACCCTTTTACACATCAGCTCGCCCTAATGTCCACATACAATAGAATGGCGACTCCACTAGGGACGCATAAGGGCTAAGCTTTGTTTATTATTTTGCAATGATAATGTTGTTGTTTTTATTGTTTTTATTTGCCTAAATTTGTTAATATTTGATTAAATCATATGTTTACATTTTAGGCATTATTTTCTTGGATTGGATATGGCGTTGTGTACATGTATACACAACATTACATTTGCATTATAACATGACTAAAGTTTTAGGATTAGGAGGGAAGTAACAGTATTCCAATGGTCCATGGCCTGAGTAATATACGTGAAACCACCAACTTTCATTGAAAGTCTACCTGGACATGAATAGTATATCAACATGGTATCACCCCGGCCTACACTTTCCTACTTTATAGGCCTTAATTTAACATATTAAGGTTGTTAATCTAGCAAAGAAAGACCCATTTTTAGACAAATTTAATTAGTTAGCCTACCCCATATGTAATGGCTAAAACCCTTCCTTAGGTTATTTCCTGGTATTATCACCACTTCATATTTAATTTTTTTTATTTGTGAATATATTTTTTAGACGAGTTAGTTTTTGAGTTTTGTAGAAAGAGAAAACTAGAAACAAAAACAAATAATATTTTGAAAGCTCAATTTTTCCAAAGTCAATAATGATAAAGAAAGAGCTATTTTGGAGCAAAACCACCAGAGGGAGATATAATTAATGAAAAATAAGATAGCTAGGCTCATCTAGTTATTTGAACAAACTCACCGAATAAGGTCATCGGGTGAAGGGCCCTCCAATAGCAAAAACACTTTAGATGCATATGCTTATTAACACACTTCTATATAACCCTTAAACTTGGATGCACCACACAATTTCTACCCATATCTGATAAGAGACCACATTCATATTGGGCCATTTAATTGAGGATTTCTAGGAGTGACATTTGATATTTAGCCCCCCAAAACTCCTTTTATAGTGACACCGCCATATCAAAAGACAAAAATTGCTCTTATTATTGAGCCTATTATGGAAAAACTTTGAAGTCAACAATTGAGTAAAAAATTAAGAAACTCCTGGCAATTGAAAAACATTTAACGATAACTGAAGGAATGAATTTTGGGTGATTCCATGAAAGCATCTAAAATGTACCTAATACTAGATATTGTCATACCATAAAATTTTAAGGCCCCTGAATTTGTTAAGTATATAAGAGTTGAATGCCCAAAGACTCACCTAAAGATCTATTGCAATAAAATGGTTGAAGTGATTAAAAATGATAAGCTTCTCATTCATTTCTTGTATGAGAGTCTGAGTGATGTGAACTTGAATGGAAATAAGATCAAGAAATGAAGAGATTTAGCTAAAGAATTCATGTGCCAATACAAGTTGAATATAGAAATGGCTCAAAGCCAATCTAACCTTCGAAGCATGATGAAAAGAAATAATGAGTTCATCAAAGAATATAATCAAAAGTGGCGTGAAATGGCAGCACAAATTCACCCTTCTCTACTAAAAAAACTAATCTCTATTTTCATTTGCACCTTCAAATCTCCATATTTTGAATACTTAATTGGTAATTCATCAGCCTATTTTTATAGATATAGTGACTACAATAGAAAAGATTGATCATAGCCTGAAATTAGAAAAGATTAGAAATTAAGTAGTAAGGTTTGTCACCATGCCAAATGATGAATCAAAAGATGACTTTCGAATAGGGAGTATCAATAAAAGGCATTTTTATTTTATACATCAGAATCCTACCCGATTATCATAGGCACCATCGAGTTGTATATGATCATCGACTTCTCAAGTGTCATTATCCAAGATTGACATACTTTTGCCTTTCAATATTGTCTACTAACATCTCTTGAGTACCAAACACATTGATCATATCCTGTTGAAGCTCATACAATCACCATACCCAAGGTGGTATAAACCAAATATGAAGTGTGAGTATCATGATGGTATCTTGAGCCATTCAATTGAAAATTACAGGAATTTCAGATATCAAGTCCGGAAGCTGATAAGTCAAGGGACATGTTGTATTTGTGAAGAATAATGGTGCATACCATATCATCATCGGCCCATTGTCGACATAGCGAATGATTAGTAGACAATTAATGTTGGACGGAGAAAATTGATATGAAAATTAAAAGAATGTTGTATTATCGACTCTTTTTTGTTATTAAGCTTTGTAAATAAGGCTATTGAAGAAATCAGGACTTTGTTTAGGACTGTCATATCTTTTAATGAAATTTGTTCTTTTCTATGTCATATAGTTGTTTTGAAATCAACAGATCTTTTCTATGTCATATAGTAAATTTGACATTTTATTTTCATCCATTATTGGATAAATATATAGAAAATTCATTTAAAGACTTTCAAAATCGATCAAATTCCAACGCATGTCATATGAGTGCTAAGAGGCAATCCTTTCTTTTGAATCTCAAAATATTTCCTCCCAGATTTAATATGTGAAATCTTGCTTCAAACCTTATTTGAAAATACCTTTTTATCACTCATTATGAACCTCAATAGTGAGAATCTTACTTGAAATAATACAATTTTGCTCAAAATAAAATCAAATAATTTGATGTCTTAAATAATGATAAACAATACATATTCAGGTCATGATCCCACCCATTCCACCATTTTTTTTTCTAAGGTTAACCTCATGATTTTCCTGATCAATAATAATCTTTAATAAGGTTAAGATTTATGAACATGGAAAAATTTAGATTTTAAGATAAAGAAAGACCATCTTTTATATATTCTTCACAAATAAAATTTATCCCTAGTTATCCTCTTTAAGCCTTAAAAATCTTTCCTTGAATGATAACCCGGACTAGGATTACCCTCTCATATTGGGGGCATGTTTTGAGAGTTTTAGATAATCGATGAAGTTCTCCAAATGGAAAGAAATAAAAAAAAAACATGAAAAGGATGAAAGTATTATAAAAAAAGAGCGAGCAAATGCTCAAATGAAAAATGAAATGACCAAATCAAAGAAATAAAGAAAAAAACAAGAAAGAAAATGAAGAGCTCTTTAACCCCTAAATATGTTGTAACATCCAAAATCAAAGACAAAATGTCAATACAAAGCACAAGATGTAATTTAAGAATCGAGGTTGTAATGAGATCGATATCTAAAATGGTAAAATCCAAGCGGCAAGCCTAAAAGATCTCTACATAGAACAAGTGATCCTATGTCTTTGAACCCTCAAACACCTTTTGACCTTTATAAATATCTCATTCTTTCATAAACCCGAACCATGGCTTACATTACATGCTTTTAAAAAGTCTTTTTTGATCAAGAATAATTTGTTTATGTTAATAAGTCTTAGCTTTTTAAAAGAAAAGAAAAATGTTTTTCAAACAAAATCATGATTTCTTTGTGCATTACATATCATTCTTTATAACATTGAATCATAGTTTTTCACATAAGCGAGATTCATACCATATGAAGCAAAATGCATTTTATAAGCCAAAACTTTTCTTTTTAGAATATATTTTTTCTTCTTTCTAAAATAGCCCTTTATTTGCTGAAGAACACATAAAAGTCATTTATCTTTCAAAAGATAACCAATTTATTTTGGGATAGCCATTTTCTTCATAATCCTAACTAACATCAATTTCATCATATACCTAATCTAAATATTGTTTCATAGTACTTGAATGATATATTTTGGGCTTTTGATCAAATAAATAAATGTTCAATCAATAAAAAAATATTTTTAAATTTATATCTTAATGATTTCATTTTAACCATTAAACATAAATGAACATAATCATTAAAATTTACAGCTTGGTCCCAAAACATAAAACATCATTTCTTGAACAAAAATATTTTATAACAAAATCTCTAATGGTTAGATTTGCAAAGTTCTTGGAAAAAATAATGACGATAATGCATACATGCCTTTTGATGGTTACTAAAAATATGAATTTAGCCAAATTAACAAGGGGTAGACTAGTTTGAAAAACCCGTTGTATTAGCCAATAATGAATTCCATCATAAGTAATGAATGGCACAATAAACATCTTATAATGCAAATGTGCCTTTCAATGGTTATTGAAAAAAAAAAACACTTTCAAATCAACTAGGGGAAATCTAGTTTGAAAATGATTTTATGAACTTCATCACAAGCCGTGAATGTTGGAATAAACATCTAATAATAATGATTGAGGTGGTGATGAATGCATTCTTCTATGTAGCTAATGGAAAGATAAACATATTTAGATCAACTGGGGCAATTCAAATCGAAGAAACTTTTTACAATGACAATAACCAAATTATAATCTGAAGAACTTCGTCATAGGTTATGAGTGGTAGAAGACACATTTAAGAATGATGGTGATTCATGCGTGCCTTTTGATATTCATTAGAAAGATAAACATGGCTAAATTGGTTGGAGGCAATCCCATTTTAAGAATGAAAAAAATCCATTATGATAACATGCAAAATGCTAAAATAAAAAACTCCATCATAAATTATAGTGTCGGTTTCTTCATGGTGATTACGGAAAATGAGTGGCAATGAACATATATCCTTAGACATCACTTGGGGGCAATGACAAGTAGAGGCGACATGAATTAAGTTAAGGTGATGTACAAATTATACCCATCTCTCCATCAAGAGATTGAAAATAGAGGTTATGAAAAGACAAACTTGTTGTGAGCTTAGATAACACTTATTTCTAAAAAAAAATAGAGACAATGCCAAAAGATTTCGAAGATCCAAATGACATAAAAGAAAGATTGACCGTTCAAAATATATATTTGTGTTTTTACCATTGACTCCAAAAGGTAAGCTCTTTTTAAAAAATCAGAATAAGTTGCTGATATTCTCAAGCTAAATTCTCCAATAAGATGTTAATTTTCAAAAGCAATGTGTATGTGTGAAAGTTTATTTCAATTTTAGATTTTAATTTTTAATATCTCAATTTATAGTATTTTTTAAAGTGTGATCCTAAAGAAAGGAAGTTTTTAGATCAAACCTTACCATCAAGTCAACTTGGAGATCAAACTCTACAACTAGGAGATCAAACCTTACAATCAATTAGTTAAAACCCTATAATAAAGAGAATTATCCCTACCACTAAGTCAACCGTAAATCAACCTTGCAATTAGAAGATCAAACCTTGTAATCCAAAAGTAAAGCCTTGTAATAAAAAAGAGGTCACCTTGCAATCAAGAAGTGAAGCTCTATCTGCCATCAGGAGATTAAACTTTGCAATCAAGAAGTAAATCTCCGCAATCAGGAGATGAAGCTCTATAATAAGGAGATCAAACCCTACAATTAGGAGAAATAACCTTGTAATCAAGAAGAAGAAGAAGAAGAAGAAGAAGAAGAAGAAGAAGCCTTGCCATTAAGAAGTTTTGGTTCAGCTCTATTATTAAAAGGTTCATAGCCAAATCTCATTACCAAGTAAGTCAAGCTAACTTATTTGAATTTTATATTGAGGTCACCTAATAATCAAACCTTGTCAAGGTTGGTCACCTAACAATTTAACCCATTTTGCATTTTCATGTTGAGGTTTTTCACTTGATAATTTAACCCATTTTTATGATGAGGTTGGTCACCTAACAATTAGACCCCGTTTTATTTTTTGTTTCAAGGACAATCATCTCTCAATGACCCTTTTCATTTGTATGGATCCCAAGCTTATCCCTTTGACATGACCAAAGAGTTGATGTCTTCTTCCAAGTGTAGGAGTGTCGAAGTAATAAATAACCCGGCAAGATCGGGGTCGAACCACAGGGAGGTTAACTGTATAAACTACACATAAAAAAATAGATAATAACATAAAAGGAATTGAAGAGAGCTTTGAGATGTGATATTGATATAAGGATTAAACAAGGATAAAATAATTGTCAAGGTTAGATGATCCACTAATGGTATTTCAAACAAGTATAATATAAACTCTTTTTATTACTCAACTGGAAACCACACACAAAGGAGGTTCCAATCGGATTATAAATTGTTAACATGATTACATTAGTTATCTTATTCGAATAATGCTAATACTTGTAAATGTTGTCGTGTATTCATGATTATAACTTATGTTAACAACAAATCAAGTTCCTTTCATAGAACAAGTGTCGGTTATACCATACGGTTGGGCTATGAAAGTGCCAAGTAGTTGTTATACCAAGGGTTATACAACATAAATCTAGATTAACCATTTAACAAGCAAAGTATTAAAAGTGAACAAGATAACAAATACAAAACATGTTAGTATCAAACATTAGAGTCCATGTTGAGTTTATACTATACTTATTCTTACACCATTAGTGTAACCTTTTCACCTTGACATAATAAACTTAGCTAAACATAATGAAAGAGAGAAACATAAATAAACAAGATAAGAACATAAATAAGATATAAGTTAACTAAGTAAAGGAAAGGAAATGAAAAACATAAACAAGAGATTAATATAAACAAAACTTAAGCATTACAAAAATATAAAAAGAGGGCAAGAACATGATCTTGACCTGAAAACCAAGATGCCTAAATGCATGGTAAATGCCTCCTTTTATAGGCCAAAATTTGGAACTATTGATTTGATGACTAATTGTTGAGTGGGTGGCCACATCTTGACTTAGTGACAATCATTATCTTCTTGTCTGAACAAAACGTCATTGTTAACGTCAGAATTTGAACATATTGTCTTCATGAAAGTTCTAGGAAATTATCTCAGATTTCCAACAAAAATAGAATTGGTCCATTTGGACTTCTAAAACTTGAGATATGGGCTGAACGTTGAATAGTGTATGGGTTGTAAGATAGATTCTGACTTCTTCGTTGTTGCTAAGATTTGGACTTCCAAACAGCAGAATTGAGTCTTGGACTCTCATGAATGTTTTAGGCCTATGTCTTATCTTTCTAGCCATATAAACCAAATTGAAATCCAAGATCTACAGCTCTAGATATAACCCAATGACTGAATAGTGTTCCAGTTTGACTGAACCAAAGATCTCTTTTCTAAGCTTAACCCTCTCTTTGTCTTCTCAATTTCAGTAGTTAAACTCATCAATCAATCCTTTAATTTATGTGATAGGCCTGCATTTAAGATGAACATTTATCATAAATTAAAGGTATCTTATAGTATCAGACTTGTTATTATAAAACATGTTTTAGTTAAGAAGTTATTGATACTTTAAGTGCAAAATGATGATATAAAACCTTGATAAAAATGCACTTTTAAATACTAATCACCCTTGTTATTTAAATGTATTATAGGTTGATTTATTTTTTTACACGGATCTCAAGTCAATCCTTTTATTTTCACTTGCATAGATCCCTAGTTGACCAATTTTTACATGGATCCCAAATTGGTCCCTTTTAAGATCCTAAGTTGATCTCATTTTCATGAATTCCAAGTTGATCCTTTTAAGATCCTAAAATGATTTGGATCCCAAGTTGATCCCTTTTAAGATCCCAAGTTGAACTAGATTGATCGTTTTATAGATCCCAAGTTGATCCCTTTTTATATGGATCCCAATCTGATCCTTTTGATATAGATCAAGAATTGATGCTTTCATTTACATGGATTCTAAGTTAATCTTTGTAGTTATATGGATCCCAAAGTGATCTTTTTCACTTGGATCCTAAATTGATCCCTTCTTAAGATCCTAAGTTGATCTTATTTGCATGGATCCTAAGATGATCCTTTTATATGCATGGACTCTAAAATAATCCTTTTATTTGCATGGATCCCAAGATGACCCTTTTATTCAGATGCATCCTTCTTTATATTAATCCCAAGTTTTATCCATTCATTTATCTTTTTGTGTAGTCATTTTTTTTCTTTATAAAACTCACTGTACAAAGTCAAGGAAAAATGAATTTTTTATTGTTCTTGCACCGAAAAATCTTGTACCTAACTGTCATCATTCATTTTTTACCCTCGTTTTCAATATATTTATAAAAAAATTGGAAAAATACAAAAAACACCAAAATTCACAAAAAATACATTTTTGTTATAATTTGGACAATTTCTAGTCATTTTGTAATTTTTGACCATTTCACGTATTGTTTTTGTATTGACAAATTTTTCAAAAAAATAAAAACAAATCAGTAGAAAAGAAGAAAAAGAGAGAAAATAAATCTAACAAAAAAGTTTTAAGAAGGATAATATAAATAATAAGAAATAGTTTAGTCTAAAAATAATAATTGCAAAAGAAAAAAAATAAGAAAAGCAAAGTTATCTTATGGGAGGGGAACATTTTAGAAAAATCTAGAAGATAAGGAAAATTTCTAGAAAAAATTAGAAGTTAGAGGAACTCTCTAGAAAAATATAGAAAGTGAAAGTTAAGAAGGATAATATAAATAGCTAAACACACCTCACACACACACACACACACACACACTCTCTCTCTCTCTCACACACCAACATCCTACACACACCAAAACACTATCACTAAAAAAAATCACAAGATACACATGACTTTTTCTAGCTTTCAAAACAAAGTAAAAAAGAGAAAAAAAACTAATTGACCCTCACTCACTCTCACTAAACAAGATTAACACACAACAACCACCATCCCTTCACTATAAGCAGCAGCAAGCCTCCCTAGATCTTTTCATGGAGCCATCATAAGTAGTTTTGACGCAGTCCAGTGCAATAATGTCACCAATTTTCTCCTTACTCACACGGTTGATTAATTCTTATAGTAGCACCATTAACACCTAACAATAACCTAACTTCTCTTCATCGACCATGACAGACTCTCTTCCTTATTGCTGCTAGCAATAACACCATGAAGCAATAATGATTGACGACCAATTGACTACAACAACATTCGTGAGCTTTATCTGTGTGAAGCAACTTTTAATTCCACCATGAACGATAGTAAGAGAGTCTCCATTGCTAGCAGATCCTTCCACAACACAACACTAGCACCAATACTATGCCAGAAAACATGTAAGGAGAAGAATTAAAGAATAAAAGAATAAAAGTTACAGTAGAAAGAGAAAGTTGAAAGATAGAAAAAAAAGGAAGAGAGAGAAAA
The DNA here is from genome assembly GCA_019202695.1 of Populus x sibirica. NCBI lineage: Eukaryota > Viridiplantae > Streptophyta > Magnoliopsida > Malpighiales > Salicaceae > Populus > Populus x sibirica. Next base: position 499,511 of record JAGMVL010002287.1, read on the forward strand.
TCAAAGTTGTGGAAGGCCATATCTCCTTCCTTGAGCAGTGGTGAAACCACTCTTTGAATCCATTAGCTCACGCTTCTCCAGCAGCAGCAGCACGTGAAACCACCCATGGACAATGGTGGTGGTGTGTGGGTACACACGCTGCCACTGTTCCATCGATCTTTCAACCTCAATTTTAGTAGATCTCGGACACGCCAAACACCTTGAAAGGTCGATTCATAAACTCAAATTTGTTTTTTGATAAATTGCTAAAACGTTGTGAAATATAGGACAAAATGCTCATTGTTGCATAATTTTTGGATTATTTGGACATTATTGATTTGGATTGATATATGTTTGTGATTTAAGGTTATTTTCATGAATATGGATTGGACATGAATATTATGAGAATTTACTTTGAATGATTGAAATTATTTTGTTAGGGTATTGTTAAATTTATTGAGTATTTGATTTGGTTTTGTTTTTTTATGTGATTGAATATGGATTATGGACTAATTAATTTTGAATTTGTTTGTTGGTTAGGTGGATAAGATAAGATGATTGAATATAACTATAAAATTTGAATTTGAGAATTTTTGGATCACAGTGAAAAATCTTGGGATGAACATTATATGGACCAATTATTTTTATATAAAAAAATGTTAAAAATAATGATTGATTAATTAACCCTTGATGGTATGGTCTAATGTTAGGCCCTATCTTTCGAATGTTGATTAATAAAGAAAAATAAAAATAAAAATAAAATTATCCTTGTATTAGTTGTTTCTATTAATTGTTAATTGACCCAAGATGAAATGGTTTTATACTAGGCCCTGTCTTTCGGATGTTGGTTATCCGGTATTAGGATCAATTAATATTTGATCAGGGAAATAATTATTTCTATTAATTAATAATTGATTCAGGACGGTATGGTCCAATTTTAAGCCCTATTCTTCGGATGTCGATAAGTGAATAATAATACCAATTAATACATAATCTCTAGGATATTAACCAATAAATTTTTCGGTCACCCCATAATCATTTCAATTTTTTACAAATTCAATTCGACATTCTTATCATTTATTAAGTAGCCTAGGATGATATGATCCAATAAAAGATCTTATTCGAAATGATATAAATTTTCCAACCCACAATAAGCCTCGTATATAAGTGTGCCTATCATTTCTAAATAAGGTAAGATTCAATAACAAGTCCAATAGATGTTGTTTAATGGATAATAAAAATAATACCTTGAATAACATACATATTAGTTTAGAAAAATCCCATTAAAACACATTCATCATTGAAAATAAATAATAATGGTTCTTTAATTATCATAAAACTATGTGATGACTCATTTTCTTTTTATTTTTTTACACATCAGCTCGCCTCGATATCCACATGTGACAATATTAATATATAATGAAGTAAATGAACATGGAAAACTTACAATGAAAAGATTTAATAAATTTTACAAAGCTTATGGGTTCTTTTTAATTATCATAAAACTATGTGATGACTCATTTTCTTTTTACTTTTTTACACGTCGCCGCCTCGATATCCACATGTGACAATATTAATATATAATGAAGTAAATGAACATGGAAAACTTACAATGAAAAGATTTAATAAATTCTACAAAGCTTTGATGCGTAAGAGCCATGAAATATATTAAGGTAGTGTTTAAGATTATGGTATCAATTACTTTTTAAAGTATTTTTCACTTGAAAGTGCAAAATAATATATTTTTTTATTTTTTAAAATTTATTTTTGATATCAATACATCAAAACAATTCAAAAACATAATTTTAAAAAGAAATTCAAAAATTTTCAAAAATATTTTTTACGGCAAAACAAACACTATATAAGGTATAAAGAAAGTTGTGCTTTGTGCAAGTAAATTGTTAAATCAGGTAAAAATACAAGAATTTAACTCTGAATTTATTAGTTCAAGGAACAGATTGAGTAAAAACAAATATATATATATATAAGTCCAAATTCAGCATGTGGAATCCATATGTCATCATTACCCAACATGTCCTCCACTGTTCATATGTGTTAGCCACACATCATTGTTGTTTTGGTCAGTTTCAACAGCTTCTAATTGATGTTATCAACTCTTAAAGTTTGTTTTTGAACCCTAGATAAATTTTATTGAATAATTTGAAATGTTTTATTGAATTTTATAAATTGTATTTTTGTGAATTGTATTGATATCTATGATGGTCTAAGTCATTGCATGTTAGTCTTGGGGGTATGGTGTCATCAAGGGTTTATTTTTATCATGTTAAATATTTGAGGTGTAACATTTTTTTCTAATTTTAGTTTAGATTTTAAAAGAAAACATGTCAATGTAGGGAGTCCTGAGCATAGGAAACACGTTTTGTTTTTCTAACAAACAACAATGTATGTTACCTTATGTAGGATATATAAGGTGATTGTTATTTTCTCTATTACATAACCAGTCCCTTACCTACAACTATGAATACCAATTAGGGTTCATAGTTACTATAAAACTAGGTGGCAATTTCTTTTTTCCAATCATATCTTTTTTTACATATAACTCACATTCATGTCTCATACGATAGTCATAAACTTTATTAATCAAGGCTTTTGTAACAATGGACTCAATAAGTCTTTCCATATTGAGCATTTCTTTGTTGAACCTTTAGAAATAGGCTTTGATGCTCTTATATTCTTGTTGTGTGATATTGAATAGTTTGATGGTATTTTTTTGCTGGAATGTTTGTCTGTGAAGTAAGAGATGAGTTTTGAGCTGAGATTATGAAAATAAAAGATAGATCCAGCCTTTAGGCTATGGTACCATGCTTGTAGAGATCCATAGAGCATTGTTTGAATAAATTTTCACATAATATAAATTTTTTTATGAACAAGCTGTAGAATGCTTCTCACATTTTGTATGTGCTCTCAATGGTCTATAAGTCTTTTGTAGTTGTATAAGTTGTCCTTTACAGAGACATAATCTTTAGAGAGTTAAGTGTATAATTTTCTCTAACAAAGTAAAGATTCTCTCATTTGGTAAAGGCTGCTTTTAAGAGCTTGTATAGTCATGGATCTTGTTTCACGCCTCGATCTTTTTTTATAATGTGTAAATGAGTGAGACTCAGATGGATATTAATGGTGACTATGTCCTTGTTTAGAATGTTTTGTATGATAACAATAGGTGTATCTCTTTTTGTATATTAGAGTGTGAGCATTATTTGCTTGCATTTCATTCTACCCTATCTATTTAATAACATGTTTGGAACCATCTGAATTGAATTCAATTAAAAGGGTTTAATGAAATTTCATGTTGGGAACCCTCTTGAGTGTTAAGAATTGAATTACAATCTTTAAAAACGCTTCAAAAATAAATCAGAGGTCAACTTTTCTGATTTACAATTCTAAAGAGGAGAAACTTAATATTAAAACTAATTTTTCCAAAACACCCATCTAGCCTTTTTTAAAAGACATTTGAAGAAATAAGATGAAGGTAATGAGGGTAATATAGGAAACAAAATGAATTGAATTTTATCTCTTTTAAATATGTGAATTCAATTTATTTATCAATTGAATTCAAATCAAACATTATAATTGAATTCAGCTAAAATTAATAATTGGTTTTAAACAACCTATAAAGAACTAGAGTTATCTTTACATACTTAGTGGTGTATGTATGGGAGCTTATTGTTATGTATGAGAAAGAGCGTGAATATGTTGTTGCATACTTGTAACATCATTGAGCATCTGCATATGATAAAAAGAAATGTTGAAGACCTAGAGGAGTTATCCTAAAGTTTTGTTTGGCATGGAAAGAATTTTTTGGTGAAAGGTGTTGTTACTCATTTTTGGGTCCCACATGCTGGAGATGGCATGTACCCCTTTCGAACCTAGTGCAGGAGTTTAGCTCATGTTTGTTGGAAGATTGATAAAAGCAAAGAAGAAGGAAATGTTTTCGAACCCTGTTTGAGTTGTTTTCTACTCTTTTTATCTCCCCCTTTGCTATCAAAATCATTAGGTTTTTTAGATTGATTAGGAGTCTTCATGATGTTAAATTTGTTCCTTCTTTATTTGGTCTTTAAGGTTGGATAAATCTCTCAAAATTTGCACTAAAAAAACTAATTTTGCTGCTGTCGCAATTTTTTATTCCAACTTAGGCTTCGATTCTGACTTGGTTGCATACAATATCTGACCATTCCAGCTATATTATGTCATTCATGACATGTTAAAGAGTTTACCTACACCTTTATTGGGTCCTAGGGCTCACTATTCTGATGTCAGACTCTTAGTCAGATTGGGAGGCTCGACATTGTCAGTTGCCGAATCGGATCAAGAGATCCTTTTGACCAACCAGATTGCGGCCAGATTCTGTTCTTCAAAACGAATTTATCTCACTTTGTATCCCTCATGAAAGTTGTATTCCTGTACGTATAGATGAATTTTGATTTTTCAATCGCCTGATTTCTATCTTAGCTATCTTTTAATACATAGGTTATAAATTTATTTCAAATCAAACACAGATTTTAAGAGATCTGCATCGGTTCTTCTTAGCACTTTGTAGACATATCTAAAGGTATGATCTATATTATTCAAGGGTTCTTGCTTTTAGACTTTGAACCCAAGCCCATTCATCATAGTAAACCTATCCTAAGAAAACTGATTAGAGAACACCAACATCATAGCAAGGCAAACCAAACACCAAGCAGCTTACCTTAGGTAGGGTGTACTAGGGGTGCTAATACCTTCCCTTTACGCAACCAGTCACTTGCATTAGAATCTCTAAAAGACCAGTTAGGTTTTCTAGTGACCATAATACTAGGTGTCGACTCTCTTATTCACAAAAACAAAAACCCCGAAATCAATTCCCCGCTCCCGGGAAGGGTCGCCGCGACGCCGCGCTCTAGCGAGGGTGCGACAAAAGGTGTGAAATATGAATGATCTAGCTTTTTGTTTAGTTCTCACAGACAACACTGCTAATGAATTTGTGAAAAGACTTTATATAGAAATTAGGCTTTCCATGAGACATAATCCTAGGCCAAGACATGTGGGTTTGAATTGGTCTTTATGTATGAGCTTGATTATTCCTAAAAAAAAAAGTCCCTTATGGTATGGGGGACTCTTTGATGCTTAAGATAGTATATGTATTAGAGAAAATGAAAACAAATGTATGAATGAATTGTTGAAGAGTGAAATTATTAACCTCTAACTTTAGAATTTGTTCTATTTATCTGATGACCTAAGGTATTTATAGACCTTGGTCACATTAGCTTACTTTAATACATGGAGCTGTGAATGATAATTAATTGATAGAAATATTGGTGTCCATCATTAATTGTAGTGTCTCGCTCATTGGTGGAGTGGTTGGTGAATGCTAGTGACACATTGGCTAGAAATAACCATTGGCAGAGAAATGAGGTATCTGATTTGCATAGAACATGATGTGCATTACACAACAATCATTGGTGAGAAATATGGTACCAACCTTGCATATAAGATTGTACTTATAAAGAATATAAAAGTAAAGCATATAAAGTTTTATGGGCGTGAAGGGACATGACAATGTGTTCTAACTCCTCGAAACTCAAACAAATATTCAGGAGTGTATGTAGTGAATGGCCTCTTACAAGGGTAAGTGTGTGGCCTTTTGATCTGTGACTTGAACATTATGGGTGTTGCCAAGGCAATAAGGCAATAAGACAATAAACGTGTTATCGTTTAGTATTGGCCTAAACGACAACATATGTGTTGCCATTTGTTTTGGTAAAAAAATATACACAATCGTAATTTTTTTAAAAAAATTAAAGCATATAATGAAGGGCCATATAAAAAGAGGTCAGACATCTGGATATGGATGATTGGGCCAGCATGTTTGACCTAATACAAAAAAGGTTAGGCCTGTGATCTTACTTTTTGTCCACCCTCATGTTTTTATAAAATAAACATATGACATATCATTTATAATGGTAGATAACATGTCATCTATGGTAAAGATTGTAGCCATCAAACGTGGATGAAAATTCACAGTCCAATTTTTTAGATCAAAAAAATCAATTTTCAATCATTTTTTCACCCGGAATGAGCTAAAAAACACCACAAATACCTAAATAAACTCATTTTCGATCTAAAAACACCCATAAATTGTTCTAAATGCCCCAGAATAAATTAAATAAAAATATTTTATGAGCCCCGATCTATGTTTTTTGATGATATGAAAGTTCAAAACACTTTAATAGTATTACTCTCATCAAGAGAAATCGAGGACACCAAGATTGGCTTTTTTTTGGAGCTGGAATGTGGCCATCTGATCAATTTCTCTCTTCTCTCTCAAAACTTAGGGATTAAAATGTAAAACAAATAAAATTTAGGATAAAAACTAAAAATAAGAAAATAAAGAATTTTTGGATGAAGATAAATCTTTTTGCTTGAGTTTAAAAAAACCCCTTTAGTTTTTTTGTTTATTATTTTGGTCCTTCTTTTAATTTTTTTTTAACACCATAAATTTAACTTTTATTTCATGAAATTGGCCTTTAATTTAACCATCAAATTTGATAAAACACCTTGAATTGTCAATAAAATGCAAATATAAGAAAACATTTACTTATAAAAAATAACGAATATCACATGAAAGGATGAAATTGAAAAGAAAAAAAGTTTAATGAATCTAAGCTAATGAATAATGAACAAATTACAAAATAAAAAGGCATTGTTCAATGAATAATGCCATCAGTAGTGAATCTAAGCTAATAGACAATAATGAACAATAAAGACCTGTTCTTTTTTTAGTGTTATTGTATAATATGTTTGAAGAGTTTTTCACTTGAGAAAAACACAATGTATTAAAAAAAAAAAAAAAACCCACTCATTTCTTAGGTGTCTAAGGGAGTTTAGACAAGATAGGTTCTAGTTAGTATCCTAGATCAACATAACCTACCTTTCAACAAGTACAAGGACAAATCACACATGCATTAAATGCACATATGTTCATGGAGCACGTGACACCCATCAAATGGTGTTAAGGACTGACCTTATCATATGGATAATGCATATGACCTCAATATTAGTTCTCAACAGTTCCTCACTAACTCTAAAAACTATTTGGTAAAGTTACTATGAGCTTTCTAAGAGTTGTACACAATTACACTTTCTCTTTGTTATTTTAGAAATTACAATTTACATACCATAACTTATAATATTTATGACATTTTATATCCTCACTGAAGCGCTTAAAAGAAAATTCAACAAGATAGTTTGATTTTTTTTTATAAGATTGTCGTTATATTCTAAATAATGATGAAAAGGCCTTTACAATGTTAATATTACAACATTACCACAAGATTATTGTTGTTATTGTTTTTAAGCAGTTATTACATATAATATGTTTTTTTAACAAAATTCCCTTATTTTTGAACACCATCTTCAGTCACTATATTCTCATCATCTTTACTGCTATAATTTCAGCAGATGATCATACTACCAATAATAATAAGCAAATATACACTAACATTATAATTTCCCCCCTTACACTGTCAACAAACATACAAATGTTGCTAATAAGCACACATACACATCACCCATATTTTATTCCCTTCCATACTGCTAAAAAATGCTCTCACACAAACACACATATACTGCTAACAAGAAAACACACACAATATCAGATTCCACACTGCCATCATAACAAGAACATACATTACCAATAAACAAAAATAGCAAATTATATACCACATTGTTATCACAACATGAACACACACTGATATCATAATTTTTATAGATTCCATAACCATATTATCAACATATCTTCATCTACATCAAAAGTTAATAATACTGTACAAAGTCGTAACAGCTTGGATGGACCAAACTTCAAGAATATAAAGTACATCAAATGTGAGAAAAAAAGATGGCTATCGGGATATTGAAAATAACAGTTAGTAAAAACAAGTAAGTCTACAGATGTGATGACAAGTCATGTGACAATACCTTTATTGATTGGTGTAAATTTAAAAATGGAATTGAAATAACTACAAGAGAGAAAGAAAGTGCTAATGATGTTGAGCCAATATTATATTAAGTAGATGTATAAAGCAAAAAAATATTACTCTGTTTAGATGAATTACATAGAGTTTGGATCAAGAATCTTAATATGAAGAATAGCTTTGTAGATGTAAAGTTGTTGTTGATAACTAATTTAATATGTGCAATGTTATTATATCTAACTATTATATTATTTATGTTGAACAAATGACATTAAACAAATGTATATACTAGTAAAGAAAATGTATGAAACATAAATATTATTCCATTTAGGTAGTCTAATCTAATAAAAGAATATAACAAAAGCATGCACATTAAGTAAATACTATTAAGCCATCATTAACAAAAAAATATTTAGCAAAATCATTCATATTAAGGTAGCCTAATATAATAAAGCATCCATATTATATTTTCATAACAACATCTAAGAAAAGCATTAATTTATGTTATCATATTAACAAAACATTAACAACAAAAGTAGTTAACAAAATTCAAAACATCCATATTAATTGCAATCCTCACTCAATGCATCCTGTCTATAATGGTGAGATAATGTACCAACACCAATCTACAAGTTTGTGAATATTGATTAGTAAATATCAAGCTTATTGTTATACCAATAGAATTATAAAGCATATTTATGAAAATCACTTATGTTTGGGTAAAGGGTTAAAAGGATATACCAACATCACTTATGTTTTGGTAGAGGGTTAAGAGGGTGTACCAACATCACTTACATCCTTTGCCACCAATGGATACTTTTACACCTCTATCATGGTTGAATCCTCTCCCACTACTAGGACTTCTAACTTGTTTATCATTGTCCCTTTGACAAGTCCTAGAGTTGTGGCTATATAGCTTGTAGATATTACACCTAAGTGTTAAAACCATTTTTTTAAAAGTACTAGGTTGATTTTCTTCTTATTCTTTTCATATATTCTTTCTTAGTTTACCTATATTAATCTTAAAGTTTGGAGGTAAAACAATCACCTCTTCTTCTTTTGGATTTATATTAGCCTCCAGTAATAGGTGAACCACTTTACTGTAAGTCTTTATAAATGTCTTAATGGTATAATACACATGATAAAAATCAAAGGGTATAACATATTTACCTGAACTATTAGTCATTATCCATTCATTATAGGAGCAAGGTTTCTTCTCTAAATTAATAGAAACTCTTGTATGGCCCTTAAAAACTTGATACTCATCATAATCTGCTAGAATCATGCACAAAAGGTGTGATCTTTGTTTCGTAAACATGCAACTTTAGCAAACCTATCATGAAACCTATACATAAGTTTTAACCTAATATTCTCCGGTAACATAACAATTTTCCAACCTATCTATCAAATGATTTAGCCAAATTATTTGTTACATTTCTACCTTTACTTTAGGATTAAACAAATGCCTTGTCCAAGTCTTATGGAGATGTTCTTCAACCAATTCAAAGCATTATTATCGATATCGCCAATCTCCCTCATATAAGTTCAGTAGTTGAGATTTGTATAAGCTTGAGATACACATCAAAATCCTATTTTAATCTCCAAACCAGGAAATCCCCTTTTTCTTTAAATTAGTATAAATATGCCTTGAATAGTGTTTTTGTGTTGCCTATAGAAATATTTCTACAACATTTTTAGGTAGACTCTATAAAATAATATACTAATAATTAGAAGAAAACATAAAAAAGCAAGAGGTACACAAAATATAATATAAAATAAAATATACATTTTACCTATCATACATGATGGATAATAGCTTATAGCTTATTATTGTTTTGACTGATCCATATAGAGATGCAAAAACCATCTCTATATGTCATTATTTTCTGTTTTCTGCTTCAATAATATCATAAGCAATAAGAAACAATTCATTTTTTGCATTCAAAACCACTGTTGCTAATAACACAACTCTATATGAACCATTTAGATGACATCCATTAATCTTAATAAAAGGTTTATAGCCATAAAAAAATCCATCCTTTATGACTTTCAAACAAATGAAAACTCTTTAAAACTTGGTGAATGAACATCAATATTGGATATATCTAAGCAACCTCTTAAAAAAAACTCTTTATTACTCCATTTTACAAATTCTCTAGTTTTTGTCCTAGCTCTCCACAACTATATTAGATGGGGTTTATCCCAAACTTTATCATCTAAATTTGTGTTTAGAGCTTTATTAGATACATTTGAGTCAACATTAATAATGGGTAGCAATTTCTTAGCTAACCATTTTGAATTAGCTGTTTTGATAGTTGATGGCCTAATAAAACTATTCTCCCCTCTCAATGATTTAATTATGAATGTTTTCCAATCATGAACCAACACCCATTACCAATACAATTTGCTTTCATATTCTTTTTTTGATTAATTGTTCTTTTTAGATGATAATTATTTGTCACCTTATACTCCCTTAACACATCTCTAAAGTGATTCAAACTATTAAAAATTTGACTCTCTTTAAAATTAATTGATCTATTAATTGAAACCTTAAATATTTTACATTTAAATTTAGATGTTGGATCAACATTCTTCTTCTTTATCCTATAACTTTCTTCCTTACTACTCTCAATTCAACATCGACATTGTAAACTTCACTACTAATTTTCTATTCCTTTTCTAAATCAGAGACACAATCGAAAGCAAAATCACCATTAATGCAATCAATCCATTCATCGTCATTTTCATTACAAATTCAAAGCCTTCCTCATCTGAAGAAACATAATCATCATCTTTATTATTTTTATCATATTCAGTAGCAAATTTAAACCCCTCATTCTTTACACTAGCACTTCTAACATTTACACCAATTTTTCCAACATTTACAATGACATTTTCAATATTTAAACTACCACTACCAACACTTGTACTTCTAATATCAACAGTAGCAGTGTCAACAATATTATCATCTACATCCATACCTTCTTCATTTACTTTACATCATCATCATATGCAAGAAAATATTTAGTACCAGTTGACCTACCATCATTTGGTTTACCTGAATAATATTTTGGCATTCTAAATGTTAGAGAACTACTTATAGCATCAACATCAACATAGATATGCATATATTCTTCACCTTCATGCATATTAAACATCATTAACATCAAGGTATCATTAAAAACTTGAATTCTTCTATCATCCCAAATTTGAAGACCTTTCAAGTCGACCTCAAAAACTTGTTTACATATGAACAATATGTCCATGTAAAAAATACACTCATAATCGTTTTTGACGTATGTAAAATTGTCATGATGAACAAAAAAAAATGGCATTTTATGTATTGCAATGGTGAAACATAAAATATTAGATAAAGGTTAAACAAAGAGTAAACAAGGGTTAAACAAAGATTATTTAATGGTTAAACAAAGATTAAAGAAGTTTTAAACAAATATTCAAAAATTAAGGTTTTGTTAATAGTATGCCACATAAATCAATTTAGGCTTTTTAGGGTTTTGAAAAAATAAGAATAATTGATTTACAACATGCAAAAGTGTTAGGGATTTTGAATATTATTGATTGAATAAAAAATTTCATTTCGTAGGGTTTTCTAGTTTAAGGACTTATGAATTAACTGCAACAAAATTGTTTTTTTTTATAACATTAAAATGCATTTGCCATGACTTTTGAAATCTTGATATGAAAAAACAATCGTGTAACTACAATCACATACTTGTCTTTTGCTTGGTTCCAGACAAAAAGAGGAAGAAAATTCCAGCAACAAAACCTAAGCGAAATCGCGTTGTAAGTGAAGAGAAGAAAAAATCGATTAAATAAAGTAGATTAGGTTTTGATTTTTTTAGATTTTTTGTTTGTCGAGAACACGTGGCGTGAATAATAAATTTAGAGTGGATTGGTCTATCATTTAGGCTATTTGTGTTATATTATAATATATATGAGAGTATATTTGTTATTTTGTTCAAATTTAAATCTTGAGTTGACTCGGTATGTAAATTATAATTTATGAAATTACAATGAGAAATTGTAATTGTGTGCAAATTTTGGGAGGTTGAGAGTAATTTTTCCAAACTATTATCTCCTAATGATGATATGTATGCATTAAGGGTTTGGAGACTTATCCTTTTACCTTAGACTCCATGCAAATTACTAAGACTGATAGCTTATAAACAACCATGAGTTATAGGATAGAGGATTTTGGATTTATTCTTCTTTAAATTTCTTATTCACTCTTAACACATTTCAACTCTGCAACACACATCACATTGCCTTTTCAGACCTATTTCTCACCATTTCCTTACTAATATAAGTATCGAAAAGTCTCCAACTTTTTAAAGAAACTTGTTTTGCAAAAACTTTATCTCACTACTTTCCATGTTCAATAAAAGACGAAGACAATGGTTGGGTGAAAGAGCGCAAATTTATATAGAGATTTCTTGATCTCACCAAGTTTTAATTTAAAATTCAGCTTTGTTCTTTTTTGTTAGGGATTTTGTTTTGAATTGGAAGGTGAAAAGGGTTCTAATGTGAAGGTTTTTCTGCACTTTTATCTTGTTGACCACCCTATAATCTTCTCTTATTAACAATCAAACGTGAGGTAAAAGCATGCACGTACCCTAATCAAAATGCACATCTTAATTTGAAGGAATATCTTGATTGCAAGATTCTAAATTCTAATATCCTCTCTTATATGACTTTATTCGATTTGCATAGATATATGTATTCTTCTCAAGCTTTGATGATATATATTATTTGTATCCATACTACCAATTAAGATATGTACATTTGTATATGTGTTTATTGAAAGCGTTTTTTCTTCTAAGACAAATAAACACATTAAAGTAGTTTTTTTTCACACTTCTAAGCCAATTAGGTTTTTTTTATTTTATTTCTTTGTCTCCATCCCAAACTACCCCAACATAACCTAATTATACTCTTCATATTATTGATGAGTTACTTTTTAATTAAGATTTTTATAAATAAAAATAATCTTAAATAAAATAGGTTTGACGAACATGCCAAATTCAAAGTACTTATGCTTGACAATCAGTCAAGTTCAAGGTAACGTGGGTCTTATGAACATATTAGACCCAAAAAACTTGATAATGTTCAAGTTCTAGGGCTATATGTCTGATTGTTGACGATCCTGTACAATAAAAATATAAAAAACATGATAAATTCTCATGCCTATACTCTTAGGTGTATACAAGGTCTCTTAAGGGACTTACTATACTTACTATCTCATTAATAATATGTAAGAGATATTTGTTTTCCATTAATGTTGCTAAAAATAAAGGGCTTTTCAGTCATTCCCTTATCTGAAAACAACAAGGTTCAAGGGGTATAAATACACCCTGAACCATTCAGGTAAAATGTCAGAACTTTTTATCTCTTAAGATAAAAAAAATATATAGATTTCAGAGCATTAACCAATTTAACATTCAAGAACAAACATCATTGTTCCTTGAATTTAAGTCATTTATTTCCCTAAGTCATTTAATATCTTTCCCATAAGTATACTGACTTTATCATTATAAGATCTTTAAGTCCCCTCTGATTGGGACTATTTTTGTAGGTACTCAAACTTATATCATAAGTTTAGAGTTCCTTAGATTAAAAAAAAGGAAATCCAAACACTTACATATTGATTAACCTTTACCCCAAACACTAGATAACGTCTTTTTTTTAAATATATTTTGAATTTTGGGACATCATCAATTATCATTTAGGTATTATTTGATAACAACAAATGACATAGTGAGAATGCAAATGAAAAATGTATTCTGATTAAAATGAATGAAACGAGAATGAAAATGAAGAGTGGGAAAAAAATATATTTAAAAATAATTTCATTCTTATAAAAGAGATGAGAATGAAAACAAGGAACATATATTACTTTTTTTAAAATGATATAATTTTTTATTATTATTTATATATTAACCACCTTAACTAGCATCTTTTTTTTTTTGATCAAATGTAAGAATTGTATAGATAAAAAACAAGCTGGAGACCAACAATGCATATATACAGACATAACCAAACAAAGGGAACAGACTCCCTTGAACAAACTAAAAGCAAGACTATCTTGCTGAACGATGTAATTATACAAAGCTGACAAGCACAGAAAGGCTTGTTCAAGCGAATAACCAAACAACGTGCTTAACAGAAAAATACAAAAGACCAAGGGAACAGACTTCCTTGGATAGGCTAAAACAATTAAACCAAGCAATAGACACTGCCAGCAACCAATCAGCAGTAAGCCAAGCACCTGCAGAAACTGCAAAACATCAATGATCCAACCACTGCATAAAGCAGCACCCAGGAAGAGGATACAACCAGGAGTAGTAATCCAGCTTCAACTATAAGCAAAGCCAGCAGCCAGAAGCAAGCGGGAACAAAGCACCGAGGAGGCTAACATTCAGACCCAAAGTCGCACCAACCACTTACGAGAAGTTCTTTGAAAGGAACAGGGTCCAAACACGAAGCCCATAGACAGAAGCTGATACCAGCAACGCAATAACAAAGGACAAGCCTTCAAAAAGGAAAACCAGCAGTACTACCAAAGCAGCTACTACCAGTAGCAAACAGCAACAAGGCTATACACAAGGCCACGGGCAGAAGCGGAAACCAACAACTCTGCAACAAAGGAAACTATCCAGCAGGCGAATACCATATTATAGAAGATAAGACCAACAAGAGATAATAGAGACCGCGGGGCGCCCCAAGCATCCAAACCACCACCGCAAGCAGAATCACCACCACAACATGTGACTATAGCAACAGCAGCAGCAGGCATAACCCAGGCACAAACAGAAAAACTGCACAAAAACCAAACTGTCAGCCAAGCGGCATTAGGGAAACAAGTAACCAAACTGCACCAAGCTAGGACAACTGCCCTAGATGAGGCAACCAGGGAATCTACACAGGAGAAAAACCCAAACTAGTAAGTCATAAATGTCCATTTTGTATGTCATCGTACGACCAACCACCGCATGGTGTTTCAGGGATTAGTTAACCCTGGTAGTCCAAAGGAAGAGAGTCATGGGGATGCAGGAAAAGGGGGGGACCCTTCTACTACCAGCATGATTCCTCTAGTTATGATGTTTCCCATTACTTTTGATAGTGTCCCCCAAAGGAGGAACATCAGAAGAGCTTTTCGCTAGAATACATTCCCCCGAATTTGGAGGTGCGAAGCAAGGGACAGCTCCCGAAACCACACCTGCACATACTGAAGCAACTACTGCCCTTGCACAGACTGGGGAACCAACCACACCAGCACATACAGAGGGAACCAGATCTTTACAGGAATTCACATCAGACACAGCTTCGACTACAATCACCTTCTTCCCTTTGGGGGTACTACTGGTATGCTTATTTGATTTCCGTCTAGGCTCCACTGTAATCCAGCCATCAAGAGCAACACTAAGAGCCTGCTTAGTAATCACAATAGCTGTATCTGAGGAAGCCTCTGGAGTACCTTGAACAAGTAGGGGCTGACTCTGCTCCTGCATACCAGTGGAAGTAGACAGCTCATGTTGGTGTATCTGAGGTCCCAGACGGCTAAAAACACTCCTTTTACCGGCTTGCACAGTCGAAGTGTTAGCCGCAGTTGTAGTACTGGCAGCAACTTTGGGGCAAAGAAGCCGAGTATGTCCAAGGACATTACAAAAGTTACATAATTTTGGCAAAGTTTCATAGACAACCTTTTGGTGAAGTATTGGACCAGGACAGCAAAGACACCTCCATATAGTGTTGAAGGTCCTCACGAAGGTCTAGTTCAACCAACACACGTGCATATGATAGACGAGAGAGATTAGAAGTCATTTGATCACATTGGATAGGCTTGCCAAGAACACTAGCTATCTTGGACAAACAAGAGGGAGACCAACAACATAGAGGAAGGTTTAGGAATTTGACCCATACTGGGACCCTTGTCATCTCCTTACTGGAGAAATAAAAAAAAATTCATCGACCTCAGAATGAGGGGTCTCCTGTATACCAGGTATGGACCTCCATGAAGAATAGAGAGCTTGTCCTCCTCATGACTGAATCTGTAAATCAGCCACCTAGAATCATGAATAGTGAACATAGCCTCACACTTCCATATAGAAGAGATAATACCATTCAGAGCCCTGTAATCCGTGCTTTTACTAGAGACATAGCCAACTGCACACAAGTTCCAGACTTCAAACTGAGGGTAGAAGTCCTCAGGAGAGATGGCACGGGTCTTAGTGAGATGATTGAGTGAGAAATTTTAGAGCTTTGTACATGAAGTAGTTGATTTACTAGCGGAGAAAAGATCTCTCCATACACTACTACTTGGAGTAGAGGAAATAGAGGTACCACACCTCTGCGGTTACAGTAGGTGGGCGACCTTCTGGAAAGAGAGAGAGAGGGAGGCACGGGATTAGCAGGAGGAGGAAGCAGGGGGTGATTTGAGGGGGCCATCATAGTCATCATCAGAGAAAGAGAAATCCAATTGTTCCTCTTCCAGGAGCGCTTCAACCAAAGCTTCATCTTCTGAGCAATATTCTACAGTAACATTCTCCAAAAGAGTAAAGCCAAAAGCAACCTCAGGGATAGGCGTAAGAATGATTAGTACTTAAAAGTGCATTATCACTAAGGCTTTATATCATCATATTGCACTTAAAGTATTATTAAATTCCCTAACTTAAGTATGTTTTATAATAACAAGTCTGATAATATAAGATATCTTTAATTTATGGTAAATGCTCATTTTAAATGCAGTCCTATCACATAAATCAAAGGATTGATTGATGAGTTCAACTACTGAAATTGAGAAGACAAAGAGAGGGTTAAGCTTAGAAAAGAGATCTTTGGTTCGGTCAAACTGGAACAATGTTCGAGTCATTGGGTCATATCTAGAGCTGTAGATCTTGGATTTCAATTTGGTTTATATGGCTAGAAAGCTAAGACATAGGCCTAAAACATTCATGCGGAGTCCGAGACTCAATTCTGCTGTTAGGAAGTCCAAATCTTAGCAACAACGGAGAAGTCAGAATCTGTCTTACAATCCAGACACTATTTAATGTTCAGCCCATATCTTGAGTTCTAGAAGTCCAAATGCACCGATTTTTTTGTTGTTGGAAAGCTGAGAGAATTTCCTAGAACTTTCATTAGGATAATCTAATCAAATTCTGCTCCTGTCATTCAACCTCCTGATTGGTCATTACCTTTTGAAATAATGTGTGATGCTAGTGATTATGTCGTGAGTCTTTGTCTTGGGATAAAGAAAAGATTAGAAACCTTATGTAATTTACTATGCAAGTAAAAATTTAAATAGTGCTCAAATGAATTACACCACCACTGAAAAATAATTACTTGCAGTCGTGTTTGCATGTGAAAAATTTAGGTCTTATCTTGTTGGCTCACCTGTTGTTGTTTTTAGTGATCATGCAGCATTGAAATATCTTCTTTCTAAGAAAGATTCTAAGGCTAGATTGGTGAGGTGGATTTTGTTACTTCAAGAATTTGATATCACAATCAAAGACAAGAAAGGCACCAAAAATGTTGTCGCATATCATTTGTCAAGATTGACAACAAATTTGAGATCTAACATCACACCAATCGATGACTACTTTCCTGATGAATCTTTACTTTTTATCTCTACAATGCCTTGGTTTGTTAATATTGTTAATTTTCTTGTTTCAGGACAATTGCCAGCTCATTGGAGTACCCAAGACAAAAGAAAGTTCTTGAATGAAGTGAAGAACTTTTATTAAAATGACCTTTATTTATTCAAATATTGTCTTGATCAAATATTTCGAAGATGCATTCCTGACAATGAGGTAAGTAGTGTCATTAAATTTTATCATTCTGAGACATGTGGGAGTCATTTCTCATCAAGAAAGACCACTGCAAAAATCTTACAAAGTGGATTTTACTGGCCTATCATGTTCAAGGACTCACATGCATTCTGCAAGGCTTGTGAAAATTATCAAAAGTTGGGATCTATTTCAAAACATCACATGATGCCTTTAAATCCTATTCTTGTCATTGAGATCTTTGATTGTTGGGGTATAGATTTCATGGGTCCATTTCCTCCATCATTTGGTTTCTTGTACATATTAGTCGCAGTAGATTATGTTTCAAAATGGATAAAGACAATTCCAAGTCGAAACAATGATCACAAAACAGTGATAAAGTTTTTGAAAGAAAATATTTTGAGTCGATTTGGAATCCCTCGAGCCATGATAAGTGATGGTGGAACACATTTCTACAACAAGTCATTTGAGTCTTTAATGAAAAAATATAGAATCACACACAAAGTTGCCACCCCTTATCACCCTCAGACAAGTGGACAAGTAGAGCTTGCTAATAGGGAGATCAAACAGATCTTTGAGAAAACAGTGAACCCTAATAGAAAAGACTAATCTTTAAGACTTAATGATGCATTTTGGGCTTATCAAACTGCTTATAAAACATCATTAGGTATGTCACCTTATAGACTAGTCTATGGAAAACCTTGTCACTTGCCTGTGGAACTTGAATATAAAGCTTATTGGGCTATTAAAGCTTTCAATTCTAACCTTGATGATGCTAGTTAGCTGCGAAAATTACAAATAAATGAGCTTGAGGAAATAAAAAATGATGCATATGAAAATTCAAGAATTCATAAAGCAAGAATCAAAGAGTTTCATGACAAGAAAATACTAAGAAAAACATTCAATGTTGGTTAAAAAGTCTTGCTTTATAATTCTCGACTCCATTTATTTCCTGGAAAACTAAGATCAAGATGGAGCGGTCCTTTTATTGTGAAACATGTGTATCCATATGGGGCCTGTGATATCGAGAATCCAAAGAATGACAATGTTTCCAAGGTAAATGGACATTGTTTGAAAGTTTACTTTGACAATTTTTCAGTTGAAAATGACTCTATTGAATTGAGTAATCCTGTATATAAAGATTGATTCTTTTTCTCACATTGTTTTGTGTTTCGTTTTGGTGTAACTTTTGTTTTGCTAGTCTCTCTCACCTTGGTCAAATGGCGGATAATGGTATTTCGTGACTTAAGTCAGTTCTTTCAGTTTCCTATAATAACTGATATCTGTATATATATTAAAGAGGGGGGAAGGAGAAGGGAAGAAATCAGAGCTATGAAGACAAGGAAACCAAGAGAAATTCAAACTCCAGACCCGCCAGCACTAACAGTGGAATCAACTCCATGAAGGAGGAGAGCATCTCTCTCTAGATTCTCTCTCAAGACCGGCGTGACTTATAGCTCTTTCTTAATACCTTAACTAGCATCTTGCTATCAAGGGTGGTGGT
This sequence comes from Populus x sibirica, assembly GCA_019202695.1. Lineage (NCBI taxonomy): Eukaryota > Viridiplantae > Streptophyta > Magnoliopsida > Malpighiales > Salicaceae > Populus > Populus x sibirica. The sequence continues at coordinate 518,767 of JAGMVL010002287.1, forward strand.
GATACATTTTTTTTAAAAATTATTATTATTATTAATGCAATATAACTTTTTTACCATTATAATCACAATCACCACTCTTCCATTGTCCTTACCACTTTTCTTCCACCACTCTCATCATTTTATGTGGTGGTGGATTTTTTTAAAATATATTATTATTCTTTGCTACATCATTTTTTTTATTATTATTACCATTATCACAGTCACCTTTATTATTTTTATTACTACCACTATTAATGATATATATAATAATTATTTATTATTTATTTTCATAAGGCATTAGAAATTTAATTTAATTTCATTCCAATTTGTTATTACCATTTCAAAAACAATATTGGAAGAAAAATATTATTCTGATTCCTTCATCTTTCTTCAATTCTTCTATTCATATTCCGAACTTCTAATAATCAAACAACAACTTCGGATTTAAATTCCAAGAAAGTCACAAGAAAATTATTATGCCCAATTTTCAGAACCTGTAAGAATTCACCCACTGATTACTGATGCCTCAAATTTATTTATTGACGGAATATGCGCCACAAAATAGATAGCATAAGTTATGCCAGCGAATTGATGCCTGTAGCTGTAGCTTTCTTAGACAGAAACAAGTAACTAGTATGAAATATTTTCAACTCCAACACATCATTCAAATCGTTCAAGGAAAGCAAATACTGGAATCAGAAATGCCCTATGAATTGTCCAGGTAAACTTTCATGTTTATAGACATTTTGGGCCAAGTCAATTTTCGGTTTAGGATGGCCTACTTTACAAAGCACTTCTGCGGAGGACCTTATAGAAGAGCATCCGACCGCTTACGCAACCCAGATGAAAACAAATCCTCATGCAAGAGAGGTAACTATCGATACAGCAGAGATGAACAATATGATTCAGATACAAAAGGAAAGCACACACCACTAGTTGGCAGCTCCAGTTATAAAATTCTACAAGACAGTTAAAGCAATTTATAGGCATTGGCAGCTGAATTAAAACCAAGTGGCAGACCATATAATTTGCAAACCATAATGCATTCCCCCAGTTTACAATTTGAAAGAAAGGACCAAGACAACTTGATAGCTGAATTCCTTAATGTCATCAATGTGCTATACTTGAAACTTCTTAACCTCTTCTGGCCACAGACTCTGTAAAGAGATGTGACACAACCTGGGAAAGAATCTCTAGTTCTGCAATGACTGAAGGGTGATGGTGATGGTAAGAATGGGAAGGCCATTTCTCAATGTATATCTCAGCCATTGAACTAAGGAAACTATATAGATACATGCTGACCATTATCATCAATTGGCAAGTTCACAACTAAGCAGAATAATTCAGATCTTACAACTGGTCTGACAAGATTGTTTATGTTGTAGAAAAAGCGTCCTATTTCTAAAGTTAGGTTTAAATTGTAGACCATGCTAATTATTTAGCACGGGTAGCAAATTGAACAACACATATGATAGTTAAGAGCGTTATAAAAGTTTGCTTGAATCATCTGATGCACGGCCTAAACTTTAAAAGAAAGATGGGAGGGGGTTGAGTCAATAGTGGAATCTTTTAATCTATTTGCCTTTAGAAGCAAATGATTGAGAGAATCTTGAGCACAATCCAATTGCAGATAAGTAAGAGGTCCACGTGAACCGTATCCAGAAATTGATTTCTTCACATCTACTAGTCCATCAACACCTCCCATTTCAGATTAGGAACCTGTGACAAAAAAATCAATACCCAAACAAGGGCGGAGCCTTCTAGAAGGCTTAGGTGGATTGTAGCCTAGGTAAAAAAATTAATGCCGATCTAATAAGTTAATAATTACTAAATCAATAGGAAAGTAGCCCATGCTTTTCGTCCCAAGTGGAATGCCAAAAGAAGCAAGCAAAGGGGCTACCACTGTAAGTGCGCAAAGTTAGTCACAGAGAAACCTCCAAGTTCTTTCTAACCTCCTACTCATTAAACTTTGATGGCTTGCTTGCTTGTTTTGTTTAGATTGTTCCCTTTATGGCGTCATTCTTTCAACCCTGTAATAAAAAATCTAATAACCCATTTTTTCTTTGTTTTTTTTACAGAAAACCTAACACAAATAATTAATTGGTTGTTTTCTTTTGTCTTTTATACGGAGAACCTAAACACAAATAATTAATTGGTATGAGAATCAAATTTACATGCTTTCCAAGTAACATGAAGTTTTAGCTTTTTTTTTTCTCAATAGTAAACCAAGAGCTACAAAAGTGCAAAATCACCATGTAAAAATTTACAAGCTCTAACTTTTCCTAAACACAAATAATTAATTAGTGTGAGAATCAAATTTACATACTTTCCAAGTAAGCTGGAGTTTTAGCTTTTTTCTTCTCAATAGTATACCGAGAGCTATAAAAGTGCAAAATCACCAGGTAAGAATTTACAAGCCCTGACTTTTCATTTTGAATTCAATATTTTATATTCATTGCAGTAGATTGTACCCTGAAAATCTAATAGTTTGAATACGTTAAGTTTTTTTAATACTTTAATGGGTCTCAATTTATACTTTTATAGGTTATGATTCGCTGAATACCTTATTAAGTACGTTGTCTTAATTTGTGTAGAGTAGAAAGAAGCGTGATCAAATTGTTTAATGACAGTTTTCTTTCGTGTTTTTTTTAATTGAACCATTCTGGACCATATTTTTTTAATTTTTTGAAACCACTTCAAGCCAAACTAACATGAATTTGAGTTAAGCTTGAACAAGCCAAGGTTATACACAACAACCAGAACTGAAGTTACGAGGACACAACAAAAAATAAACACATTAAAAAACATGATACGAGGGCTGTGGGGTTTGAATTTAGACTTATGAAAAAACATGAAATAAACACATGAAAAATTAATTTACTAGTTATTTCAAAATTAAGTTCCTCAAATCTCCCCGTAGTCTGCATCACTATTTTATCCTTATATATTCTACATTTCATGAATATTCTATTGTGACATTAGTATCTTTTCATCTTGCACCTGACTTCCCTAATCCCGTTTACTTGAATAGGTTATAAATTATAATGGAAAATCAAGGAAGCAAGAGAGGAAAAACTATGCTTTCATTCTTTAAACAAAGCGAACAAACATCAACCAGTAAAGGAAGATGAGTTCTTAACGGATTCTATGATGATTTATATTGAACGAGAACTTGTTGAAGATATTGATTCAGATTCTATCATAGATGAATTCTATTCTACAAATCATCAAAGGGTGCAACTTTGATAGTGTAATTTATTTTTATTTTTATTTTTATTTTCAATTTTATATACTTTAAATTTTATTTTATTTTTTATATTTTATGTTATGAATTTGGATTGAAATTTTATTGTTAACTTGATAAATATTTATATATAAGTTAATAATTAATCTTAAAAAATAATTTATATGTATTTATAATGTAGCTCAGGACAAAAAAACAATTCCCGGCTAACCCGAATATCCTAGCCACATAAAAGAAAATATCACCCAAAAAAGAAAATCTGACATTCTTTCCAGAATTTGACCTTAATCAACAAAAAAGTGATTAATTTTAGCTCAGAGAAACTTAAATGGACAGTAAAACAGTCCATATTAATATTTTTGTGACAAATGAATAAATGTGCAATGCAGAAGCATACTAGAAATGTTAACTTCAAGTAATTTCAAATCCAGCAGGTAATGGTGATTGGATGGTGTACATGCACCTGCTGAGAGGGCAGCTGGAGTTCATCGAGACAGAAGCTTCCAATTTCCTTAGGCCCTTGACTTTTAATTATCTACGTTACCTAACTGCATCAAACTAGCTAGATAGCAGCTATCTGGCTACGATGTCGTAATTAATTATTATTGCCATGCTTGGATGGATAGATCGAGCTCCCTGCCTGATTTCATCACCACCCGTTGGCTTTCTTAATTTGTCACTAAATTTATAGCTATTTAATATTTGCCTTATTTTTCAGCTAATTCTAAGGGATGGTCAAGTAATTAAAAAGCTTTATCCATTCTTTAATTTATTAGAGTACTTGAACCTTAGAATTAATTATATCTAAGAAATTTCATTAAATATATCTTGATTAATGTTAATAATGTATTTTTAAAAGTATTCGAGAAGAAACTAATTCCAATTAATATAAAAAATAGTTTTAAAAAACACCTAATTTATCATCGATAAATTTTTTAATGCCAACAATCTGGGTTGGCCCGATCGATCGATCGATGCGTGAGTGTGTATATATATATGGACGCGTCTGATCAATAAACTATGTGTATATATACTACCTAGCTATACGTAACCTTAATTTATCTTCAATTTGTTACTATAACAAATCAAAGCAGGCTGGCTCGAATATTTTAGATCTCTTTAGAAGAAAAGGAAGAACATGAATATATTTAATTATTTGAGGACTCCTCAGATCCCTCAAACTCCAAATTATACTATAATATTATATGAACATGATTGATTTGATATTTTGTAAATGTATAGCTTTTCTTTTGAGGGAAAAGAAAGAGATAGGGATATCTATCGATATTAATATTAAGCTGTGAGGTTTGTGAATATATGCTAATTAATTTATGTTCTTGGAAACCTATCATACTTCACAAATTAGCAAGGTTTTTTTTATTGTTTTAATTAAGTAGAGTAACTTGCTAGATAATAGTCTGCCATCTAGTTGAGCTGTTGTTGTCGCAGCCAATATATATATATTAGTTTTCTTTTTTACTTTATCTTTTCAATGTAATCAGCAATTGATGAGATCATCTAGCTAAAGAATTGTACTGAATAACAATGCTCGAGCTGCCTCTATATATATATATATCTTTGATAATTAATTAATTAATGCAATAGTTATTGACAAGTTCGCAAGAAATTAGATAAGAAAAAACAGCGTACGTGATGGAAATTAATATTATATATAATTAGGTGAACTGCAACCTTGATGAGCTGCATGCATCAGCAAGGTACCAGAATAACATCCTTGCACTTGAAAGTCTAGCTGCTGTGGTCAATCGTGTAACTTGTTCCGTCTCTATCCCGGGTTCGACCCTCTATGTGCACACCTGTCACCCCCGCGGTGCCTTACCCCTGTTCACTGGGCTTGCAGGATGTCCAGTGGGCCGTGGAGAATAGTCGTGGTGCGCGTAAACTGGCCAGGACACCCCACGCTAATCAAAAAAATAAATAAATAAATAAATATCCTTGACAAACGCTAACCAAATACAGATTTTACTTTCTGACTGGAATTACCTTAGAATCTTAAAATAAGGAAATGATAAGTTGAGGGATCGATCCGTAAAGCACTTTAGTCACATACAGACACTTTGCATATCCCAATATTTTGTTCTATTAATGTGGCTAGGTCACCACAGATAATTTCTCTACAGCTTGTTAAATCAACCAGCAAGAACAAAGATACACCAAAAGGTTTGCAACTTACAAAATAATCCTTTGATTTTTCTCCAGAGTAGTTGTCTTATCTTCAGAGAATGGTTCAGTGAATTCCCTAATAACTGGTGCAACATCAGAAGTGAGGCCAGCTTGATCATTTGGTGAACCCTAATGTGACATCAGATTTCGAAAGACATCAAAATGGCGAAGAAGAAGAATTGTATGTGAGTGTCTGTCACAAGCCAAACAAGGCTGAAGAGAAGGCTAGATGAAGAGATGGGCACCACTGAACTTAAGTAAGTTAAAAATGACAGCAAAACTGCTGGTGTAATATCAAAAAGATTAGAAAACTTGTTTTCAAAACAGGTCTAGTGACCGCACTCATGACTAAATTAAAAACATGATATATTTTTATTTTATTTTTAGGGTTAAAACATTATTAAAAATTATTTTTTAATAAAATAAATTTAACACGATAATATCATTATAATTTATAAATTATGAGTTAAATTTTTTTTTAAAGAACCCTTTATTAACATAATTTTATAAAACCAAAACCTTTTTTTACTCTTATAGTTTATAATTTATATTGTGAAAAGTTGAATAAATTTAAGCAAAGTATTTTTGGGTTTAAGTCACAAGTTTGCTCACTCGGCTTGGGTCAGAGCCCCAAGCCTCAAATCTTGAGTTTGAGTTTGCTTTTTGTTAATTATTTTGGACTTGATTTTGTGTTAGTTATAAAATAATTTTTTACACATAAAAAATATTTTCATTGGTTTATTTATTTATCTAACCTACGAGTAAAGAGTCTAAACAATCTTTTTCTTTAGCTTGACTATTATTTTAAACATAAAACATCATGTTTTTAAAAGCTAAAAAACTATTAGGTTAATTAAAGAAAAACATCAAGAATTAATTCTGCTATTTATCGTAATTAATTCAATATCAATTGTCATTTCAAAACCCATTATACAATGGTGTTAAACAAAGAGTGTTTTACACTGATTTTCATACTTTTCTTCACCTTGGTTTTCTGATTTACTTCTTCTATTTTAAATTTGTTTCTTCATGTGTTTTTCTCATACTCTAGAGTTTAGGTTTTACCATTGAAGAGAGACATTAAGTTATATTCCTTTAAGTCTGTTGATCTTGTTTAAGAGTGCAAATAAATAAAATGATGTTGTTGGCATTCTAGAGGTTATATGTATATATTATGTTTGCATCAAGTGATGAGTAATAAATCTTTAAGGATAAATGATTGATAATTGATAACAATAGTTTGCTAGGAATGGAAATGGATACCCACATGTCCAGTTTATATATATTCATACTCAATCCAATACATATCAGGTCAATTTTTTAGATATTCATATTGTATCCATCAGGTTTTGGATATCTATATAGATATTCATTGTCCTATTAAACAAAAAATAAATTAGTAATATATACACACACACACTACTAGAAAATTAAAAAAAACCAATGGAATATTCCATCGATGTTTAGGAAAACAATTTCTGGTATTTAAATTGCCAACAAAAACCTGTTGTCAAAAAGTTCCTTACTGGGGATTTAGCTTTCCTTGGTATTTTTTCATCAACTTCCAATTATAATAGAAATGCCAAGAGGATTTTCGCGCTAAAAAAATCAAAATTTACCCCCCATTTTCAATTGGCACTTTAATGTTGACAAGACTTTATGTTGCTGATTTCGTTAAATATATCTAAACCTTCTAGAAGTTCTTGACAAAATAGGTGTGACCATTATGATAGAATTGTCTTTCTATTGGTGATTGCATCAATGTCTTCACTTTTTTTTTAGTTTTGATAATACTAAATGCCTTTTTTTCTCTCTCTAAACTCACAACAACAATAAAAATCACAATCACAATAAAAATACATCTCTATTAAAAAACATTCTATAATACATATTTTATAATTCATCTAAATATTTTTTAAACAAGACATAAATTCCTGAAAAATAGGGGTGGAGAAAAAAAAATCTTAAACCACAAGGTCAATGAGGAGGAGGCAAATGTAAAGCATATACATGTAATTGTTCCCAATACATCATATTTTCTTGTTGAATCATGTGATTATTTTTCCTTCAAATTAGGCAACTATACTTCCATTTGTTCATGAACCCTTTTTTAGACCACCTCATCAACGTTCATTGATGTCTGGCTTGGGTTGAAATGTGGTGTGCTTACAGTTGAAACAGTACGACCTACCCTCATTTCTGAAGCCTTACAACAAACAATTATGCTATTTCATTGATAAACCTTTTCTCCCTTTTCTTCCCTATCCCCCTTCTTTATATGGTTTCCTTATATAACCCCATTTGAGTTAATTCGCGCCTAAGTTGTTTTTCCTGCAAATGAAATAGTTTGATTTAATAGTCTCACAAATAAACACTTAATTAAAAATTCAATAAAAATAATAAAATATATAACAATGAGCTCTTACTAGATGTTTTGCATGGTTCACACATGAAAACGCTCATTTAGTGTGCTTGCTCATCGAACCATGAGTTTCTTTGTTTTGTTTTGACTCCCGGATCGTGAGCGCTTTTTAAAACCTTCTAATGCCACAGAATATTGAGACAATGCCCAATTATGCTCCGTGATGAGCCAACTTTGTTAATTGCTTGTTTGCGGGCATCATACCACAAATCACGCAATTTGATACATAATTTTGTTAAACAAAAATAAAGGAAGGAAAATAAAAAAAAATTACAAGTTTACAATAATATAACATTTTTTTATTGACATTTACCTAGTTGTACTATGGTTTTACCACACTTTTTGACCAATAACTCGTTGCTATCATCCAAAAACGTTTTTCCTTATATTAAATTCATACATTAATTAGTTTTAAGAATTTAAAAAACTATCAACTCAAATTAGAGATTATTTTCTAGCCTTAAACTTTTCCTACCAAGCTTTTACCATATTCATCCATTCAGGATGCTCATGAAGCTGACTTCATTGAAACAATGGTTCTTTAAATAAGGATTTAATCGTAAATGTGATTGTACGAGCAACTTTAATATTAGAAAATTGAAAATCAATTCATTGAAACCATTTTCATTTAATATAAGACTTAAAATAATCTAATACAAATAAATAGTTTTAATATTTAGAAAAAAAAAACATTATTTATATAGTGAGGTTGCCTTTCTATTATGTAACACTTTTGTTGTATACAATGTCTCTAGCAGAAGGGATTCTAGCTATGGTTGGTAACTTCTATAGTACGTGTCTCTTCATGATCGTCACTTAAATTAACAACACGATCACCACTACTACTACTTGATGAAGTAGTAGCACTCTTGTAGGACTTGAACATGTTTCTTCTTTAATACATGATACATAAAAGGAAATAATCAATACAATAAGAGCTTCCTTTAACCCAATATTCTTATAACAAGCATACACATTATTTGTATATTAGAAATATAACTTGATCTTGGAGTACTTAACATTATATACATTATTTCCAACATTATTAATTGGTCTTATACCCAAACCAATGCTCATATGATGCGAACCTTGTGGTCATGCAACCCACAATCAAGATTGAGATATGATCTCGGAAAGTCAAAAGAGGTCTGATAGGAGTGTGATATAATGAAAAATAAGGTACCAGCACCATTGGAATGAAGTTGAATGACGCCACGAAGCCAATTAATCTTTGATAAATTAGATTTAGTCCGTTCAAGAACCAAAAAATGTAAGAATCTCTCTCACACGTTAAAACTGAAAATTATAGAAGTATTATTCATCAAAAGTTCAAAATTGAGGATTACATGTGTTTAAATAGTTATGATAAATTAACCTTAATGGATTAAATGTACTAAAGCCTCTTCTTGGTGCTCCAGAGGATCCCCAAGTTCAGCCTTGACCGAAACTTGCATAACCAGTCCATTCAATGCTTCTTTTAATGCCTTTGTTTTGGACCTTGTGGTGGGCCCATTTAAAATGTGTAATGGGTCCTTGGTGTTCTATTGTGATATCGTGGTCACACAAATTAATTACCCTAGTTTAAATAAATGAGATAGTATAGAGCAAGTAAGGGGTCTATCCCACGAGGAAGATTTAGTCAGGTTTTTGTTCTAGATGATATGAAATAGGAGGGTTTGAAGTTATCTAGGCTATACTATGGTAAACAGAATGAAACAATCAAGCTAAATTAAAGAAATCTAAAATTTATCAAGAGAACAAACTTGGTCTCAAGTAGACGTCCACTTATAAAAATCAGAACTGATCATGAAAATGAAATGTCAATTTATATTTTGAATAATTATCTTTTCTTAATATTAGTTAGTTAACAGATCCGCAGTGTAACTAACCCTCACCATTAAACAACCACAATGTCTACGCTAGTAATTTAATTCAATGATAGCCTTAAGAATTACATAATATAATTGTCTGCAGTCTATGTTTGATTTGATTGAATGTTTTTTCTAAGATTAATAACATAGATCCACCACAATTATTAAACTCAGTTGCTTCACAAGTTTATATATCACAACTCCGGTTTTGATAGCAAACTTACCAGTAGATTGGTTAGAACAATAACTTAGAGTCCGCTCTAGCAATCAAACTAAACAATCATAGAAAATAAGTATAGGAAAACAAAAATACCCATTCTCATCATATAATACTAAAAAGAAAAGGTAAAATAGATCTCACAGTTCTTGAAATCCGAAGGTTTCTGTGTCATTCCAACCAAGAAAAAGAACCTAGCCTTGCATGTCTATTGAGAAACTAATAAAAAGAAAATATGAATACATGATTTCGGGTATATGATGAAAGGGTGGAGTTTTTCTTCTCTTCTAGCCGCCCCGCTCTCCCTTTCTCTCTTTCTTTTTATTTGATAGCAAACCCTAATCCTTACTTCCCTAAAAATATAGTCCTTTTCTAAGTAGACAATTTACATTAAAGTAATGCAATAACTATTTTCCTAAAAAAGAAGAAATAGTCTTGCATAAAATCTTCAAGCTTTGACTTTGGACTTAGAGGAGATAAATTCCCAAATAGAGATTTGAATGTTAGTTTAGATGCTTAAGAAGTAAATTGGACTTGTTTTTTCATAAAACCTGTCTAATGGTAGAATTTGTGAGTCGTCTTAGAAAAATCATATCTCTCTCTCATATGAGCTCCTTTTCTAACACAAGATATTCAAGTCGGAATGACCAAAGGTCAACACTAGCAGAATGCGAGATCTGTCTTTGAAGGCTGTGATTTCCATGCTCTTTCTCTTTTTATTTTTCTTGCAATATATGTATAGAAAGGTATGGACGTTAGCTTTCTAATTTCACTGGAATCACTTTATTTTGACCTCTAGAGCTAAAGCTCTACACAAAACATCGGTTAGAGGTCAAATCTATCAATGTTCTTTTCGAATCTTACATCCCAAATTACCTTCAAAACATTAAACAAAGAATATCAAGACATTTTATATGTAAAACATAGGCAAAATAATACGGGTAAAACTATCGAATAATATGGTGGCATCATGTTCATGGGATGATCCATATCATCCCCACTCTCTTCAAAGGGATTCAACCTCAAATCAAAACTTGTGTCAAACAAAGTAAGATCAACAACATTAAAGGTAACACTAATATCATAATCATTTGAAAGATCAACTTTTTAGGCATTATCATTGATCCTCTCTAAAACCTAGAATGGACCATCATTACAAGGATGTAACTTTGATTTCCTATAATTAGGAAACCATTTTTTACGCATGTGAACCCAAACTCAATCACCATGTTGGAAAACAACATGTTTACACCTCTTATTTTCTTTAAAAGCGTACAACATGTTCCTTTTATCTATTTGCAATCGAACTCCCTCACAAAGTTGTCTCACCATCTTTACCTTTTTTTCACCATCTAAACTTATTATTTTTTCAAAGGCAAATGAATTAAGTCCATCGGTGTTAGTGGATTAAACCCATAAGCAATTTCAAAAGTAGAAAAGTTAGTGGTTGAATGCACAGTTCTATTATAAGCAAACTTAACAAAAGAAAAACTTTCTTCCCAACTTTTTAGATTCTTTTAAATAACAACACGCAAAATTTGTGATAAATTTCTATTCACTAGCTCAGTTTTTCCATCTGTTTGAGGATGACAAATTATCAAAAATAAGAGTTTAGTTCCCAACTTTCCCCATAACGTCTTCTAAAAGTGGCTAAGGAACTTAACATCATGATATGAAACTATATTTCTAGGAATGCCATATAAATGTATAATCTCTCTAAAGAACAAGTATGTGATATCATCGATCTTATGGCATGCAATGAAATGCACCATCTTAGAAAACCTATCAACCACAACAAAAATAGAGTTTCTATCTTTCTTTGACCAAGATAAATCTAAAACAAAATCCATAGACATATCTACCCAAGGTTTAATAAGCACAGATAATGGTGTATATAATCCATGTGGTTGTACTCCAGATTTTTCATTTCTACATGCAATGCATTAGTCACATATTCCTTACACATCCTTTTTCATCTTTGGCCAATATCAATGTTCATGAAATGCATCTATAATTTTTGCAACCCCAAAATGACCCATTAGACCACCCCCATGTGCTTCTCCAATAAGCAATTCATGTAAAGAACTAGTAGGAAGACACAATCGATTCTTTTTGAACAAGTAACCATCCATCAAATAAAACTTATTAAAAACTGAATGTCACATGCATTATATATTTCGGCAAAGTCAAAATTATTAGCATACAATGCCTTTACATATTCAAAGCCTGGCAATCTAGTAATCATAGTGTTTAAAACAACATACATGCATGAAAGTGCATCAGCCACTATGTTCTTTTTGCTTTGCTTATACTTGATTGTACAAGGAAAAGTTTCAATGAATTCAACCCATTTTGCATGTCTCTTATTCAACTTACCTTGCCTTTTAGATGTTTCAAGGACTCATGATCTAAATGGATTATAAACTCTTTTATCCATAAAGAATGCTACCATGTCTCAAATGTTCTTATGAAAGCATACAATTCATTATGATAAGTGAGATAGTTCAAAGTAGCTCTACTTTACTCTTCACTAAAATAAGCAATGGGTTTTTGATCGTGCATTAACACAACTCATATTCTTATTCTAGATGCATCACATTCAATTTCAAATACTTTTGTAAAGTCAGGTAAAGCTGAAATAGGTTTATAACATAATTTTCTTTCAAAAGAGCAAAAACTAATTCTTGTTCTTCTCTTCATTTAAACCCAACTGACTTTTTAACAAATTTCATTCAAAGGTGCAGCTAATGTACCGAAATATTTCACAAAACACCTATAAAAACTAGTTAACCCATGAAAACTCCTTACCTCACTTACCAATTTTGATGTAGGGCAATCTTGGATAGCCTTAACTTTCTTCTCATCCATCTCGATACCCATGCAGTTACAACATAACCAATAAACATAATTTTCTCCATGCAAAAAGTACACTTCTTAAGATTAACATTCAATTTCTTACTACACAATACACTAACTACATTATGCAAATAATCAAGATGGTCATTGAAGTTTTTGCTATAGATCAGATTGTCATCAAAATACACAACCATAAACTTACCTATAAAGGTACACAATACATGATTCATTAAATGCATGAACATACTAGGTGCATCTATAAGTCCAAACGACATGACTGATTTATACAAACTATATTTAGTCTTAAATGTAGTTTTTCACTCATCACCTTCTTTCATCCTAATATGATGGTACCTAATTTTTATATCAATTTTAGAGAAAATACATGATCTATGTAACTCATCTAGCATGTCATCAAGCTTAGGAATGAGATGTTAATACTTTACCATTATATTGTTGATGACTCAACAATCAACATACATCCTCCATGTTTCATCTTTCTTAAGCATAAGTAACACTAGCATAACACACAAATTCATACACTCACGAATGTACTCCTTCTCCATCAGCTCATCAACTTGCCTTTGAAGCTCTTTCATCTTATCGAGATTATTTTTATAAGCTGGTCGATTAGAATTCGCAGCCCCGGGTATAAGATCAATCTGATGTTCTATTCCCTTCAAGGGTGGTAATATGCTAGGGACATCTCTAAAAAACACATCTTCAAACTCCTGCAATAAAGAAACAGCAACACTAGGCACAATAAAATCATTAGTTTGTTAATGAAAAAAACAAATCTAACCTCACATTCTCTAGCATAAAAATTACGTTGTTTTTTTTATTTTTCCATACAGTTCTTATCACAGTTGCTGACTTTCTTCACTCCTCTTATCTTACCTCCACTCTCGGCTAGATTTGGGTGTTTTGGGTAGTGGATAAATGGTTTGATTTGTTTGGAGGTTGGCCAAATGTTTGTTTATATTTGGATGGGTGACTGAATGGATTCCAGTAATGTTTTGGGTTCTAGTCGACTCTGATGGTCTTCTCTCCCCTTGTTCCTCACCTTTATTTTCTTTCCTTATAGCCTCATGCTCACCTTTTAGCTTTATTTGATTATCATACACTTGTTTGGGTGTAAGAGATACAAGAGTGATGGTTTTACCATTTTTTACAATGGTATACCTATTTTTAACCCCGAACATTAATTGCCTTCCTATCATACGGCCATGGTCTCCCCAATAAGATATGACTCGGTTGTATTGGTACCACATCATACAGAACTTCATCAATATACTTTCTATTTGAAAACAAAACCATAACTTGTTTTCTCACTTTCACTTTACCACTATCATTCAGCCATTGCAATTTATAAGGTTTAGTATTCTTAATAGTACACAAATTCAATTTACTAACAAGGGTGGTGCTAGCCATATTAGTACAACTTCAATTATCTATAATTAAACTACACACCTTGTTTTGTATATAACATTACATATGGAATATGTTTTCCCTTTACTGTTCATTATCATCTTCCTTAACCTGAACCTAAAGTGTTGCACCTTATAACCAAGGACTCCTCAATAGGTAATGCTAATTCATCCTCAGAACAATCCTCTAATGGTGGCATGTCTTCATAATATAATTTGTCATTGTTAGATTCTACATCACCATTGTCTCTCGTCACCATTATCCTCTTGTTTAGACATGCCACCATTAGAGGAGATGTTGTTGCTTGTGTTATATATTTGATGATCATGTTTTCTGCAAAATATCTTTGCAATATCATACTTGAAGAAGCATGAAGTTTTCACAAGAAAAAGGTTGATCATTTGATAATTTTTTACGATGTTGTATATGCCAAAATAAAAGAAAAGAGGACTAAACTTGAAGATAAAAGTTAAAAATACATTATGTTGGGGTATAAAGATAATTCTTGTGGCTATAAATTGTATAATCCTATCACCAAGAAAGTGGTAATATCAAGACATGTTCAGTTTTATGAAGATCAAATATGGAATTGAAGTAATGAAGGGAACCCCCAACAATTTATTTTAAAAGAAGAACAAGAGCGGAAAAATAAAGAAGAAAACTAGAACGTGCCAACATCACCACCTCAAGCTAAAATTTAACCATTATCAGATGGCACCTCTCATTTAGATTTAAAAAAGACAAAGAGCATTTAAAAGATATACAACGTCACATAAGTAATTGATTTTGATGATTTTAACATGCTATATCTTTTTATAGGTTGTGATCCTTTGATATTTTAAGAAGCTTTTCAAAAAGCTAATTGAAAGAAAGTAATGGAAGACTAAACAAATGACATTAATAGAAATAATACTTGGGAGCTCACTATAGTACTTCCTCAAGTACACAAAGTAATTAGTGTCAAGTGGGTGTTCAAAACAAAAAGAAATACAAAAGGAGAGGTAGAAAAACAAAAGGTCAGGTTGGTGGCAAAAGGTAACGAGCAACAATATTAAGTAGATTATGAAGAAGTGTTTGCATTAGTTGCTCAACTCGAAACAATGAGATTGTTAATCTTATTAATAGCTCAAAAGAAGTGGAAATTACTCTAGATGGACATAAAGTCAGCCTTTTTTAATAGACATCTTGAAGAAGATGTATATGTAGAGCATCCATATGGGTTCATTGTTTAAAGCAAGAATAGAAGGTATGTAAGTTGAATAAAGCTTTTTATAGGCTTAACAAAACACCACGAGCATGGAATTCTAGAATTAATGAGATGCATATAAGCATACTTTGTATGTGAAAACTAACTCTCAATAAGATGTTTTGTTTGTTTGCCTATATGTAGATGATTTAATATTTACAAGAAATAACTCTTTCATGATTAAAGAGTTTAAGAAATCTATGGTGAAAGATTTAGGAATCCTGGCTTATATTTTAGGAATTTAAGTAAAGCAAGAAAAGTGTGGAATTTTCATCTCACAAGCAAAATATACGTCACATTTTAAAGAAGTGTGCTATGTAAGATTGTCAACTAGTTGGTACTCCAATTAAGTACGACACCAAGCTGACTAAAGGAGTATGAGCATTGGTGAATCAAACTTATTACAAAAATCTTGTTAGGTGCTTACGTTACTTAACTTGCAATAGGCCTGATATCATATGAATTTGGTTTGGTTAACAGATATATGGAAAATCCAAGAATTTCTCACTTGTAAGAAGCCAAGGCAATTTTATGATTTGTTAAAGGCATATCCAATTATGGTTTGTTTTATCCATCTTCATGAAGCCTTGAACTTGCTAGTTATAGTGACAATGGTTAAGATGGAAATTATGATGACTGAAAAATTACTAATGGCTTTGTATTTTACTTGGGTGAAGCAACATTCACACAATCTTCTAAGAACTAATATATTGTTGCACTTTCAACTTGTGAAATAGAATATATTATAGCTTCTTCTTGTGTTTTTCATGCTATTTGGTTGCGGAAATTACTTAAAAAAATTCAGTAGCAGTAAAAAAAATAACCTTGATTTATGTTGATAATAAATTAGCTATTACATTAGGCAAGAATCCGGTTCATCATGAACATTCGAAACACATTGATGCTCTTTTGCATTTCATAAGAGAGCATGTAAAGGAAAACAAAGTTGAGCTGATTCATGTAAGAACAAGTGATCAAGTCACTAATATATCACAGAGCCTGTTAAATCTACTATTTTTCATCATTTGCATAAGAAACTTGGAGTCATAGCACCAAAAAAAAAAAACAAGTTTAAGAGAGAAGAATGTTAAGCACTAAACTTTTTATATGAATATCAACAAGAGTAATTGATACAAGGTACTTACAATGGGATTAGAAACACATTCAAATAAGTATTTAGTTCATTACTTTTGAGATTTGTCAGTCACTTTTGATATGTGTAAGAGTCATCACTAGAATTTTCTATTAAGCCTATAAATACTATGTATTCTACATTGTTCAAGTCATTAAAACAATAAAGAGTTTAAAGAAGTTGTATGTGAGTATGTTTTTTTACAGAACTCCACCAATTTGGCAGTCAAATAATAAAAAAGAGGTTGTCAGGAGGAAAAATACAACATGGAAATGAACACATCATAGTAGAAGAAATTCTTAGTTTCACATTAGATTTCATCTCATTCTCTAGAGCAATAACCTCAACACTTCTCTCTATATTTGCCTCAACATTCTTGATAAGCATTTATTATTAGTATTATCATTATTCCAAAACAAATCAATTAATCAAGCTAATTCATCTTCTTTTACTTATTATTATAAGGAAAGTTATGTTAAGCAATCAATTGCTAGAGAATAAGAAGAAGTAATTGAGAGTCTCTTAATAAGGAAAGTGAAAATGGCTAGGAGAGCATAATGATTAAAAGAAGAAGCAAGTTTTTCCTTGGTAATCAGAGAATTCCTGTTGGTAGCTGTGAATTCGATGATAGAGAGATGTTGTCTGTTGCGAGTGAGAATCAATTTTGTTCACTACAAATGGTACTAAATGGAGAGGAACCGAGGACAAAGTTTATGAGGGTTTTTGTTTTGGACAACAAGATTAGATTAAAGGTTTTCTCTTTCTATCCACCATTTCTAATTTTAATTAAAGAAAACCCTACCCTATGCTTTTTCTTCCTCTCTAAAATATGAGACAAACATTTGCTGGATGAACCAAGTGTTTGTGTTGTAGTGTTGCTGTTCTAGTAATGTTGACTTCATCTTATTAGTATTTGGGTTTAAACTTCTAAGGTCAAGTGTGATTAGTATTTAGGTTTTAAAATCATCTAGCCTATGTAGTTTTGAATAACCTTTTCCTTTTATTTTAAGGCGGTTTTGTGTTTTAATGATTTTAGTAAAAAATCCCACATAAGGAAAAAGATCACCACTAGCCCTGGATAAATGGCTTAGCACTAGGCTTAGTCATGCGGGCATGTAACCTAATATGGGGGCATTAAAGGCCCATTTATCTTTGAGGTTGCACTTGAGTTTCAAAATGAAAATCATCATTTAGGTGCAATCTTAAAGACAAGGTGAAAAGCATTAAAATGATGCTTTTCACTTTGAGATTTAGGGTGCACCATATATGTGACTTCGAAGACAAACAAACACTAAAAATGATTTGGCAAGGTTTTCTCAGAAGGTCTTATCTCAAGTTTGAGGCTAGTTAGTTGTTGCTAGCTTGCTCACTGCATATGAATGTATGCTTTGAAAAGCATAATGTGGTATATTCTTTTTAGATCTCTCTTTTTTTTCTGACAAAGGAATGATGTCATTGGGTAAAACTTATTAGCTTTATACAACAACAATAAGGATTTTGTTTTGTGAAGTAGGACTTAGGTGGAAATCATGGTGATGGGAGTTATGAGGAGGTGACTTGCATAAAAGTATTTGAAATTCTTAAAGGGACGACTCACACATAAATAACCATTGAATTTATAACTAAGACACTATGATCTCCTGAATATAGGAATAAATTTACTCGTTATCATCATCAATCTAGGTTTTTTAAAACAAATGATATTTTTTTCTTACATATGTGGTATTAGATCTAGAGATCTTAAGTTCAATTTCTTTCAGGATAAATGATGTAGGAGCATCACCATCCTTTTAGAGTGTTGTAATTGTGGTAATTGTTACTTTTCAAAGTGTTTTTTGCTAGAAAATATATCAAAGTAATATTTGTTTTTTATTTTTTAAAATTTACTTTTGACATTAGCAAATTAAAATAATACAAAAACATTAAAAAAATTTAAGCAAAAAAATAAAATTTTGAACTTTTACCAAACAACATTTGGGTTGCATTTCCAAACTCTACAAAAATCTTAATGGTGAGACCAAATATTAGAGACCTATAATGAAGTGATCCATATATAAAAAGACCATTAAATTAATGATTGAGATATTATGATCATCATAATATCTCAATTATATTTAAAGGGAGGGGGGAGGGAGAAAAACTTTGCATGCTACTATTATTTTAGACTTTTAAAACCAACTTACGATTAACAAAAGTTAATTGGATAGAGAAAAACACTATTCATTATGAGATGATTCACGGTTAATTAGAACATTTTAATGGCCAATTTTCCCTTCGAAAACAAATCGATGAACTGGCTATTTAAGGTAATACGGTTTTTTTACAAGGTCTATTAGTCATTACGAAATTGATCGAGGACAAGTAGGTCTTTACCTATTTTAAACCACAATGCAACAACTAAATTATCTTTAAAAGAAAAACTTATTTAACTAGCGTTTATGATTTTTTTTGTATTTTCATTCTAATTTTTTAGTTATTATTAAGTTGACTAAAGATAATTTGATATTTTAATAAATATAATTCAAAAATCAAAGTTGGATAGCGCGAGCAACATATGACTGGTGGGTAGGAGGTGCCTGCGATCTTATAAGGCGATGACATTACATGTTGGAAGCATCGAGGCATCTCCTTCCATACAAGGAGGCGCCTGACATTGTTTATACGATGGTATATTACCAACAACCCATTCTTTTTTATTTTTCTCTTTTCTTTTTCATCCCCTTAAAATTCACGTTGGTCATTCAAAATTTCAAAGATATCTTCTCATTTAGTGATATTTGAACTTTGGTCCTTATTTTTTATTTTTTTTATTTTTATTTTTGGATCTTTTACTAAATTTCAATTTGTTTTCAATTTTATCAATGGATCCATAATTGTGATTTATTAATTTTTTCAAATCCGGTGCTCATTATTTTAATTTTAATTTTTTTTGTTTAAAGTTTGTGAATTTGTTTTTTTGCTTTTCTTTCGTAATGTTCTATTTCCATTTAAAATTTATTTTTAATATTAATATATTAAATAATATAAAAAAATTTAAAAATTAATTTAAAATAAAAAATTTTATTTTTATAAAAAATAATTGAATCTCAATCCAAGTTTAACAGCTCGTGGAGAAGCAGCTAGCAGGTGGGTGGTCGGTTAGACGACAAAAGTGCGCTCAATAGTCATAGTCATGTAAAAGGAGGTGCTTTTTTTCAAATACTAAAGGCCAATCTGGACACAGGGGACACGGGAAAAGTGCCATGCATCTACCTTTTAAAGAGTTCTTAACCGAGGCCGGGCGTATTACCAATGCATTATGGTATTTCGTTGTGTTTTGCAAGGAATATTACGCCGTATATCTGATTTAATCACTCTCTCTAGCGTACTAGTCCTTTTTTATCAAAATTTGTTTTATTTCTCTGTATAACCATAAAAACATGGAAGAAGGGACACTCCCTTTTGACTGATACTGATGAGTGTTTTCCAATGCACATTCTGGAAAGGAACTCAGTTCTTGGAATTGTGGCGTTGGTGTTTGAAATCTTAAAGCCAATAAAACTCTTCTTGTTATTGGGGAAGGGTACATTAGAAGCTAAACCACGTTCATCTTGGAACCATACACACATGAAACCTGCTCTTGTTCTCTAGCTCTAGTTCCTCTAATTTTGCATGTTTTGCCTTAATTTTCTCCATGTCTGAGAAAGCCAAGTTCTTCTCTAGATCTCTTTTCTTTCTAATTACCATCTCTATCTTCCTTTTGATCCTTTCTTCTTTTTCCCTTGTTCAATTTCCCGGTACTCATTTCATTCCCAGATCAGTTTTCAAGCTGATTCTTGTTAATAGCACATCATTTTTCTTGAAACCCAATGCCCAAACTGAACTTGTCAAATTTCCCTTCTTCTCTTCCACTGATACTAATTTGTCAATGAGATGTGGAAGTTTGTCTTGTCCAAACACCAATATGGGTGCTTCTAGATGCTACAGAAACAAAACATGTGGTCGAAACCAGGCTCTCCGAAAGCTGAAGGTATTTGTGTATGATTTGCCTCCAGAGTTTCACTTTGGATTATTGGGTTGGAAGGGAAATACAAATCAAACTTGGCCAAATGTTGACAGCCACAGTCGTATCCCACCATACCCAGGTGGGTTGAATTTACAGCATAGTGTGGAGTACTGGCTAACCCTTGATCTTCTGGCATCAAACACTCCAAAGGTGGGCACCGCAGTAAGAGTGCAAAATTATAGTCAGGCAGATATTGTTTTTGTGCCGTTTTTCTCTTCTCTAAGCTATAATCGGCATTCTAAACTACATGGAAAGGAGAAAGTCAGTGTTAACAAAATGCTGCAGACTAAATTAGTGCAATTTTTGACGGCTCGGGATGAGTGGAAGCGTTTTGGGGGGAACGATCATTTGATTGTAGCCCATCATCCGAATAGCATGTTACATGCCAGAAAAAAGCTGGGTTCAGCTATGTTCGTGCTTGCAGATTTTGGGAGATACCCTGTTGAAATTGCCAATCTTGGGAAAGATATAATTGCTCCTTACAAGCATGTTGTGAGGACCATTCCGAGTGGTGAATCAGCTCAGTTTGACCGCAGACCAATATTAATGCATTTCCAAGGAGCAATTTATAGAAAGGACGTAAGTTTCTCTGCCTCCCTCATTTTATTATTTTGGAGCATTTATTTCGTGATGTTGCTTTGATGTTTTAAAATATATTCCGATCTTAATATATACTTGTGATATGCATGGGAAAAAAAGAGAATTTTAACCAAATTCATTCGGTTGATATGAATTCTGGACATATATATTAGAATACAAACTTGTGTTGTTTTTCCAATGTGATTCTGGCTTTCTACTTACTGTGGATGGAAACTGCTCAGCTAAATTTCTCATATTAGATGATGTTGAATGGATTATCTGACAACACGTGATCTTTACCATATGTTCTTCTAGGTTAAAGTTACAATTTGGACGCAATTGCATTGTGTTTTCACTATGCATGTCCTCAAAACCATGATCCAGCTCATGAAAATTTTAATTCTTGGTCATGTAGAAGAATATTATAGATCAAATTTGAAACTACGCATTTGATTAAAAATTTGGAAGATTTTGCTGGGGAGCACGCATTCCTAATGTTCCAGAATGTACATCCATTTGCACAAATTAAGATGACAGGAATAGGTTTATGTCATTTCTCTAACCTGCATGTCTAGTATTCTGAATCCTGGGAACCATTTCAAAATTAGCTCTGCCTTTTGCAATGCTAGAAGATGAAAACCTTCCCATTTAGATTTTGTTGTATTTGCAAGCATGCATTTTGTGACCTTCCCACATTGGATGATGTCCAACAATTCCAAAAATCATAAACCCCTGCGATGCATGTAAAATTGGCAGCTATTGGTTCCATGGTTATTCTTGATATCTTTTGAAGCATGCATTTTTTTATTTCAGGAAGAACTTTTTATATGCATGTTTTGTGATTTTTATGTTCACCATATCAATAAAATTGGTTTTGCATTTTGAATGTATTTCTTTTCAGGGAGGAGCTATTCGCCAAGAACTTTACTACCTTCTAAAAGATGAGAAAGATGTGCACTTCACATTTGGAACATATCGAGGGAATGGAATCAAAAAAGCAGCCCAAGGGATGGCTTCATCCAAATTCTGTCTGAATATTGCTGGGGATACCCCTTCCTCCAATCGCCTGTTTGATGCCATTGCAAGTCATTGTGTTCCTGTGATAATAAGTGATGACATTGAGCTACCATTTGAAGATGTCCTAGACTACTCAGAATTTTGTCTATTTGTTCGAGCATCTGATGCTGTTAAGAAAGGGTATTTACTGGATCTTCTTCGTGGAATTGAGAAAGACCAGTGGACCAAGTTGTGGAAACGATTAAAGGAAATTGCTCCTCACTTTGAATATAGCTATCCATCCCAGCCCGGTGATGCTGTGGATATGGTTTGGAAGGCTGTGTTACGTAAAACATCTTCAGTGCAATTTAAACGTCACAGGAAGAACAGATATGTGAGGCCAGAGGCTTTCCTGAAGAGAATTTAACTTTAGAAAAATGCTACTTCAAAGCTCAAGAAAGTCCTTGTTCAGCTGACAGCAGGTTTTGGGATCAGATTTCAAGCTTGGTTTTTCTGAAGATCTGTCGAGGCAGTTGTTTTCCTGGGCATTACTGTTTACTTTATTTCTCATATTTCTTGTTCAATTACAATCTTCCATGTAGGGATCTGTTTACAGAGCACTCCGGTACAATAGTTTTTGTGCCTATCCACTGTTCCCTCTTCATTTTTCGAGTTGACTGAACATTAAGCATAAAACATCTAAGAAAGACTTCAAGTTATAAATTGAGTTTTAGAAATCGCATGACAAATTACCAAACTGAAAACGGAAGAGGTGGAACAGCACAAATCAAGAGAAGAATTCATTACGAAACTTCCTTTGAGCCTATAACTTTAGCAGTGGGCATGCGTGCACGCTGGCATTGCATGATTGGAGAGGGATTTGTTTTGGTCAATATAGGTACTCTATATGAAGCATAAGTTTCTGCAGTAACTGATAGAAATTTCTATTGTAAGTGTATCTTTGTAGAATGCGATGGCTCAAATCATATTATGGGACTGCAAACCGTATTTTGCTGAGCTGCACACTGCATTTTACGGAGAGAAGCACGGCTGTTAAAATCGCGATTCAACTCGTAAAATCGTATGTTTTTACGAGTTGATATAGACTTTACGTGCTAAATCACTTGTAAAACTCGAAAATAGGTAAAATCGGGTAAAATCGTTAAAATCGGGTGAAATCGCGTAAAATCGTGATTTCACCACCGATTTAACGATTTTACCCACAGAAAAAAAAGGCCATGTATCCGCGGTGTCGACCGCCTATTGGCTTTAACAAAGCAAATGCAAAATTGCAAATGCAATGTTTCTCTTCAGTCTTCTTCGCATTTCAGTTCATCATTCACGATCAGAACCAAAAAAATCCCTAAATTGAAATCCCAAAATTCCAGCCGTCCCTAAACTGAGGATTCCTCAGTGACTCAGTCTCTATCTCTTTCTCTCAGCCGTCCATGATTCCAGTATTCCACGATCACCGTCCACTGGTACTCCACAACAGCCCTCGCCCCTCATCGACGACGTCCTTTTCACCGGCCACCGTGAGAACCGAGTCCACCCAACAACAATCGTGTCTCTCTAGTCTCCACCGGGTAAGTTACTCGTTTATCTTGTTTCTTCGGTTCTCTCTTCTCTATTGGTAACTACCGGTAGCCGGGGGTGCTTTTTTTCCCCGTTCGTTTCTTACTCTAATGCAAGTAATGCTAATATTTGTTTGATTGGATTCGCGGGCTCCAAGTTTGATCGCAATATTGATCTCCTCGGTGCTCACTTTGCTCGTAACGAGGTAAGAGTTTCTTACCATGTCCATTTCTTACCTTGTTTGTAATCTGTCGTGGATCGTTGTTTAGGACCATTAGGTGCTTTAATCTTTACAGTTTAATGATGTTAAAGATTGAGATTTTGATTCAAAGTTTCTATGACTGTCTATTATTGAGATATTGCCTGCGAATTTTATATTCAATTTTAACCGTGCGGTGTGTGTGTGTGAGTCTGTGCCTCTGTTTTTTCACATAAATCAATTGTCTCTGTTTCTTGATCTGAACAAGTTAGAGTCAGGTTAGTAATCCATGTGCAATTTTATTAGTCCTTGTTAGTTGGGTGTAATCCATGTGCTGATTCTGGGTGTAATCCATGTCTTGATTTCGTTAGAAACCTTAGTTTAGTAGTTTTGGTTCGGTTACCAAGCAATCTGTTTAGTCCTTGTTAATTGTTAGTTGTTACCTCATCTGCAATGCTGCAATGCCTGCCAAGACAACAAGAGATAAAAAAACTCCAGCTCAATGGTGGGATTCTTATGGAGATGAATGTCCAGAATTACAAAAGTTTGCAATCCGAGTTCTAAGCTTGACTTGTACTTCATCTGGATGTGAGCGTAATTGAAGTGCATTTGAAATGGTGAGTTTTTTTTATTTTTTATTTTAAATGTTGAAATATTTGATAAAAATCTTATAAATTTGAATTGAATTATTTATTTAGGTTCATACAAAACGAATAAATTGTTTGCACCGAGAGAAAAATGAATGACTTGGTATTTGTAATGTGCAATCCGAAATTGAATAATAATCAAGTCAAAAAGCAAGCGAGATGATTTTGGTGTAGAAGATGATCTTTCATCGATGATGATTGGATAACCGAGGGAGAAAAACATTCAAACATTGATTTGCTTGGTGCTATTGACAATGCAACACGAAGAAAAAATGGTAATGAAGATGAAAGTGATGAAGAAGAAATTCTTAATGATCTTGAAATAGAGAGTCATGGTACTTGAAGATGATTTGGAGATTCAAATTGATGATATTGGTGTTGGTACTAGTAGGAGCACTAATGCTCATAATATTGGTGTTGGTACTAGTAGTGACACTAATAATCCTCTTGATGCTAATGATATTGATTTATGAGGATGTCTGAGGAATAATGAGGAAGATGAAGGCAATGAAGCTGGTTTTAGTTTACATGACACACCAGCAGATTATTTATTTTAAGTTTGTTAATTATTAGCTAATGAATAGTTATTTAAATTATGTATGGATTTTTATTTGAACCATGTATTTTAAGATGCTTGAATTATGTATGGATTTTTATTTGAAGCATGTATTAACCATGTATTTTAAGGTGCTTGAACTATGTATGAATTTTTATTTGAAGCATATATTTTAAGGTGCTATGAATTTTTATTTGAAACATAAATTTTTTTTAATGTATTTTAAAATTCCTTACGATTTTATAATTTTACGATCTGTTTTTACGATCCGAGTTTGGTTTGCATGTTCCGTGCCGTGTCAAAATCGTGATTTTGACAATCTTGGAGAGAAGTGCCCAGACTTTTCAAAAAAAAAATCAAAGCTAAAACCTCACTATGAGGGAGTTCCTTATTGGAGGCAGCATATTTGATATGGAAGAGGTTCAAAAGGGTATGAACAGAGAATTATTTGCGGGATCATGAACAACAGGCCTTCTTGGCAGTGGATTTACATGGCCACTGCTCAAGTTATTCCAATCAATCAGCATATGACAGACAACATGGACAGATAGATAGCCATAACCAAGACAATCACAAATACAGCAATCTCATAATTATATCGATCGTGCAAAGAAGAGGAAGGCACTCAGCAACTGTTTTAAATCTGAGTCTGGGTGGTATTTATAGGAGTCAAGTTACGCGGAATGCACATGGACAAGAAGTCCAAAAAAGAATTTCAACAAGTCAAACAAGCTTTATATATTAACTAATTATCTAAAATGCAGGGGAAAGTAGTGTAGTTTTTTCTAATTTTTTTTGTTTTTTTGTTTTTTTTTCCATTCCCCACTTGTTTTTTCCTTTTTTTTGTTTTTTCCTTTTTTTTTGTATTTTTTTTTTCAAAATTATCTTTATCGATTTTATTTTTTTACTATTGAACTGGTTAAGAATTTAACTTTATAGTTTTTTCTTTGAAACATTGTCGATTGTTACAATGTTTCCTCATATTATTTTTGTTTTGCTACGGTGTTTTTTCACATATTTTTTTCTAAAATTATCTTTGTCGAATTTATTTTTTTAATATTAAGATGGTTAAGAATTTAGCTTTGTAGTTTTTTTCTTTAAAACATTGTGAATTGCTACAGTGTCTCCTCATATGATTTTTATGTTTTTTTTTTAATGATTTTTTCCAAAATTCTTTGTTGATTTTATTTTTTTAATATTGAGCTGGTTGAGAATTACAACTGTAGCTTTCCTCACAAAACATTGTGGATTGCTATAGTGTTTCCCTACATGGATCCTTTTTTTATGATTTTTGTTTTTTATATGATTTTTTTCAAAATTGTCTTTGTTGCTTCTATTTTTTTAATATTAAACTGGTAGAGAATTTAGCTTTATACTTTTTTTTTCTTTAAAACATTGTGGATTGCTATAGTCATTCCCTATATGGTTTTTTTTGTTATGATTTGTTTTTTAAATTATCTTCGTCAATTTTATTTTTTTAATATTGAGCTGGTTGAGAATTACAACTGTATATTTCCTCACAAAACACTATAAATTGCTACAGTGTTTCCCTACATTGTTTTTTTCCTTTCGTTTTTTTTATGTTTTTTTTTCTAAAATTATCTTTGTAGTTTTTTTCTTAAAAACATTGTAAATTACAACAGTCTTTCGTCATATGATTTGTTTTAATGTTTTTTTGCATAAGTCCATGACAACGCACAAACATGCTATAAACTCGTGGTAGCGCGCTGGCATGACATCTAGTATATATTAACTAGTGTATTCTATAAGGCTTGAGATCAACTAATTATAATAATAGTAAAAAGAATAGAATTATATCTATATAAGATCCTCATTATAATAATAATAAAAAAAAAAGGTTAGGATCATATTCAAATTAGACCCATAAAATGTTGTTTCAGAATTTTCATTATTTTTCTAGTTATTTTTAGATTTTTTTCTTAGTTAAGTTTTAAAATTTTAATTTGATTTTATTTTATTTTAGTTAGCTATAGTTAGTTTGATTATTATTTAAATAACTTTGTAGCTTGTTTTTAAATCACAAATTATTTAGTTGGTTATTCAAAAATTTATTTAGAACTTTTCAATCCATAGTTTTCACTATAGTTTAGGGCTAATATTTAGAACTTGAGGAGTTCTAGTTTCTTTCTATATGATTCAAAGATGTAATTTTTAGGACTTGAGAAACCCTAATTTTCTATCTTTGTGAATAAACTATGTCTGTTAGTATTAGAGTAGATTAGCATATTTGATGGATAAAGACGTTTGCAACATCTTCCCATCTCATAATGAAGAATTGGAGGCTATTTATGATGTTATGAGGGCGTAAAAAGTGTTGCGATGTCGCGGTCGCACAAATTAATTACCCTAACTTAAAACACAATACACAAGATAGTATAGAGCAAGCAAGGGGTTGATCCCACGAGGAAGGTTCAAGTCAAATGTTTATGCTAGATGATATGCAATTTGGGGGGGGTTGGACGTTATCTATGCTAAAGCAAAAGAAAACAGAAAACTATCAAACAAAATTTAATAAAATCAAAAAATTATCAAGAGAACAAACCTTGGTCGCAAACACACATCCACCTACAGAAAGCAGAACTGATTATGGAAACGAAACATCAATTTATATTCTGAATATTTATCTCTTCTTAACATTGGTTAGTTAACGGATCCGCCGTATAACTAAACCTAACCATCAAACAACCACAGTGTCCGCACTAGTAATTTAATTTAATGGCAGCCTTAAGAACTAGATAAGTTGATTAATTAAGAAAACATAATTATCTGTAGTCTATGTTTGATTTGATTGAATGTTCTTCCTAAGATTAATAACGTAGATCCACCACAATTATTAAACTCAGTTACTTCACAAGTTCATATACCACAACTCCGGTTTTGATATCAAACTTAGCAATAGATTGCCTATAATAATAACTTAGAGTCCGCTCTAGCAATTAAAATAAACAATCATAGGAAAAATAAGCATAGGAAAACAAACATATTCATCATATAAACTGAAAAGAAAAGGTAAAATAAATCTCACAGTTCTTGAAATTCAAAGGTTTCTGTATCCTTACAACTAAGAAAAAGTGTTTAGCCTTGCATGTTTGTTGAACAACCAATCAAAAAGAAGGAAGAATGCATGATTTTGGGTTTCTTAGATGAAGCGGGCATTTTTCTCTTCTTGGCCGGCTGTCCCCCTTCTCTTTTCTCATTCTTTTTATATCCTAGGAAACCCTAGTCTCTATTTTACAAAATAGTCCTCCCTTAAGTAGACAGTTTACATTTAAGTACTTCAATAACTATTTCCTAAAAAAAGAGAAATAGCCTTGCATGAAATCTTTAAGTTTTGACTTAGAGGAGCTAAATTGCTGAAATAAAAACTTGGATATCGGTTTAGATGCTTCGGAACGTAATTTGGGCTCGTTTCTTCACGAAACCTATTTGCTGGCAGAATTCAGTTGTCGTCTTTGAAAACTCATATATCCCTCATATGACATCGGTTTTAGATGAAATTTGGAGAGTTGATAGCCCTTTGAGTCAGGAATCCAAAAAAATTGAGTTTGCATCAATTGGACTTCTGTAGCTCCAGATATTCAAGTGGAATGGCCGAAAGTCAACACTGGCAGATTGTGAGATTTGACTTTGAAGGCTGCGTTTTCCATGCTCTTCTTTATTTTATTTTCTTACCTTAGATTTCCAGAAAGGTATGGATGTTAGCTTTTTAATGCCACTAGAATCACTTCATTTTGACTTCTAGAGCTCACGCTTTGCATAAAACATCGATTGAAAGTCAAATCTGCCAATTACCTCCAATTAACTCCTTTTTGCATCTTTCATCCAAAAGTGCCTTCAAAATATAAAACAAAGAATATTAAGGTATTTTATATACAAAACATAGGTAAAATACTAATTAAATATGGGTGAAACTATCAAATAATATGGTTACATCAAGAAGCAAAATGAAAAACCCTACTGCACAAATTTG
This sequence comes from Populus x sibirica, assembly GCA_019202695.1. Classification (NCBI taxonomy): domain Eukaryota; kingdom Viridiplantae; phylum Streptophyta; class Magnoliopsida; order Malpighiales; family Salicaceae; genus Populus; species Populus x sibirica. Next base: position 547,934 of record JAGMVL010002287.1, read on the forward strand.
ATTATTTGGATCAACTGATAAAGGGAGGTATAATTAGAGAAAGTGACGAGGAGAGAGATGTGCCTAAAAACTTACCTCGAAGAAGACCGAGTCCTAGATCTATTCATGCAAACCTATATAGGCATCATGTCAACATGGAGAGTGGTGTTTATGACAAACGAATTATAACAAATTATTAGATCAAAGATCTAACATATCAGGGCCATTGATTATTTTTGTTTGATTAGATCCAGACCGTTGATCATAAAAAAAGGACCATACCGTCTACTATAAACAGGCTCACAGATTTGCGATAGCTTGGGTGATATATGGTCACTACCCAAGAAGTCATGGCTATCAGATTAATTTAAGGTCAATTTGATCGTGATTGTTAGATCAGATATTAAATGATCTGGATTGTCAAGTAATGTGAGTTCACATCAATACCATACAATCGACCGCACATGATCTAACCCACTTCATCTTTCTCATTATTGATGGCGTCACTTCTTACTGCTAGTTCTTCACCTTCTGGCCATCAAAAGAGGCATCGCCACCACAGAAAAAAGCGCTACCTTGTTTCGACCAAAACCTGACCAGGAATCAACGCCTTCACCACTAGGGAAGACCCACTATGAGCTTTTTCAGTGAAGACCCACCGTGAACTAGCTTCAAAGACTAAACATCCATCACTAGTAGCTTCAAGACCACCCCTACAACCACCCTTCTTCTTTGACAACCACCAGCAATCGACAACAATTGATGGGATACAAGCAATAACTTGGTGAAAAGAGAACAAACCAAAAGAGAAAAGGATTTAAACACCAAGGAAGATTGAACCTTTGATTAAACAGATCTCCTACCTCAGACGTTTGTTTTCCTCATCGCCGATATAGGAGTAGAGAGGAGACTAGGGTGCTTCGAATCTACCAATTCACGCTCCTTTAACAATGACGATGCATGAATCCACACTCCAAGCGTGTTGATGGCTCGTGGTACACGTGCCACCAAAGCGGTATTCTAAAATATATTCTAGTATATCCTGGATATTTTAAATGTTTTAAAAGGTGAATTTATAAACTTTAATTATTTTTAGACAAATTATTAAAATTATGAAACTTTAGAACCAAATGGTTATTATTTTTGTTTAATATTTGAAATTGTGATTTACACTCAAGGAGTTTTTTTTTATATTAAACGAATCATTTTCCCTTTTACAAAAATAAAAAAAATATTTCTTTTAGAAAATACATTTTTTACTTGAATTGCATAAGGCCAAGTCTCTCAAAAATAAAATAAAAATCATATTTTTTATTATATATACATTGTGTGTTTTAGCTTCTTTCTTTTTTTTTTTTTTACAAAAATACATATATTTGCATGCATTTTGAATTTAATAGTCAGTTTACTAAATCCATGAAAATTTGACCAATATTTCAATAACCTCTAAATTTTAATTCATGAGAATTAATGGTTAATATTATGGTACTGGTATTTAAATATTAGAAATTGACTAAAAAATTCTTAGAATTATTCTCAATATTCATAAATTTTATTTGGGAGTATTTTTCACCACAACATACGAGTTGTGGAAAACCTTTTCGCCTTTCACGATAGGTGAACCCTATCAAGGCACCTACATGGACCTTTTCCATAAGAATTCATTTGGGCATACAAGCCCATAATAAATTTGAAATACCATATTTATTCGCATGAGTGAATCTTTACTCTAAGCCATAGACTTCATTAGTTAGAAATCCATCAAACCCTTTAAACCACACAATGCAGCTTACCTTAGGTAGGGTGCGCTAGGAATGCTAATATCTTCCCTAGCCACAACCAGTCTCTTACCCTTGAAATCTCTGATAAAACTAGTATACCCAGGTTTCCTGGCGACCCTAAACCAAACAACTAGGTGACGACTCCTTGGACCCCTGATATCATGCATCTATATGAGATAGAATGACGACTCAACGAGGGAAGATATTGTTTCTTACAGTATTAGACTAAGATTTATGTGTTTGATGTGGTTTTTTTATTTGATGTGTTTAGATTTTCACATTTAACTTATTTTAATTTATTCATGATTTAACATATTTTATCTTGCCCATAAATATATGTTTGAATACAGATAAATGGCTTCATTCATTAGTAGTTTCTTTGTGATATATCACTTCAGAATGCACACACATGGAAACTTTAGGTTAGGTGGGGGAGTAACAGTTTACCCTATGACTTTCAGTCAGGGTTTAAGTTCGTGAAACCATTAAACTCTTTCCTGAGTACTTGGATTGGTAGTGATTGATATACGTTACATTATATTACCTATTGAGCCCTTATATTTCCTTTACAAGGGTGATCACTAGGATAACGAGACCCTTTTTTAAAGACCAAGTAGTAAATCTACTCTTTGTCTCTCATAAAAGGATTAGAACTTGGTTTTAGGGTGTATGCTCCTTACACATGTTTTAAATCAAGGAAAACCCTTCTTGATGCATCTTGAGTTTAGGATTTATAGGTGACACAATAGCCATCACTTAAGAAATTTTTGTTGTAGAGTTTGGGCAAGAATCAAAATTCTTGTTCATCATACAAGAGTTATGATTGTGTGTCACCCTTTGAAGGGCGAGTTCATCATATAAAAACATACTCATACACATAATATACATGCTCATAGGTTAAAATATAGGTCTCCCAAATCTGGTGTTTCCCCTAACGAGTTAAGAGTCACCGACTTCTGACGGTGTTAAGGAGAATTTACTCATTTTCCAATCTTAAAGCATTGTTTATGGTTTTCTACAAGCCGGTAACAAGACCCTCTGTTTTACCATTAACACAACTTGTGACCTATGCTCAGATGTCATCTATGAAGTTCTGATACATTCATCAATAGAGACTATATGGAAATTTAGACTTCTTTCTAAGGAGTACAACAAGTTCACAAATGAATCCACTTTCAAGAAGCTACACAACCAAAAACCCAACACTGTCTCTAGGTACTTATACAAAGAATGATAAGAAATGAATATCATGTTTTCTTTATTTGAACCGACACTCTAAAGCCCCATCCTCAAATATCATTTGATTTTCTTCCTGACCACATGGAAATTGTGGCATCAATAAATCAAGGAGTTTTACTCTGCCATGCATACAATGGACCTTGTTATTATATGGGTAACCCTGCTATCAAACAATGACAAAAAATCCTGAATCCAAAGACATGATATGATACTATAAAATTTAGCCTAATAGTTGAAAGATCAAAGCCTTTACACTACAAGATAGTAAGATTCTCGAAGCCCAAGTTTCGCTCACATGATATAGAATTCTATATATATCTTTGTATTAGAGTTAAGTTTGTTTTACTCAAAGACTTGGAGATGGAAGTTATTGGATGAAGTAAAGTTGTAAGAGGAGTTTCTTTAACGTATGACAAAAAATTTTGTGAATGGTTCACTTAATTGGCTTACTTGGAAGAGAAATATATTTGCATTTGATGTGAAAATGGAGAGTTATTATTTGTTTCTACTTTCTTCACCAGTCTACAAGGGCAATAATAACAAAGATATTGAGCTTGTCAAATATAAAGAAAAACTTGTAATGACTTGTATTGATAGGAGGAACGATTTCATGGAAGTATGGATCATGAAGAGTTACAATAGAAAATAATGGAACAAAAGACATTCAATAAACATAGGGTTTTAACAAGGAAAGAACCCCATGTAAATCCTTTAGCCTTCTTTAATGCTAACATTATGCTTATGAGAGAATATTTTCCTAATGTGACATTCTATAACTTTAAGACCAAAAACATTGATATGCTAAGATTAAGGAAGGGTTTACTTTATGGATGTTTTCCATTTCAATTCACATTTATTACCAAGAAAGAAACACAGTTGGACAAAAGTATTGGAATTGTCCAGCCTTCAAGAACAATTACCCCAAGCCACTATCTTCTAGGTGGTACACCAGAACATCCTCAACATAACAAGTAATAAAAAGTGCTTGGCAAAACACAGATATTGCTAGAGAAGTTGATCCAAGAAAGGTGTTGAATTGTCAATCATGTTGTTATGAGACTTTGCTATTTTGTTTAGTATGTTCACTTTGTTTTGGGTCACATCTCATCCTTTAATGAGATGTATCTTTTCTTTGTCTCTATGTTGTTCTGAAATCAGGAGATGTCTAGCATTTTATTTTAATAAAATATTTTGATCAAACTCCAACATACGAAATTAAGGTCAATCAATTCTGAAAGATTAAAGTGTTTTAATTACAAAAATGACTCAACATTCATTAAAATAACATGACGAACAATATGGGGTGACAAAACAAATTTTAAACTCACATACAAAATTGAACCACACATCATAGAGCTAAGTTTTACCAGTATGCATAATGACATGTAATGGATTTGGTAATTATGCACTCGCAAATCATAATTCTTTGCATGTCCAAATCATTATCTTGGATGAGGTCAAAATTCATTAGTTCTAATCAACCTTACTTGAAATGAAAAAAAATATCATCTTTGTTTATTCCTTTCACAGTTCTTAAAATATAATTCCCTTGCAATCCCAATTTAAGTTTGATAGAATCTTTCTTTAAAAAAGAAATCCCGACATAGACCACACTCCATACTGGGGGTAAATGAGGGTTTTTTTGGTTGAAAAGATGAATACAACAGTAGAATTAATGGTAAAAGGAATGTTAAGAATGAAAGTCCAACAATTAAGAAATGACTGAAAGTATTAAAAAAACCTAGACTATAAGGTATCTAGGGACACCCTAAGAAAGACAGTGAGAATGCCAAAAGTAGAAATTGTCAGCATTTAAAGGCAAATCAAGTTTTTGATGATGGAATGTCATGATAAGATTAAAAGTAGGAAAATGCCTATCACATCTAGGAAGGAAAAAAAAGTTATATTTGAGGAAAGAAATAACAAATGCCAAAAGTCGATGCCAAGGGAAATAGTAAAAAAAAAGATACTGAACTATAAACATGTCTTTTGATATCTATGATAAAGCCCCTGGTGTCTTCAAATGATTAAATTGGTTATCCATCAAAGCAAAAGTCGGATTTGCTTTATGGCTTGTGTTAAAAGAATATTGATCTTTTAGGTGGACATGAAATGTGTGGCATAATTATATGCCATTCTTTTACAAAGATAATGAAATAAAAATAAAGAAATAATAAGACTAATAATTGGTAGATAACCTAGGCCTTTCTTTTGAATTTAAATTTGAGATAAAGGAGTATCAAGTGATAAATGATGGTTAATGAGCTTCAATATTCTCTTTAAATTTGAGATTGACAATGAAAGGGGTGACATGGTTATATGCTAATGTTTGACCTTGAATGATAACACTGAAAGTTTTTTATTGATGAAAAATCATATTAAGAATAAGGTATAGTTATTGTTTAATTATGATGGAGTTTCCTATCCAGTTTTAGAAAACAAGATTTATTGATAAAATATATGACATGGTTATACATCATTTCTTCTACAAAGATAGCAAGAGAAAAGGAGTTAATGAATAGTTGATGGTGATCATAGGTCTTTGAAACACTCAAATACCTTTTAAGCCTGTGAATTTCCTTTTTTTTCATAGTTATGAGCCATAGCTTGTGTTACATGTTTTTAAAAACCCTTTCTAATCAAGTAAGCAATTTGAATCGATAAATGACACTTTCAAAACTTGAAAAGCTTGTCCATAAGGGTTGCGGCTTCACAACTTATTATTATACATGCTGATAAAGTATGTATTGTAAATGAGATAAATTTTCAATGGAACCTCGAGTCTTACTCGAACCTCCTATTGTTGAAATATATAGAAGGTCATCTCGTTACGTACCATCAAATGATATACCTAAAATAAGAGGTTAAAATGGACATAAAGAACCATAGAAGAGCTAAACAAATTGTTTTAATCTTACATCGAGTCAATTTTTGTTTTCAAAATGAAAAATAATCAAAGGATTGCACGTATTGAATGGCGTGTGTTAGGTATTTGACCAAAGAAACTTGATTTTCAAAAATACTTTAAAAAAAAACTGACATTTCTCTTATTTCATTTCAACAATTAGACTTCAATAGATATGATCCTTGAAATTTACAAGTTGATTCTAGAACAAGAAAGACTTTCAAACAAAAAGATCATTGACTGAGTTTGCAAAGTAATTGACAGAAATGACATGATACTTCTTAAGTTGAGTAGTCGGGGGCAATATAGTGGACCTTGGGAGAGAAAATAAACAATATTCATATTAGCTAGCAGACAAAATCAAATAATGATTCAATGAAATCCATTAAAGTTATGTTTAGTATCTAGTTATGACAAATGCCTCTTGATGATAAATAGAAGAATGAGCACGATTAAATTAACTAAGAGCAATGTTTCTCAAAGATAGTCTATGATTTAATGAACTCTAACAATAGTTGAGAGTAACACTACTTTTGAGGGGCATCTTTATATCTGAAATTTTAGTTTATCCTGTGAAATATGGTTATGAATCATAAAAAAAGTTATTACATGGGTGCATTTTAATAAATTTTGAAAGAATGCACGCCACCTAGACTGATCGTGAGACAATTTTTTTTGAAGTTCATCGATTCAAGATGCATTCCACCACATGAATGTGGTTGATAAAATGAACATCATTAATGATGATAATGAATTTCTTTTCATGATCTGATTAGATAGGTTGAGAGGAATTTTATTGAGAAGAACATTAAGCATACAACGATCAGCCTTTATCGCAAACTAAAAGATGCATGTCTAGATGACTTGGCAATTCCATGGAGGTTGATGATAACATATGCTTGAAGAGTATGGTTCAACTGAAGGTAACTTTATGGCTGATTGACAATCTAAGATAAGGTCGACACTAGAAAATCTTTTGATGATTAATGTCAAGATGCACACAACTAATCAGAGGGCAATTATTGAGAGAATCTAAGAAGTGAATGATTAGTTAAACTCCTTCATGATGAATCAAGCAACACCATACTTGGCGACATGGTCAGGTTTGATAAACAATGAGAGCAGTAATCATTGCGAATAACCCAAGATAGGCATTGCACTTATATTTGAGTGGATGATTGACATATGGTAAACTTGAATGAGTTGGTGAATCAAAGAACTAAGAAGGTTTGGATAGTAAGCTAAGGCACCCTATAGCGATAGAGCATCGAAGAGGGAGGGCTTATATTTCAAATAGGTAAGGATACATGCATGTCATCTAACCCCAAAGCATTGTATATATGTTTTTGAATATTTCAAGAAGATCCTCATTAAAATCTAGCAAGATTTTGATGAATTTTAGTTGATAAAGAAAGAATCCTTGAGCTATGATGGTAAGGAATCTCAATTTTTTTAAATTAAGAAGAAAACTGAGAAGAACCCTATTATTAGAAAATTCTCAAGAAAAAGAGAAGATCAACCCTGCCATATTTAAAAAGAACCCTACAGTGAGAAGAACCCTACATCAAGAAGAATCTTCAGGTCAGCCCTGCAATCAAGAAGCACAACATTTTCAAACTCCATGATTAGGAAATTTCAGGTCAACTCTATAATCAGGAAGCACCACGTTTTCAAACTCCACAATCAGGAAATTTCAGGTTAACCCTACAATAAAAAAACACTAAGAAATTAAACCCTGCAATCAGGAAGGAAAGTGAGATGAACCCTATTATTAGAAAATTTTCTATAGAAAGATCAACCCTGTCATCATGAAGAATCTTCATGGTTAACCCTGCAATCAAGAAGTATCGAGTTTTCAAACCCTGCGATTGAGATTTCAAGTTAGCCGAGTTGTTTTTCATATTTTAGTTCTAGTTAAAAGGAATCGTCAGATTGGGATCTTAGGTTGACCGAGCTAAAAATAAAGATAAAGGTTCTGGTTAAATGCGGTCTCTAAATTGAGATTTCAAGTTAATCGACATGCATGCAAAATTTTGGTTCTAGTTAAAAGGAATTGCCAGATTAAAATTTCAGGTTGACCAACCTGAAGACAAAGACTAAGGTTCTAGTTAAAAGGGGTATTTAGATTGAGATTTTAGGTAGACTGAGCTAAAGAAAAAGATCAAGGTTCTGATTAAAAAGGGTCTCTAAATTAAGATTTCAGGTTAACCGAGTTGAAGGCAACACTTTGGTTCTAGTTAAAGGGAATCGTCGAATTGAGATTTCAGGTTGACCGAGCTGAAGACCAAAAACCAAAGTTCTAGTTAAAAAGGATCTCTAGATTAAGATTTCAGGTTAACCAAGCTGAAGGCAACACTTTGGTTCTAGTTAAATAGAATCGCCAAATTAGGATCTCAAGTTGACCGAGCAAAAGACAAAGACCAAGGTTATAGTTAAAAGCGGTCTCTAAATTAAGATTTTAAGTTAATCGACCTGCATGCAAAATTTTGGTTTTAGTTAAAGGGAATCACCAGATTAGAATTTCAGGTTGACCGAGCTGAAGACAAAAACCAAGGTTCTAGTTAAAAAGGGTCTCTAGATTGAGATTTTAGGTAGATTGAGTTAAAAACAAAGACCAAGGTTCTAGTTAAAAGGGGTCTCTAGATTGAGATTTCAGGTTAACCGAGCTAAAAGCAACACTTTGGTTCTGGTTAAGGGAATCATCGAATTGGGATTTCAGGTTAATCGAGCTAAATACAAAGACCAAAGTTCTAGTTAAAAGGGATTTCTAGATTGAGATTTCTGGTTAACCAAGCTGAAGGCAACACTTTGGTTCTAGTTAAAGGGAATCATCAGATTGGGATCTCAAGTTGACCGAGCTAAAGACAAAGACCAAGGTTCTGTTTAAAAACGGTCTCTAAATTAAGATTTCAAGTTAATCGACCTGCATGCAAAAAATTGGTTCTAGTTAAAGGGAATCGCCATATTGGAATTTCAGGTTGATCGAGTTGAAGACAAAAACTAAGGTTCTAATTGAAAAGGGTCTCTAGATTGAGATTTTAGGTAGACTGAGCTAAAAACAAAGACCAAGGTTCTAGTTAAAAGGGGTCTCTAGATTGAGATTTCAGGTTAACTGAGTTGAAGGCAACACTTTGGTTCTAGTTAAAGGGAATCGTCAAATTGAGATTTGAGGTTGACCGAGCTGAAGATAAAGACCAAAGTTCTAGTTAAAAGGGGTCTCTAGATTGAGATTTCAGGTTAACCAAATTGAAGGCAACACTTTGGTTCTAGTTAAAGGGAATCGCCGGATTGGGATCTCAGGTTTGACCAAGCTAAAGATAAAGACCAAGGTTCTAGTTAAAAGCGGTCTCTAAATTAAGATTTCAAGTTAATCGGCCTGCATGCAAAATTTTGGTTCTAGTTAAATGGAATCAGTAGATTGGAATTTCAGGTTGACCGAGCTAAAGACAAAGACCAAGGCTCTGGTTAAAGAAGGTCTCTAGATTGAGATTCCAGGTTAACCAAACTGAAGGCACCTTTTGGTTCTGGTTAAAAGGAATCACTAGATTGCGATTTCAGGTTAGCTGAGGTATTTTTAAAATTATGGTTCTGATTAAAGGGGATCGCCATATTGGGATCTTAGGTTGACTGAGCTTTTGGTTCTAGTTAAAGGGAATTGCCAGATTGAGATTTCAGGTTAACCGAGTTATAACCAGTTTCGTCATAGTTTGGGTTGAAGGGGATTGTTGCAAAGACAGAGTTTCAAGTCAACCAAACTACAAGCTTTGAGAAGATTAGTTTTGGAAGAACAATTTATTTGTCTTTACAAACTTACTATGCCAACCACTTAACAAGTCTTTGCTTCATAAGTATTGTAAAGTTGTTGCTACCTAAATTTTGACCCAATTTCTATTTTTTTTAAAAAAAAAAACCAAAAATAGCAAAATAAAAAAACAAAAAAAAATTATGTTTTTGACATATTTGCATTGTTTTTTGCATCTTTTTCAAAGAATTAAAAAAAACGTGTTTAATATTTTAGCGATCTAAATATTGTGGAAGGGAGATGACACATTTTAAAATTGAAAACCATATTACAAAGCAACCAAAATTTTAATCAAATGATCCATAATCAAATTTCTTAATCCGAGGGTCTATATTTCTTTGCTTTGCCTATAAGTTATTCCTACAAAGTAATAAAAATCAAATGAGTGGTAGAGATTTATTCTTGAAATCCAATGGTGAATTTTGATTTGCTTTGCCTTCAAGCCAAATAATTTTTTTCCTATAAATAAGTGGTTACACACACAAAAATAAAAATAAAAGGGGGTAGATTTTATAGGGGGAGAAATGAGATAGAGAAGCTAACAAAAAACCACAAGTAACAAACCTTCTCTTTCCTATATAATAGTGCTTTTCTTTTAAGTCGTTTGATCAAGTTGGCTAAAAGAATTTCAACTGCTTGACTAGAGTTTAAAATAGACTTGTCCACACTAGATCAAAGATCCAACAGATCAGGGCCATTGATCAGTTTTGTTTGATTAGATTCGGACTGTTGATCATATCAAAAGCGATCAAACTGTCTACTAAAAATAGCCTCACAGATCTACCATAGCTTGGGTGACATATGGCTAATACCCAAGAAGTCATGGCTATCAGATCAATTTAAGGTCAATTTGATCGTGACTATTAGATCATAAATTAAGCGATCTGGACTATCAAGTAATGTGAGCTCACATCAATGCCATACTGCCATTTCTTTGCCTTTCGGCCACAAAAAAGGTGTTGCCACCACAGAAAGAAGTGTCGCATCATGGTGATAAAAACCCGACCAAAAATCAACACCCCCACCACTAGGGAAGACCTACTTTGAGCTCCAGCAGTGAAGACCCACCATGAACCAGCTTCAAAGACTAACTAGTCATCATCGGTAGCTTCGAAGACCACCTTTGCAACCACCCTTCTTTTTTTATAACCACCAGCAGTCGACAACAACTGATGGATACAAACAAAACTTGGTGAAAGAGAACAAACCAAAAGAGAAGAGGATTTAAACACCAAGAAGGACCAAACCTTTGATCAAGAAAATCTCATTCCTCATACATTCGGTTACCTCACTACTGTTATAGAAAGTGACAATAATGCAGGATCAGAATTGATAATTTTATTGAAAGAAGAAGGTTGGCTTTATACTGACCTTACATAATCTCGGCGAGAGGAGATATTCACGTAGAAAATCATGCAAAATATAAACTAACAATCCTATGGACTAGGACTTATTAAACTGAATGCAAATCCTAACTACTTCCTTAACAGAAGCCTAAACTTTCTCTTCATTCCCTCCCTTAAACTAGTTCCCATTGTTACTAGTTTATTTAGGAATTTCACAGACTCCCAACTGATTTCTAAACTTCTGGAATGCAGCTAATGGGAGAGGTTTTGTCATTATATCTGCCAGCTGTTCTTGTGTTCCACAGTAGACTAATTCAATTGCTCCTTCTCGTGTAAGATCACGAAGAAAATGGAATCGCACATCAATGTGCTTGCTGCGACCATGTAACACGGGTTTTTGGACAACTTAATTGTGGAACTGTTATCACGAGAAAATTGTAGTGCCCTTGCTTTCCTTGAGACTTAGTTTCTCAAGTATTCTTTGCATCCAAACGGCTTGCGAAGCACAAGCATTTGTAGCCACAAACTCGCTTCGGTGGTTGAAAGTGTGACTATAAGGTTGTTTTCTTGAAGACAGGCAACGTGCTCCAGATCCCATCATGAAGGCATACCCGGATGTGCTTTTCCTGTCTTCTAGATCACCCGCATAGTCACTTGTCAATGTATCCAATTAATCCTTCACGCCCTCCCTTCTTGTAGAAGATCCCAAGTTCGGTAGTTCCTCTTAAGTAGCGCGAGAATTCTCTTGGCGCCGGTAAGTGTAACTTAGTCGGTTTAGCCATATATCCGCTAATTAAACAAGCGCAAACATTAAATCGGGTCTTGTAGTTGTTAAATACATGAGACCGACCCACCATTTGTTTAAATAAAGTTTCATCATCGCAAGCTCCATTCTCATCATTGTAAAGTTTACATCCTGGGGCAATAGGATTATGGGTCGAGTTGTTGTTTTCCATCTTAAATCTCTTTAATACATCGAAGCATATTTTCGTTGGCAAATGTAAATGCCTTCGGGTCTCGTAGAACTTCGATGCCAAGAAAGAAACACATTCTTCCTAGATCGGTCATGTCAAACTCCCTCAACATGGATGTCTTAAACTCAGCAAACATCAATTCATTATTGCCAGTAAATATTAAATCATCTATATATAAACTGACAATAAGAATATTACCTTCCCTGTCAGTTTAATGAACAAAGTATGCTCACTATAACACTTCTCAAACCCTTCATTTATAAAATGTGCTTCAATACAGCTGAACCAAGCTCTTGGAGCTTGTTTCAGTCCATAAAGAGCTTTTTTCGGTTTGTATACTGCTTGTGGATTACGCTTGTTCTCATAACCTTTCGTTTGTTCTACGTAGACTTCTTCATTAAGTTCTCCATGCGGGAAAGCGATTTGACATCAAGCGATATAATATCCATCCTTTGTGAGCCGCTAGGGCCACAATCATTCTCACCGTATCCATTCTTGCAACCGGCACAAATACTTCTGTATAGTCTATCCCTTGTTGCTGCACATACCCTTTGGCCACCAATCGTGCCTTGAACTTGTCTACTTCTCCATCCTCTTTTAGTTTGGTCTTATAAACCCATTTTACTCCAATTTTCTTTGCAATTTGCGGAGATCAGTAAGTTCCCAGGTGTTGTTCCTTTCTATGGCCTTGATTTCAATATCCATTCTTTGTCCTCCAATGTTCATATTTTACTGCATCTTCAAACTGTACTGGATTTGTTGAAGTAAATAAAATCAAGTTAACATTTGCATCTTGTTCCTCTGAAAGTTCCCCAGTTACATAATCTCTTATCCACCTTGGAGGTCCTCTAACTCTTCTTTCATGAAAAAGCGATGATTCTCCCCTGTTCTCACCATGTTGAGAAGCTGCCACCATAATAACTGGCGATGCCCTGCTATTCTCACCAGGTTGAGGACTAGATTGAGGATTGCCAAGAGGATTTTCATGAAAACTTGATGATTCTCCCCGATTCTCACCAGGCTGAAAACTAGTAGTTAAGTCTTCATTTGTATCTGCTCCATGTTTTAGTGCTTCAGGGAATGTCTTCCTCATTCATGGATGTTCCGAGTATCACCTTCATCTCCACACTCTAGATCGGCCACCAATTGTTCATTATAGCTTTGGTCCCAGTCCCAAGATTTTTCTTCATCAAATACTACATCCTCTTGATTACAATCTTCTTCTCAACTGGATCATAAAGTCTGTAAGCTATTCTTCACAATGTCCCAGTAGCACACAAGGAATGCTTTTGGCATCAAGCTTTGTCCTGCGTACATTAGGAATATGTACATGAGCCATGCATCCGAAGATCCCTGAAGTGTTCAAGCGAAGGTTTGATGCCACTCCAAGCTTCTTCGGGTGTGTGATTTTGAAGCGCCAAAGTAGGACTTCGATTGAGAACATATATTGTCCAATTTATGCCTCGGCCGAGAGATTCTTGGGAATTCTCCTTTCGGTTAGCATGCGGCGAACCATATTCATTGTTGTTCTATTTTTTCTTTCGGCTACTCCATTTCTTGTGGAGTATATCTTTGTTGTCAACTGCCGCTTGATACCATGCTCAATGCAATACTCATTGAATTCAAGGGATGTGAATTCCCCTCCTCGGTCTGTTCTTAAGCATTTTATATAGCCCCCTATTTCTTTTTCAACATAATTCTTAAAACGTTTGAACATATGTAAGGCTTCAGATTTCTCTACTAAGAAATAAGTCCATGCTTTTCTAGTAAAGTCATCAATAAAGCATATAATGTACCTCTTTTTGCTGTTAGAAATAGGAGATATCGGTCCGCAGAGATCTGCATGGATGAGCTGAAGCTTCTTTGTGGCTCTCCAATTGTTGTGCTTTGGAATGGGATCTCTGTCTTTGCTTCCCAATCATGCGGGTAGCGCATCTTGTTGATGGAATCTTGAAGCGAGGTATCCCATGCACCATGTTCTTTGCTTGAAGAGTCCTCAATCCTTTGTAGCTCAAATGTCCATATCGACAATGCCACAAATGTGCTAAATCTGGTGTTGAGTTATAGAGGCAGGCTGGTTTCTAATGTAGTGAATTTGTTAACAGCACAAACATCCTATTTGCTGTCATTTCAGTATGTATAATAAGCCCTTTCTTCGGATGATAGATGTTCATATATCCATGTTGAATGAGGATTGTCAACCCTTTGTCTTGAAGTTGACCAATGCTGAGAAGATTAGTCTTCAAATCAGGGACAAAGAATACGTCACTAACAACGTGTAAGACCATTCACTTTCAATTTCACATTGCCTTTTCCCAACACATCCATTCTTGTATTATTTCCCAACTTCACCTTCCATCGCGAAGTTCTCATTTATCACATGGAATAGGCTTTTGTCACCACACATGTGGTTCTTGCACCCGAGTCTAAAAACCGAGACATCTTCCCTTCGAGCATGATTCATATCCACATATGACATGAGTAGCATTTCTTCTTCTCCTCCTAGTTTAGCGTAATTAGCTTCTTTATCCCGACTTGGACACTCATATTGAAAGTGTCCAAGCTTATGGCACTTAAAACACTTCACTGTTGCTTTGTTGTTATAGAAGCGCTTGCTTCTCCCTCGCCTCGCCCTGCCTGCCTCATGTACAGCACCTTGCCCTTGTCTTTCGGCATTGAATCTATCTTCGAGAATTGGTGATCTTGAGTGCTTGTTCTTCTCCGTGTGTATTTGGAATTTCTGCTCATGGACAATCAAGGAACTCTGGAGTTCATCAATTGAATAGACAATATAATTAAAATTTTCACTCAATGATCTGAGAATTTTCTCCACCATTGTAACATCAGTCATTCGCTCTCCATATGTTCTCATTTTGTTAGCAACCTGTCGGCACTCTTGAGAAATACTCGGAGACTCCTTCACCGGCTTTCATCTCCAAGGTTTCAAACTCTGCGGAGAGCTTGCGGATGTGATCTTTTGACTCTAGCACTTCCTTCATACTTCTTTTTCATTGATTCCCGATTTGTTTGGAAGTATCCTTTACAAGGATGGTTTCCAATATCGTCCGATCTATAGCTTGAAAAAGATAATTTTTCACCTTCATGTCTTTCAGCTTTAACTCATCAATCCTCTTTCGTTGCATTTTTGTCTGCTCTATGCCACTTTCAGTCTTAACATAGCCATTTTCTATCAACCCCCAATATTCCTTAGAGCGCAAGAAATTCTCCATCAACATGCTCCAGTGGTCATAATGGCCATCAAAACAAGGAATGGCTGGCTACACAAAATTTCCTTCTGGTGTCATATTTCTTTGCTGCTGCAAATGAGACTCAAAGACTGCTGCTTTGATTTAAGTAGAAAGGCTCTGATACCACAATGTTATAGAAAGTGACAATAATGTAGGATCAGAATTGATAATTTTATTGAAAGAAGAAGGTTGGCTTTATACAGCCTTACATAATCTCAGCAGAGGAGATATTCACGTAGAAAATCATGCAAAATATAAACTAAAAATCATATGGACTAGGACTTATTAAACTGAATGCAAATCCTAACTACTTCCTTAACAGAAGCCTAAACTTTCTCTTCAACTACCAGTATAGGAGCGAAGAGGAGATTGAGGTGCTTCGAATCTGTTAACACACCTTCAGCAGCGACAGCACGTAGTACATACATCGCCACTATTCCAGCGATTTGTCAATGTATATTCCATATACCTTAGACATTTCAAACACCTCAGAAGATCTATCTATAAACTTAACTTATTTTTGGACAAATTGCTAAAATTATGAAATTTTGGAACCAAATGGTTATTTGGAATTGTAAACTACATGCAATGTGCGTTTTTCGGTATTAAACGAATTGTTCTCCCTTTTACAAAAATAACAATAAATTGTTTTTTTTTTATAAAATTCATTTTTTTACTCAAATTACATACAACTAGTCTCTAAAAAATACAAAAAATCATATTTTTTTCTTTTATACACACACACACACAGTGTGTTTTAGCTTTTTTTTAAAAAAAAATACATATATTTGCATGCAATTTGGATTTAATAATCAGTTCTTGAATCCATGAAAATTTGACTAATATTTGCGACCCATGACCCAGCATAAACCAACTCCATATATTTACGATGACAAAACATTGTTATATTCATTCTAGCCTTGATATTGTCCTTTGTTTTCCCCTTCATGTCTATAACCGTGTTGAAAATGTTCTCAAACGCGTTCTTTTATAAATGTATGACGTCAAGGTTACAACGGAGGAGATTGGTCTTCCAATAAGGAAGCTTTTAAAAAATACTTAACTTTAGCTAATTATGGGTCAAACCAGAACCAAGAAACTTCTGTTTATCGGATTGGAAACCAAACACAATGTCACCATACCCTAACACCACGTCATACAATTGTTCACCAGAAATACACGGGAGTGCAACATCCTTTTCAACTTTACCAACAAAAAAATCATTTATGTTCTTTCTGTACCTGTGATCTGTTGGCAAGAAATGCCGGTGGTAGTAAAAAAAATTGTTTTGCCCCTGTTTGTAAGCGCTAATGCCTTGTTATTTTCCATGCAATATAGACATGCTAGTAGTTTTTCATGTGTGCTCCAACTAGAAACCATTTTATAAGTTGGAAAATCATTGATAGTCCACATCAAAGTTGTCTTTATAAGAAAATTTTGTTTTGTCGATACATTATAAGTTAAAGCCTTGGAGGACCATAACTGCGTCAACTTATAAATCAACAGTTGAAGATAAAAATCTATATTCTAGCCCGGACTATTAGGATCGGGTATGACCGTAGATAAAAACATGAACTCCAGCCTTATATACATCCCCGGTGGCAAGTTGTAAACCATGAGTATAATCGGCCAACAAGAATAAGGAATAGCAAATGACCTGAATGGATTGAATCTGTTTGTACATAACCCAAGGCGCACGTTCCTTGATTCAAATGAAAAGTGAGGATGCACACTTTTAAAATGTTTCTATGCTTCACCGTCGGAAGAATACACATCACTCCAATGACTGTATCATGTGATTGGTGTCATGTAATGTACTCAACAGTTTTTGATGACATGAATAACTTATATAGTCTATGTGTGATTGGAAAGTATCTAAGTTTTTTTATGTTCTATAAGAGTCTTTTCCCCGCCAGTTTTGGGTTTATAACGAGAATGCCCACATGTCATGCAATCAGTCAGCTCAGCATTTTCAAGGTAGTACAACATGCAGAAGTTTGGACACATGTTAATTTTCTGGTATCCTAGACCAAGGAGTTTCATTATGGATTTAGCAGCATAGAAGTTCTCTTTCAGTCTGTTCCCTTCCAGTAAAATGCTTCTCGTCCATTCGACTCTGTCATAACCGGCCTCACTCAACCCATAATTTGACTTGATGGTAAACACATGTGCAACAGACAATAATTTATTGTGATTTATGCAGCCATCCCATAATGGTTTGTTAGAATTTTTCAAAACATCAAAAAACTTGGCCGCGTTTGAATTAGGTTCTACATCTATGATTGAACATTGACTGGTATGACCCTGATGCATTCTCATTGCATCCATAACCATAGTCCTATAAGAATTATTGTTGTCATTTACAACTTCATGCATATTGCTAGCACTAGAAGTTGATCCAACCATCCTTTCTATCATGGTCTCATGAGGAACAAATGGTTCTCTGTGTGCATACTAACACAGGTATTCCTCTATGAACCCTTTATGTAGAAGATGCATCGTTACAACATCTGGATCGAGAAACTTTTTATTTTTACACATCTTGCATGGACACCTAATACCACCTCTACTAATATTTCTCGGATCAGATGTTGCGTAATTAATAAAACCCTAAATCTCATTACAATAATTCATCCTCCACAATCCTTGGGGTGAATCTCGATACATTTATGAATGATCATCCATGACTTCTATCGAACTTATATCAACTAACGATGACAACATGTATTAATTAACTACGTTAACTAAATAAATTTATAAAAATATTGGTTTAGCTCAAGATTATTCAACCTACTTTAATATTTTTCTTAATTCATTATCAATTATCTACGTACATACAAATTTGTACACATTTACGGAAATTACAACTTAGCAATAAAATTGAAAAAATTTAAAATGGACTCGTTAAACAAGCCATTATTTATTTCATCACAACACACATAAGTTGATAATTTGATATAAGTTTCAATAATTTACAAACAAATACAATTTTATAAAATCTAAAACAAACCATAACATGTACAAAATCATAAATCCATACAACAAGTTTGTTTGAGAAAAAACAATAAAACAAGTAAACACCCAAACAAAATACATATACCACAAAAATATGCAATAAAAAATTAATATTTTAAAATTGTGTTCAAATTAAAAAAAATAGTAGATTTGCTTACTTAAAATAAAAAATCTGCTATAAAATTTCAATCAGAACACGAACGCTATGTTGTTGTGATTAGAAAAGTTGCGGAAGGATGAGTTATGTTGAGATGAGGGGGATGTGGGGGGGGGGGTTGTTTGTTTTGTTGCATAGAGGTTTTTTAAGGAAAAAGAAGAAATAGGGAAGGGGAGAGGGCCAGTCATATATTAACTATTATCGATGAATTTACTGACAAAATTATTTCATCTTATGTTGAGATGAGAGGGGATAGGGGGGCTATTTATTTTGTTGCAGAGAGGTTTATTAAGGAAGAATGAGAAATAGGGAAGGAGAGAGGAGGGGAGAGGGTCAAGTCATATATTAAATATTATCGATGAATTTACCGATAAAATTATTCTGTATGTCAATCCATCAACAATTCTGTCAGTATAAGTGACATGTCACTATACGGGTTTCCCTGTTTGAATCTAATTGTAATTCCATTAGTAACGACGTCTGTAAAAACTTACACGTCATCGTATTGTTTTTTTTTTAATTTCTTCTATTTTGACTAGGATTCCTTCGGTATATACCAATGACATATTTCTGTTAGTAAATACCGATAGAGTTAGTGATGAAAAAAATTCAGTCGGTAAAGATCATCATAAAATACCAACGGAAAAAATCTGTCGATAAATCCGTTTGTATTCGTAGATTTTTTAATAGTGTGAAGTTGGTGTTAAATTGCTCCTTTTGAAGAGGGGAGCTCACTTTAGGTTTTTTTACCTTGAAGTTCCTAATAAAAATAGATCTGATCTTGATAACCTTTTTTCTTTCAGGTTTTAGGATGATATTTTGGGTAAACATTGGTTAAAAATTTGGTTTTTGGGTCTAAAAATCCATCAACCCTGTTTTTCCAGCCACTTTAGTGGCCACAAACTAAGCAATACAGATGACACATCGTCTAACTTTTTCTCAAAAAAATTAGGGCACACGACATGTCTTCTGCCCTAGATGAAAAGAGAAAAAAAGGGTGTCCATTTGCACAGGCCCTAACAAAATTGGCCAGGCGAGCTGGCTTTTTTCAATTGTTTTTTTCAATTTTTTTAAATTAATGCTTTTGTATATGTTTTTTTTTCATTTATTTATATCTAAATTAATACTCTTCTCTTTATTTTGTTTTGAGAGCCTCTATTAAATGATAATTATTTTTTTGGTTAATCATTTAATTTTTGAAAAGGCTTTTCTAATTCATCTATATTTTTTTTTTATCTTTTGTATAGATGAATTTTATTTTTTTAAAAAATATTTAATTTCAAACAATATTTTTAATGTGTCCAACCTTGCATAGTGTTTTTTTCTCTTTTATTTTATTTAATCAATTTAATGTGTGTGTATGTTTCTATTATCATTTGACTGAATAAAAATAGTATTTTTATTTTCGGATAATATTTTTAATATGTGCAATCTTGCATAACATTTTTTTTATTCAATCAATTTATTGTGTGTGTCTATTTCTATTATCGTTTGATTGAATAAAAAATTATTTTAATAAATAAATTTAGCAAACACAACCGGGTAAATGCCCCGTCTTGTGAGATTAAATATCTTGATGTACATTTTTCTCTCAATTTTCTTAATTTTATTTTTTGTTGTTGTTTATTTATTAACACATAGTTCTTGATTTATTTGATTATATATATGCATATACTTTTGATTTTCACGTAGAATTATTTTTAACTGCAAAAACATATTGGAAAAGCATGTGTATACAACTTTTTTTGTTGAAAAAATAAATTTCTGACCCACTACGAAACATGGATAAAATATGTAATAAAAGCTATAAAATGAAGTTCTATAACATAAAAACATTTTAACAGCATGTATTACCGAATATTTTTACAACTAAAATCGCAACTACAAACCCCACTTATACCAAATGCACCCTACTTATAATTGTTCTGGATTGGTTCAACATCCAAAACTTATTAAATAAAAGAAACTACAAAGGATGGATGATTCACTATAGCAATTTTTATTGTAGGTTTGGAGTCATTGGTTGTGGATTGAAACACTATAATTATGATTTTGCATACTTAGCAAAATAATAATAAAAAAGAATTAACCTTGGCAATGGGGTAAGGGTAATAAGATATTTTTGTTGTTTTTTCCACAATAAAATAACTAATATACCTTTTAAAACAAAAAATATTAAATTGTCATTAATGGATTGTTTGACTTTTCCATTTCAATAGCATAATAAAATGACATTCAAGTTATTTTTAACCTTCATCCAGGAGGTTTTAGTCTATTCATTATAGTTTGTTTTGTTATTATCGAGTTGGATCATGAGCAATTTAATATTTTATAAGATATAAAATATTATTTAATATTAAAAATTGATGGTATGTTGTTTACATGGCTTCGTTCATGTTATTTGGACAGCACGTAAGACATTGTTTGGCAGCCAAACACTTGCTTTCATGGCAGAGTTTGAATCTTCACAACAATCCCTCCATCTCTTGGCGGCACATGTGACCAATAGACCTTTAGCTTGACACTGGCAATCTTTTCTTATTTTTTCTTCTTCTGTTTTCTCTCCTCATTGACTTCCACGCATGCCCCTTTACATTTCCAAAGCATCAATTCATGTTCTTTTTCTTCGAGATTTAGTCCATGTTTTTTTTTTCTATTTGTTTTATTTTAAATAATTCATTAAATTAGAGTCTTTTTTTAATTTTATCATTTATTGATTTTTTTATTTATCAGACTTGGTTCTTATTCTTTTAATTTTTAATTTTTAATCATTTTTTATTTGAATTTGTTTTTCAATCATATCTCCCAACATTTTATTTTATTTTATGTTAAATTTAATCATTAATTCTTTTTATTTCTATTTGATTTGTTTTAAATTATTTTTTATTGAAAATTTCTTTCATGATTTTTTCAAGTTTATCTTCTATAGGATAATTTCAACCCAAAAACCCGAATCACAAATTTAAAAGATTAGCCCAAATTAATTTATATATTTTTTTGTTATTATTTACTATTGATTTTTTCGATTCAATCTTTCCATAAAAATATCTCAATCTTATATATAAGATCACATGTTTTGAAAGTTAACACATGTTAACTCAATTCATTTTTGTTTTGTTCAATTTATGTGCTGTTATTTTTTTAATAATATTATTAAATTAACTAAAATTATTGTATCTAATAAAATTAATAACCCAACTCTCGAATCTCTATTACTTCTTTGATAGCACCTAAACCTTTTTTTTTTTTTTTTTGAAAAACATTTGATCGTGACATAGCTCACCAATCTAGTTACAACACAAAAAAGGTATGTCTTATACATCACATACAATTAACACTATGAAAGTCTTCACTGACCGAGATTTACACCTCAGGAAGGTTTCTTGAGAAGCAATGCTTTAAGAGACTTGGGATCCGTGACTGGGGGACTGCATGTGAAATTTTGACAGACGAGAGCAACTACTTTATCTGCAGCAAAATTATTCCTTGCCATGAGAGCTATATTGCTATTATTGTCCTCCCATATCTCCATTTCTTCATTGTCGGTAGGATCTATATGAATCACCTGCAAATGGCAATAATTGCATCTCAGAGAGAGAGAGAAGGAGGAATCATAGGCAGAGTACATGGGGTTCATGAATTGATATTGAAGCCCTTCTACTTACTGTTCTATTGGGATCATATGATGCATGAGCAGCAGCAAGCATTTTATCGAATTCCAAGGATGATTTGTGGCCAACTAAGACAACTTGCTTGTGGGAAGGCACAGAGATCATGTCAGCTGCACAGCACATCAGAGGTACTGCCATAGCCATGTCCTTCAATCTCGACTCAAAAACTGCCTGCATCGCCATGGGATGAATTTATTATGCTAACACATTGAGTACTCGAGTTGTAAACACTAGTCTTTCCCCAAGAAACGCTTGTAAGTGAAGCAACAGCATACCAGAAGATGCTCAGCATTCTGCCTGTAATACTCAGACTTGCTGCCAGTCATCATAGAGGCCAATCTTATGAGATTTATTGCCGAAACTGAATTTCCTGAGGGCTCAGCACCATCATGGTCTTCCTTTACTCGTAGGAGAACTGAAGGATCTTCTCCTGGGGTATTAAAATAGCCTCCTCCCTCTCTGTCGAGAAATAATTCATCCTGGAAAAATAACTCATAAAAACACGAGAACAATTGGCTCACTATTTATCTCAGGGAGATGAACTCTGATTCTTTTACCTGTTTATTTTGTAGTTCGGTTGCCCACACTAGCCAATGGATCCCGCCACCCACCTCATAAAGATCCAGCAACCCAGAAATTAGAAATGCATAATCATCTAAAAATCCAGGTGCTTTAGACGGACCATTCCTAAAGCTGTGCTCTAGCCTGTGAGCTTGTTCATTATAAAGATGCCTTCTGATGAAAGACGCTGCCTTCTCTGCAGCAGTCATGTATTCCTTGGGCTGGAATTCAATGGAACATGCAAAATTATTAGTCATGATCAAATAAAAAAAGTCAACCACGCACCACATATCATGCCAAGAATACTTCAACTGCCCCAGAGTGATTTTCCACAGATCAGTACTTATGGCTACATATCAAGACTGACAGAGCCCAGCAGAACAGATGCCTAGAAGGTACAAGAAATCCAATACTCGGTAACACAAAAAATACACCAAAATGATGATGATTGAATGCATAGACCTTCCAGAAGACAGGCCTTTGTTTAAAATTGATGTTCAGAATGATATGATTACATGTAGAAGTTTTCCATAAGCAGGATAAATGAGAGTAAGAAACTGTTTTTTTATCCTCACACCATGGTCAAAATCTAGACATGATAAGGAAATGCTTAAAGAATAACAAAGAAGCATGATAATTACATCAAACTTGGCTTAGAAAGTTAGAACATGTTGGTAATTGTACAATAATTCTAAGTTAACCTGGCTAGCCAAAGATGTTAAAATCTTACATCACAACCAACAACCGGGAAGTTGTATTTTGTGCCCTCTGCTTCGCCCATAAGGATTTTGGAAGCTCTTGCAAGAGTTGAAATTGCAAGTCCATTCCAGGAGACAATTACCTAGCAAGCACCTAGTCCGTTAAAGTGTGCATACAACAGAAAAGCTAAAGATTAAGAAATATTTCTATACAATCCATGCCTTCTTTTAAACAGACAATGACAAACCTTATCATCTAAATGTGGCCTTGGTCCTCTGGATCTTGCATCAAAAAGCTTTTGCCTGCACTCACCCAGAATATCAAGATATTTTTCAAGAGGCAGGCCATATTTTTTTGCCGGTGCTGAAGTATCAGTTAATTCAATGAGCACATTTTTCCCCTTAAATTCATCTTGTGGATCACTCATTCTAGAAAGGTCACAGTTCCCCAGAGGCTTTACATAATAGTGGTCCTTAAAAAGAGTTGCATGCTCTCCAAGGAGGTCATCAATCTTAAAGAGGGGGAAAACATGTAGAAAAATCAGAATTAGTAGAGGTTAATGCAAGTTAAATGAATCTCCCAACATTCATTTTTAAGAAAACTTCATAGAGAATGGATAAAAGTATATATAATTTCATCTTTCAATGAAAGATAAGTGTTACAGAATCAGGGTAACTCACAATAGAAATCCACTGCTCATGCTATGAAATTTAGGACAAAGCTATACTACCTTGATCTTTAAGCAGGAAGATGCAGATATGACTAAGGCTAATAGTATCTCAATCCGAGAAGGGGAATTAAGACTTCAGTTATATAGTATTTTTTTTTAAAAAAAGAGAGCATGTACATGACATAAGCCTATCAAATTGTGGTATGAGAATACTTTGCAAGATGCAGTTGATATAAGTTCAAAATGTCAGCATCATCAATTTAGAACTATCAAGATGCAGTTGATATAAGTTCCAGATGCAGTTGACAAAAGTTTCAGATGCAGTTGACAAATCAGTAAATTAACAGATGTGCTGCTAGATTTTACATCATGAGAAATCAAACCAATCAAAATGAAATGAAGACCAAAATGATGATGATAAGAAACCTCTTGACTGGTCCATATGTAAAAGGCTCCTTCCTTTTTCTTTTTGGCATCTTCACGCTCAGCACTATCAGCATCCTCTGCTGAAAATATTTCACCTTCTGGTCCAATCATGTCTCTCCTCAAATAATCAAGAATATCACGGGATAGACTTGAATAGAAGACATCATTGGTAATGGAAAAGGCATCCAAGTAAACATTAACAAGTTGGCCTTGATCATACAGCATTTTCTCAAAATGAGGAACTGCAAGAAAATACTACAGTTTCAACATTCCATATACAACAACTACCCAAAATGCAGAAAACCACAACAGAATGCCAGTAATTTTGAATTAAGCAATTCTTTAGGAATAACTATCGTTTTAAAGACAAACCAACCATGCCAGCGTTCATCCACACTATATCTGTGGAAACCACCTCCAATATGATCATGAATGCCTCCCCTTGCCATGCATTGCAAGGTAAAGAAAACCATCTGCAGACGTTTCTTTGATTCACTGTAATTTCCAGCATCATCCAATTTTTTTGAATGGTAAAGCATCAATTGGATCTCAACCGGTCTAGGAAACTTTGGGGCAGATCCAAATCCTCCATATTGTGAATCATAGCTTTGAGAAAGCTGCAATGTAGTGAAGAGAATTAAAAAAAGGCAATAAAATGGTGCCTCATCAAGAGTTTTATGTAAAACAATGCCATGGTCCTATGCATTCCCTGAGTCCTCTTAACTGATCATAACTTGTGAAAGCAAGCAGCAGCAGCAAAGTACAACAGAAATATGTTTTTTTAGCATCTATAAACAAATCAACACACAAACCCATGAAAATGGCAACTGAAAAGTGCTAAAAGGGTGCAATGTTGGTATACATAAAAAAGTTTTGATGTCTGCTTTTAATGTTGCTATAAGGGAGGGAAAAAAAGAGTTGCTGCAAGACAACAATTGATGCAAGAAAGCTCCATTTATATCCATGATAATAGTCTGTGTCAGGATGACAGAAACATTATTCAGTAAATAAAATGTGGATATAAATGGATATAAGAAAGTGGCTTTGTGATAACAGTTGAAGAAAGAAAGAAAAAAATACTACAAGACACCAAGAAGCATCAAATTAATATTCTATGAAAAGCTAATCTATGTTCCTTGCCATGTTACAGAAACACCAAGCAGGCAGAAGAAGTGCAACGGGAAGATCCATCCCCGGCCTCACTGCCAAACAGGGCCAATATCTAACTCTTTAATATCTTTTATGCATCAAATTTTAGTCAAGTCAACAACCAAAATAGTGAAATTCAGAAGGTTCTAGCAATGCATTAAAATGAGTCAGAGACACCAAACTC
Organism: Populus x sibirica; assembly: GCA_019202695.1. NCBI lineage: Eukaryota > Viridiplantae > Streptophyta > Magnoliopsida > Malpighiales > Salicaceae > Populus > Populus x sibirica. The sequence continues at coordinate 573,740 of JAGMVL010002287.1, forward strand.
ATTCCTCACAGTTGCTCAATCAGAAGTTCATATTTGAGCATTTCTTCCTTCCAAGTCAGATAAAAAAGGACTACTGTGCAGTTTGCAATAGTCATACTTGTTCTGCACACAGATGCAAAGCATTTTGTGAAAGCTCATCTGGCAATTTCTTTGAACTTGCACTTGCTGACAATGCTTCTGACAGCTGTTCAATAGCAAAGGCTCCACTCTTCACAAGCGTATCCCTCTTACTGAACCAAGCATCCTTTACCTTTCTGAAATAATAGAGAAATAATAGACTAAGCAAAAGCAATTAACCTTTAATACTACTTTGAATCATAATTCAATGCAAGAATAAACTTGTGACGATCTAATGTGTTCATAATTGGTCAAGGAACAGCCATGCTGCAGAAAAGAGGAAAGGAAAAAAGTCCAAGAACCAAAACTCCCACCTAAGTATGGTCTTAAATCCTGGTCTTCCATACTTATCATCTGGGGGAAAGTAAGTTCCACCCATCAAAGGTTTCAGATCAGGTGAAATGAAGACACTGAGTGGCCACCCTCCTCCACCATACAATGCCTGTACAAATGTCATATAGACCTGTAAAATCAAAACTATTTGCTTAGTATATAAAGAAACCAACGAACAATCTATGAAGAACATTGAAATTTATTTGCACACGAGCAAACCCAACCGGATTCAAATGCAAGTGTGCTCTGAAACTAAAATAATATAAATAGACAAACACACTCTTTTACACTTTACAGTCACCTTCTTTCATATAATAGCATGGTATTATTGGCATTTTAACTTTTCATACAACTAGTTTAGCAGCAGTTCAACAGCACATTGTATCACATGGTTCTTGAGAACCTCTTTTATCATAGATTAATCAGCACACAATAGACCCACCGAAGGATAAAGCCAAGAATTATTTCTCTGGAAGGCAGTCAAGATAGAGGCTATTTACCTTGTCAACATCAGGTCGTTCCTCTCTATCCACCTGCGGCAATCTGACATGTTAGCGTGATTAACAAGACCATTAAGAGAAGTTGATAATTCAGGGACAAATGAATAGTGCCAACAACAACTAATGCAAGCAATCAAGATTTGAACAGACCTTCACACTGACAAACGAATCATTCAACAATTCAGCGACCTCTTCATCCTCAAAAGACTCCACCTTCATAACATGACACCTTACACCCATCAAAGGATAAACACCAAACAATTAATCAGTTATTCATTCAAGTTTTCGATAGGCATTTTGGACTAGAAAATGAAAGAAAAATGTCACAGACTCACCAATGACAAGTGCTGTATCCAACTTCAAAGAGAAAGCACAAAAAAAAAAGTCACGACCAAATAACCAAAAAAAATTGATTACATACTAAGTAGTAATTAGCCCCCAGTTTTTGCAAATCATGATGATAATAATAGAAATAATAACAAGAAACGAAAGAACGAATGGCAAATATAATAAATACTTGATAAGAAAATTGGGACGTCTCGTCTACGTGCTTCAGCGAATGCTTCTTCGCCCCATGGGTACCAATTGACCTTCAATTCATTTCGACAAGGAAAAAGAGAATTAAGAAACGAGCAAAAATCAATACAAATATCTCTTTTATATACTAACAGGGTTATGGGCGTGTTGAAGGAGATATGGACTGTGCTCAGCTGAGAGACGATTAGTATGCTCGTGAGAAGACGAAGACGAAGACGTAGTTTCAGCCATGGCCAACACCTTGTGCGTGTGGAAACGACCAACAAAGGCCGAGGAACAAGGACAGTTGTGGTACTTTGTTGGTCTTCTTAACGAGGAAGATAATTTACTTGTTGTACTAAAAGAGTGACGGGCTAGAAGAGAAGACGAGAGTCGAAGTAGTTTAAGCATAGAAGAAGAAGGTGGAAACGAAGAGTTATTAAAAGTAATTTAAATAAAGACGAGAGTCGAAGTAGTTTAGTTATTAATGTTTTTCTTGTTGGCATTAACAAGGAAGAAGTGTTGGTTCGGTCCCGGTGGTGAGACTGTTTGGCGTTTGGGATTCATCTTTAATTGTTTTTATTTAAATTAATTTTTTATTATTATTTATAGATTATTTTAATATTGTTTTAATATGATGTTGTAAAAAAATAAATTTTTAAAAAATAAAAGTATTATTTTAATATATTTTAATACTTTAAAAAACATTAATAACTAAACTCCACAATCTCACGTGTGGCCGTCCTTTCTTTTCTCCTTAGGATCAGGCAGAAGCTCCCAGATAGCACTCACTTTCTCACTTCTGTTCCCTTCTGTAATAACCAAACAGTAGTAACTCAAGTCATTTTATAATTCAAGTACCATATTATTTTTTATTTAAAAATATATTAAAATAATATATTTTTATTTTTAAAAAATTATTTTTGATATCAACAAATTAAAATCATTTAAAAACATAAAAACAAATAAATTTAAAGTAAAACAAATAAAATTTTTTTATTTTTATAAAAATACTTTTAAACAAATATAAAATAAAAAATAATCACCGCCAGCGTGAAGTTAAAAAATGGCATCTGAGAAATCACCTTGTTCAGAGGAACTAAACAATCAGGATGATGCACTGAGGCTGATGTCTTGCTTGTTGCCGACAAAGTTGGAGAGAGTCATACATAGTCATTTATATATGATGAGAACATGCATGATTTAAGATTTCAGACTACTACTACCTCCACAAGCATGGAATATTGGACGAATCGAACAACATAATTTCCTTTGATTAAAATGAAACATTAGTTACATATTTTACAAATTTAAATAATGGTCCAAGGAACGTGTAAACCAGACCAAAGTTCACGTTCTAAATTTGCTTTTCTTCTCGAGGGTTTCCACTACTTACAGATCAAGTTTCGCAATACAAAATGCAGCAAATCAGCCAGCTGGTGCACCTACAGATTCCGCAAGTTCCTCCTGGAGCTCCTTCTGCTCCATAGCAGAACAAATTAACCTGCAAGAAGCAAACACTTCAAAGGCCCCACTCCATAGTAAACTTCTATTATCACATGTAACTACAAGATAAACTTCAACCTATAATTCTTCTCTGTTGTCAACGTGTAACGTTGGAAAGGTGGCTTGCATTGAGTGTTTTCATCCATCAGAACTTAACTTAGTTCAACCAGAACCAATGACACTTATCTGCTGCATGATGTTTCTATTGCCTGGTAACATTGAAATTGCATCAACTTCCCTACTTCCCAAGGAACTTGTTGAAGGTAATTTTGATGTAAATGAGGATTGAGACGTTGGAGTTCATCCTCCTTAATTCAAACAGCTTCGGATTAAGGCTTAGATGCTCACTTCAATGAAAATTTATGATAGCCTTCTCTGTGCATGGACACAAATTGATGTGTCAATATGGAATCTGCAACTTCAGTAATAGGTTGAATATGAAGGACATTTTCTGGAGCAGTAGATTCAACTGAAGGTAAAGGACCATGATATGATGTAAGGTCAGTTACATTGAAGACAAGATTGAACTGGAACTTCGGTGGTAGATCAATTAAATAGGCATTAGTACCAATTCGTTTAAGAACCTTGAATGGACCACCCATTCTTGCATGAAGTTTGTCGCAAGTGCCAGGGAGAAACCTTTCTGGATGCAACCGAATTAATACAAGATCTCCTTTCTTAAATTGCATATCTCGTTTGTGCAAATTTGCGTGAGCAGCATACTTGGTAGTTTGTTCTGCCATTTTACTCCTTATATTATCATGCAAAGAAGTCATGAATGCTGCAAAATCTACCCCTGATTCATTGAGTTTTGGGGGTAATGGTAAAGGGATAACATCGATAGGTGTTCTAGGTTGTAAACCATATACAAATTCAAAAGGTGTGCAGCCTGTGGTTCTGTTGACAGAGTTGTTGTATGTAAATTCTACACGAGGTAGAATTAAATCCATGTTCGTTGGTGAGGCATCTAAGTAGGTTGCCTAGATTTTTATTGATAATTTCTATCTGGCCATCAGTTTGTAGGTGAAAGGCACTAGAAAAGAGAAGTTTTGTTTCTAGTTTGGCCCATAAAGTCTTTTAAAAATAGCTGACAAACTTCATATCTCTGTCAGAAACTATATAAAGAGGTGAGCCATGTAATCTAATTATTTCTTTTAGAAATAAGGAAGCTACATGAGAAGCATGAAAAGTCTTTTTGTAGGAGGTAAAATGTGTCAATTTTTTAAAACCTATCTATAATGACCATGACAAAATCATTTCTCCTACTAGTTTTTTGAAGACCTTAAAGGAAATCCATACTTAAGTCATGCCATGGATGGTGTGGGATGTGTAAAGGGGTGTAAAGACTAGCATTTGTTTTGCTACCTTTATTCAATTGACAGACTCTACACCTATTAACAATTTTATTAACATATTTCTTCATACCTGGCTAATGAAACCGATCTGCCACCAAAGAATAAGTCTTATGTTGGCCAAAATATCCTGCAATCCCTCCCTCATGCAACTCTTCAATGATAAACTCTTGTAAGGACCCTTGTGGAATACAGATACATCCTTTCTTTGTCAAGTATCCTTCATCAATTACATAATCTGTAATAGGAATGACAGGGTTGCTATGAAGAATGCCATATTTTCTTGAAATCTGGATCAGTTTGATAGCAGTCTTTGATGGAAGTGAAAGCATAATCTGACGATTTGGTTGAAACAATTGCTACTGGATGTGGTCTTCTATTGAAGTCATCAGCTACTTTATTTTCATGGCCATTCTTGTGCTTGATAATAAAACTAAATTGTTAAAGATAGATAATCCACCGAGCATGCTTTATGTTTAACTTTTGTTGAGAATGTAGTTATTTTAAGAAATCATGATCAGTAAATAAGATAGACTCACAATGAATAAGATAGGGTCTCCAATGCTTCAATGTTTGGATCAATGTATAGAATTCTAAATCATATTTGGAGTATTTTCTTCTGCTGTCATTTAACTTCTCACTGTAATAAGCAATGGGATGTCCTGCTTGACTCAAAACTCCAGCAATTCCCACATGAGATGCATCATAGGAAACTTCAAATATCTTATTGAAATCTGGAAGTTTAAGGACAAGTGTTGCTACCATTTTTTTTTTATTGTATTGAAGGCCCTTGCTACTGATGGAGTCCATTTAAAAACTTCGGCCTTTAGAAACCCAGTTACAGGTGCCATGATGGTGCTGAAGTTATTGATAAACCTGCAGTAAAAAGTGGCTAGATCATGAAAGCTCCTAACTTCAAAGAAAGATTGCAGTTCTGGCCATTCTAAAATTGCTTTCACTTTCTCTAGATTAGCCTCAACACCTTGTTGGGATATGATGAACCTCATAAATTTACTTTGGTTTGAAGAAAAGAACACTTGTTGTAGTGGGCATAGAAGTGATCTTAGCGAAGCATTTGTAGAATGTTTGTCAGATGCTGAAAATACTCCTCTATGTTTTGACTAAAGACAAGTGTATCGTCAAAACATGAACGTGTTTGGTGTGTTTGTTAGGCCGAAAGGCATCACCAACCATTCGTACAAGTCTTCCTTGGTTTTAAAGGTTGTTTTCCATTGATCACCAGGTTTGATGTGGATTTGATGATATCCATTATGCAGTTCTAGTTTTGAAAAGACTTTAACATCACTAATTTGGTCTAGCATGTCATCCAATCTTGGAATCGAGAATCAATATTTGACCGTGATTTTATTGACTGCTCTGTTGTCAATACACATCCTGTAGCTACCATCTTTCTTTGGTGTCAGGAGGGCTAGTACAACACAAGTACTAATACTGTCTGTAATGAATCCCTTGTCCACAAGTTCTTGCACCTGACGCTTTAATTCTTCATGTTCTGCAGGGCTCATCCGATAATAGGGAAGGTATGGTAAGGAAGATCCTGGCACCAAGTGAATAACATGCTGGACATCACGTAGTAGTGGCAATTGTGATGGGAGTTCTTCTAGAAAAACATCTTTAAATTGTTGGAGAACCTGCTGAAGTGCTGTCAGTAAATCTTCATTTTTATCCTTCGTGTTTGTTATTATTGCCTTGCAAATAAACATGAAGAGGATGCCACTGATAGCCAATGTTTGCTGAAACTCTTGCGGAGTAATGAGCAAAGTTGACTTCTGTTGGAACTCTTTAATTGGTAAGGGTTCCAAAACTAATCTCTTATTCTTGATCAACAACGAATAAATGTTGCTTCTTCCATCATAATTCACTCTACGATCATAAAGCCACTATTTTCCAAAGAGTAAATGACAGACTGTCATAGGGATTATGTCACACCAGACCTCATCTTGAAAATGATTTTCCAAAGAAAAGGATAACAAACATCGGTGTTGAACCATGACTAAATGGTTGTATGTAATCCAGCTCACTTTGTATGGATTTGGGTGCTGCTCCATTGGACAATTTAGCTTCTCAACAGCTTCTGATGAGATGACATTAAGGTCACTCATGTTATTTATAATTGCATTGAGGGACTTATCTTTGTGAGAAACTCTAGTATGGAGTATGCTAGTCCTCCTCTAGTCTTCCTCTTGGTGCACTTCAGTTGCTACATGACTGGAAAACATACAATGAATTAGAATTACTCAGAGATAATTCTGAAGCTCATACCCTTTCTTCTTCAATATCCTCAATGTTTTCCTCTTCTTCTTCCTGTTCTTCCATCATTGAATTTGGCATCAGTTCCGAAGTGATTTCAGATGCATGCATCACCTTCTTTTCTCTTGTTGGGATATATTCCTGCAAAATGCCCGAAGCCTTTACATTTATAACATTGTGGCTTTGCAGTTCCTAACCTTGATTTATTGTGTTCACCATACGTGGCTGCAGCCTTTGGTGGGTTGGTGGTAGTCTTCTGAAGTTGCTGAAGAGTAATGGACTGCTTCATATTGCGTCATTCTCTGGTGGAATTGGTTGCAGCCGTTCTCTGTTGCCTTCCAAATTCTAACGCTAACTAGTAAGCTTCATCAACAGAAAATAATTTGGTTGTAATCATTTTTCTCCTGATGTCTGTATAATCCTATAAGATACCTAGCAAGGGATTGTTGATCTATTTCCACAACTTGGCTTCTTACAGACAAGTCATGAAATCTTTCAGTGGATTGATCCACAGTTGTGTTTAAGCCTTGTGCCCATCGTAACATGTCTTCATAGACCAACTGTTCATAATTGGCAGGTAAATACTTGACTTCCAACCATGCCTTCATCTATGCCCAGTCTTGAATAAGAGGTTGTCGAGTGCGTCTCAGATGCTCCTCAATGTTGCCCCACCAGGCACGAGCAGATCATTTCAATTTCAGCTTTACAAATCTTACCCTCATATCTTCAGGCACTGTAAATCATTCGAAATAATCTTCCAGGGACATTAGCCAATTCTGAAAAGCATCAAGATTCAATCTCCAATTGAAATCAAATACTTCCACTTTCATTCTATTAATGATTTCATCTGAACTCCTGCCATTTTCTTTATTTTTGTAGCGCCCAGATGTTCTCCCAATCCTTCATCCTCTACTGTCACATTCCCTTCATAATTCTGACCGATGTGGCCCCTTCTGTTCTCTGTAGTGTTACTCCTCTTTTCAAAATGTTATTTAACCAACCAACAATGGTTTCCTTTAACTTCCATCTGTTGTTGTAACTGGTGTAACAAGCAAGTAAAATCATGTTATCGAGGTGTTTGTTGCGGGGGATTCAAAATAGTTTGCGGAGATGTTTGGTTTAAATTGGTTTGGGTAGGACTAGGGTCCTATAAACCCTGATTGGTGGGATTATAAGCATATCCAGCTCGTCTTTTCAAAAGGCTGATTGTTACCATATCAAGCTCAAAGTAGAGTAGCAAAAACAATAAGCATATATACATGATATGTAGTAGTATGTTCGAATCTTCTCTGCAAGAGCACCTGTACCAACCTGCAATTTGGAAAATATAACAGAGGAAGCTTGCTTTAAGGACCTTCCTTCATGCATGATTAAATACTTTAATAATGAATAACTAAAAGAGCAAATTAATACCATTAGCGCTATTTCCTCCTACTTTTGAATGCATATTATATGACCTGGCAGCAAGATATACCTGTAATTTTCGCTGATTCCTTATTGATTCTTGCTGTTCCCTGACCTTTATCTTATTCCTGTCACAAGGTTGATGGATTACCATAACCAGAACAGAAGCACAAATGCAGCTGAAGGGCTTTGGTTGAATGGATTACCTTAAACAAAAATGAAGTTTTAATTTTTTGAAAGTATGATAAAAAAACAAAAAAAAAATTGAAATGATTAATTAAGGTTTAAAAAAAAACAAAATAGGCCACACACTAAATTAAATAATATTCTAATTAGATTATGACAGTAAATAAGTCAATAGATTAAAAAAAAATAGGCAGAAGCACACTGTCCTGGTTAATCTGAGTCACCATGGTAAACTAACAATCAGCTCGTGAGGCTAGGCTATTTTCATAGAAAGCAAATTGATAAAAATAAAAGAATTAAATCTTCAAAAAAGATAATGTTAAATGATAAAAATGAAAACAAAAATTAATTTTAAAAAAAGGAAAAAAAATCAATCCGGATTAACATCTCCCACTTGTTATTCGGGTCATGAAACTAGGATAACCGTATTAGAAAATATTATGATATAAACTACAAATCAATAAAATATTAAAGGATGAATCCATAAAAAGAAAATTTATTCAAAAAAATGGAAAGACAAAAAAAAGCAATTGAAAGGATGAGGAAAAAGCTCAACATAAAAAAATAAATAAAATGACGAAGGATGAAATTGAATAATAAAAGTCAATTAGAAAAATAACATTAAAAAATAGCAATTAAGAATGAGGACCGAATCTGAAATAAAAATCAAATTAAATAAAATTTCAAGGGATGAAATTGTAAATAAAAAAATAGTAATTAAAAGAATGAGAAGCAAATCTGATATAAAAATCAAATCAAATTAAATTTCAATTGATGAAATTGAAGAAAAATAACAATTGAAAAAATAAAGGCCAAATTTGATATAAAAATCAAATTAAATTTAATTTTAAGGGATGAAATTTAAAAGAAAAATTAACCCAAAAAAATAAGTTAAAACAATCAAAGATTAATTAAAAGAATGAAGGTTATAACTAAAGTAAAAACAAAAGAGGGAGTAAAAAAAAACCCACCCATCACCAAACCACAAAGAATCATGATACACGCGTTAGCTCAATGAAAGCGGCGCCGCTTTACGATGCAGGTGGCGCGATCATCAGGCAATTTTGATCGCCAAAGTAGGGATTACACGCCACTTGAATACAACGTCTCTCCCCTATGCGTTGGTGTGTTTTCTTCATATGCCTGACACCTTTTTTTTATTTTTATATCACCAAAAATGCCAAACTAACTTTCATTCACATTTTATATAATAAAAAACTAGGGTAAAAAGTCTGAAAAGCTCTTACATGATAGTTTAAAAAAAAAATAGACATAATCACACTAGCATGGTTAATCTGAGTCACCATGGTAAACTAGCAATCAGCTCGTGAGGTTAGGCTATCTTTACATAAAGCAAATTGACAAAAATAAAAGAACTAAATTTTCAAAAAAGATAATGTTAAATGATGAAATTGAAAAAGAAAATTGATTCTAAAAAAAGAAAAACAAATCCATCCGGATTAACATCTCCTACTTGTTACTTGGGTCATGAAATTAGGATAACCGTATTAGAAAATATTATGATCTAAACTACAAACCAATGAAATACTAAAGGATGAAACCATAAAAAGAAAATTTATTCAAAAAAATAAAAATAAAAAAAAGAGCAATTGAAAGGACGAGGAAAAAGCTCAACATAAAAAAATAAATAAAATGACGATGGATGAAATTGAATAATAAAAGTTAATTAGAAAAATGATATTAAAAAATAGCAATTAAGAATGAGGATCGAATCTGAAATAAAAATCAAATTAAATAAAATTTTAAGGGATAAAATTGTAAATAAAAAAATAATAATTAAAAGAATGAGAAGCAAATCTGATATAAAAATCAAATTAAATTTCAATGGATAAAACTGAAGAAAAATAACAATTAAAAAAATAAAAATTAAATTTGATATAAAAATTAAATTACATCTAATTTCAAGAGATGAAATTTAAAAGAAAAATTAGCCCAAAAAATGAGTTAAAACAATCAAAGATTAATTAAAAGAAAAAGTACTGTAACCAAAGTAAAAACAAAAGAGGAGGAAAGAAAAAACCCAACCACCACAAACCACGAAAAATCATGATACACATGCCAGCTCAATGAAAGCGGCGCCGCTTTACGATGCAGGTGGCGCGATCATCAGGCAATTTTGGTCGCCAAAGTAACTTGAATACAACGGCTCTCCCTTATGCATAGGTGTGTTTTCTTCATACGCCTGACACCTTTTTTTCATTTTTATATCACCAAAAAGGCCAAACTAACTTTCATTCACATTTTATATAACAAAAAACTAGGGTAAAAAGTCGAAAAAGCTCTTAGATAGTAGTTTAATATATATTTTTTTATCATAATGGTATGGTAGTAATGATATTGTGCATAAAAAATAAATTGACAAAAAACCCGTTCGATGGTAGTTTCAAAAAAACCTTTCCATGGAAGTTATTTTTTTACTTTCTTCTTTTAAGGGCATTATAGTATTTTCATTATTTATTTTTTTTTTTAAAAAAAGATGAATATGAAAAAACCATCCTACACCCAAAATCATGGCTAATGTTTTTTAAATGAAAGAGTAAAATAATCATTTTATTATAACAATTCATAATAATATATGTTTCCTATTATAATTTGATCACTACTACAGTTAAAAAGTCATGCCCTGTATATTTTGTTTGTTAATGATACTTCTTTATCGCTAAATGCTATCATATCCTTTTAAAGATATAAAACTCAAATATTTTAGTGAAAATTTCAAATATTTAAAAAATAATTTTGTACATGAAATGAAATCTGATTTATTAAACCAGAGCCATCTACAAAGAAATTAAAAGATTTGACATTCATTATTCAACTATTACAGTCTAATCTCAAGTTAATCATGGATTACATTATTCAATCCACAATTCAATTGTCAGGTGGAAAACAATATGTGTTAGGCCCTTGAATTTTATGAATTTTTTTTTATATTTAGTCTATATAGTTTTAGGTTTTTACACTTTGATTTAAAATTTTTATTTTTTTATGTTTTAATTCATAAATATTGAAAGAGAATAGAGAAAGTTATTAGAACAAAAAATAAGAATAAAAGTTTTGACTAACCAAAAAAAAAAAAAAGAGTGGTGTTTGTATCAATGAATTTGCCTTGTATAAGAGAGTTTTATGAATATGGATCTAAGCATTAATCTTATTGGAAAAGGTAAATTGGGGTTCAAAAATATTTTTTTTATTTGGTTGGATTTTTAGTTTATAGATTGATTGTTGAGTATTTTGGGGTTGTCAATGAAGTTATTAAGATTTATAAGGTGTTTTCAGGTAAAAATAAGTTGAATTTAAAATTTTTTTTTAGTTTAAATACCCTGAAACCTGCTTTTATAGCTATCTTAGTAGATGTGCTGTTATGTATTCTATTAAATGATAAGTTATCCATTTATTTGAAAAACAAATTCAAGCGGATGATGTGTCCATACACTTAAGGTTTTTTTAAAAAATAGAAGACTAGGCATGCATGCCTAGCATTCTAGACACATCATTATTTCTTAAAAAATCACACATGATATTTAATGAGATTAAAATATTGTTTTGTATTTTTTATTTTTAAATCTTTATATTGTTTCCAAAATTTATTATTTTTTTAATTTTTTTTCATACAATCATATATAAATAATTGAGATATTACTTTTTATATGTTGTTTTAAAATTATTTTAGAGTGATGATAACTTTTTTATATGAAAGAACATGTTTATGGTAAAAAAAATGTTTTTTACCAAAATAAAAAAGAAATAAATAATTAAGGAAAATGTAGTTTTGCCAAAAGAAAATGCATTTTCTCTCCTATATTTAAATCTTTTAAATTCTTACAAAATTTTATTTTAAGTGCTTTAAGTTTTTTTCTTTTTTTCAAAACCATGTTGATGAAAACTTTATGCCTTTGTTAAATAAAAAAAAATTCATATATAAGAAGAGGAGGGGATTTAAGTTTTAAAAAATATATTTTCACTCCATAATTTAAATAATTAAAATTCCTTAAAATATTTATTAAAATTAAATAAAACGAGTTTTGAGATTTGCTCAATAATAACATCTTATGGGCAAAAAAGAATAGTGAATAGCTTAATAGTTGAAACTCGATTATGGTTGCAACATATTATTGTCAGTGTTATGCTCTTTGGTTGGATTAATTTTTTATGTAAAAAAATATTTAGGTGTTGTTAATGTATTTTTTAGCAAAAAAATAAAATAAAACTATATGGGCATTGACCTGATTTGATCTTGTCAATTTTACAGATTCAAAGACAACCCGAACGACCGATAAAATGTAGTTTGACTTAAAAAAACTAGGACAACATCTTTTTTAAAAATATTGAAATAAAATTTATTATCTAAGTTATGAGACCTCGATAACTCTATAGAAAGAAAATAAAAAAATATTAAATTCAATTCTTAATCAATCTAATGTTGAATGATGAAATTGAAAACAAAATTCTACTAAAACAATAAGTCAAGTCAACACAGGTTAATTTGTCAAACATGAGTCATAGGACTAGGATAACTCTATAATAAGCAAATCAAAACTAATTATAAAACTCAATTCACAATCAACTCAATGTTGAAAGATGAAATTAAAAAAGAATACAACAAACCACTCGAGTCAACTTGAGCAAACCAACCAAACCAATGACTCGAGTTATGAGACTGGGATAACCTCATAAAATACAAACCAAAATAAATTATGAAGTATAATTTATAATCAACCTAATATTGAAGGATATAATTTTTTTAAAAAAATCAACAAAAAAATACAAAAAATAATCTGAGTCAACTGACCTAACTCGCGACCTGGGTCATAAGATCGTGATAATTCCATAGAAAAAAATAAAGAAAATATAAATTTTAATTCTCAATCAACCTAATTTTGAAGGATTAAACTGAAAAATAAAAAAAATAACCCGAGTCAACCAATGTTAACTTGTACAACCCAGGTCAGATAATCATAATAACTTAATAGAAAAAAATAAAAAAAAGATTTTAAAGTTAGATTTCCAATTAACATAATATTGAAAGATGAAACTGAAAAAAATAGACAAAACAATGACCCAAGTCAACAAGATTAACATGTTAAACTTGCGACCCGGATCATGAGACAGAGATAAATCTATAGAAAGCAAATAGAAAAAAATTATAAAGTCCGATTCTTAATAAATCCAACGTCGAAAGATGAAATTAAAAAAATAGACAAAAAATAACCCAAGTTAACATAGATAACCTACAAAACTCATGACTCGGGTCATAAGATTGTGATAACTTCATAGAAAACAAATTAAAACAAATTATGAAACTTTATATTGGTAAATGTAAAGCCAAACTATTTTAGAATATGTTAATAAATACTCAAATATTGTACATGTTACCGGAGGGCAAGTTTGGTAATTAGTTCTTCAAACAGCCGTCTCATTATTTGTTTTGTAAAGAAATAGACGCCTATTTATTTATTCATTTATCCAGGACTGCTATAGAAATAATTAGTGTCATTATGAAGAGACAATATTAGTGGCCTTTTTCCAAACACGACTGAAAGCTTTTGTGACATGAATAAAATAAAGAGGAACTTTAAATGAAAGTGCAACTTTGGGGAATAGTGTAAAAATCATGCCACAGTATTACATAGCCAGAAAATATGCCAGCCTTCTGCTTGTCATTTCTTGGTCCAATTTAGACAAATTAATCCCAAATTTTAGGTCAGATACTACTACTGGGTTCATACTAAAATCCAAACTTCTCTATAGAATTTAGTCATTGGCAAAAGCCATACACAACATTCGATCATAAACATTAAGATGCTGACTGTCTCAGTGAAGGGAAAAAAAGTAAGACAAAAATAAAAGGGAAAGGATAGACCCGGAAGGAAAACTATCTAATAAGTAGTTTAATGATAAGAGTTTGAAATTAAAAGATTTATTTTTTTTATGATTTTAGATTTGAGCCATGTGGTTACTAATATAATGACAATTGAAAGTTTATATGGTTGTTAATTTTAGTGTCTATAAGATTAGTCGAGATACGCGCAAGCTGGTCCGAATCCTCATATTAATAATAATAATAAAAAAAAAAAAAACCCTGCAAGGAAGGAGGAATGAACATAGAAATGAGCACTGTTTTAAATCCCAACTCAACCCCATTTGATATAGCACTCATGTGACCTGGAATTTAGGTGAAGCTGAGTTTTGTTAAAAAATATAAAAGAAGAATAGAACCGGTTAAAAATTTGAGTTGATTTATAATTCAGTTAATTTGAGAAAAATTTAGTTAAAATCAAGTTAAAATCTATTAATTTTTTAAATAAATATTTTTATTTATATAAATTAAAAAATTAAATTAATTTAAATTAACTTAAATTAACCTGCTAATTTTTAACCTGAATAATCCTGAAAATTAGTATATTATAGAAAAAAGAGAGTTTATAGGCAATGTTTTCACCTCTGGAATCGTGGATCATCATTATCAGCACGTCGTGCGATCTTAAGTAATGATTAATCCAACAGTCATTAGAACTACAGTAGATGTTCTCACCGACACAAATATAATTCAAGCTAATGTTTTGTATAAAATTATACATGTGATATTTTAAAATATTTTAAAATCATTTTATTATTATTTTTTATTTATGTATATAAGTGGTGTCTTAAGTAATTTTATTTTTATATTTGGAGTTTTTTTGTTAAGTGGTAGAAATTTTCATTTTATAAAATATTATTTACTTATTTTTTGAGGTTTTTGTTAAGTGAAGGTCTTGAACTATTGCTTAATTGGCCCTTAAACTCTAGCCTGCTCTAATATTAACTTTAGTAAAATTAAAAAGAAATAAAAACTATAAAAAAAATTGAAATAAAAAAATATGTTAAAAATATAATGGTAATAATTAGCTTTTTGAAAGCTATCAATATTATAATGAGATGTACAAAAGTAATCTGTTGAAAAAAAGAGGCAGTCTTCAAAACTTATAAAAAAGGAAGAGATATGGGTTTCGTGTAGATATCGGTTCTCTGACATGTGATATGGTATCATCATTTAACAACTCATCTTCTTAAATTCCTTTACATATTGCTCTTTGTTTTGATTTATTAAGGCAATGAATGCTTTTTGTAACGCGAATCATGTGATCACATCTTTGTTTTAATGACTTTTTTATTTTTTATTGTACTGATATATGTATTAATAACAATAATAAATTATAACTTTTTTTTAAGAGAAATAGATAAAAATTTAAAATAATGAGTTTCAACATGCCAAGCAAGAAAAACAAGAATTACATAAGGATTTAATCTGATAAATAGAACCAAGTTTTGATACCAACATATAAGAACCTCATAATCACGTAACCCACATGTAAGAAAGAAAAATCTCATAAAGTCAAATAATCATGTTTGATAAAAGTGTGACACAAAAAATATATGAACCAAAGCTCTAATACTATTAGAATAAATCTCCACCCAACGAATACCAATTCATAAATGAAATGTATAAGGAAGACATTATGAATACAATTATTATTTAATAAGTCAAATCAACTCTAGAGAATCAAAAAATATGAGAATACTTCACATACACAAGCAATTTTATTCTCAAATTAAGGTATGTAAAAAAACCTCAATACAAGCTATAAAACAAGATCCAAATAGAAGCTTAGTAGCTTAGGGATCTTATTTCAAAACCTTTTTGATGTTCGATTGACCTGAAATTTTAACTGCTTATAAAACAAGATCTCTGAAAACTTCTGGTAAAAGTTTATCCTAATTTATCAGTCAGAACAAAACCTATATTTGTTAGCGTAAACCTGTGCAATAGAAAAAAAATCATGCCTGTTAGTTTCCTTATAGAATATGGAAAGTCCAAAAATATTCTTATAATATCAGGATTAATTGTTCAAACAAGGCTACCATCATAAAGACAACCTTAAGCCAATGTTGTGGAAGAATTGGGTTTTTCCTGCATTTGGGTCATGTTGATCATAGGCTGACCCTTATGTGTTGTAGCCTCCTTGAAATTAGTCTTGGTCCAAATATGTTAAACAAACTCATTTTTACGGCCCTTGAACTTGTGATTGACTCAAATTACACCCTTTATAATAACCTTAATTTACACGATATTTTATGTATGTATATTGTATTATTATTGAAAGTACAATAATTTTTTTTTAATCTCTATCGAAAATCCGGTAGGGTTTCCTTTAATTTTTCAATACCAAGTTATTGACTCAACTAATTTTCATAACCTACAAATAAAAATTTCAATGTTTTCCCATCATTTGGCACTTCCTTATTTATATTAAACCTAACATAAGAAACAACTTCTTTTTTTTTATTCAATATTTACTCAAATGAATCAATTATTATATTATTCAAGAAATATTAAAAATAATAAGATAATTAATTTAATTACGACATAATTCAAGACTCATATTCATTTTAAAACAAATAAATCTAAAAATGAGCCCACATAATTACAATCATGTGTTTTCAAAGCAAAACTAATTTAAATATATTATTTATACTTAATTTATATTCATATACTTTTTTGGATACATAATTACATCACATAGAAAAATATGCATTTAATTAAACAAAAATTACAAATACATGATCTATTACTCGACACGACGCTGCCAGGTACATAAAAATTTATATAATACCCAATACAATCAGCTTACATATAATGAAAATTTATTATTACTTCTTCTAAACATATATAACTAATACAATTTTGCATAGTTCAAGGACATACAAATGTCCTCTCTAGCCCAAACTAGGCTTTCGTATCATTACTACATTAATGGATTTCTTCAATTGCCGATTAGTCGAGACACTAATCCTATTAATCTAGGAGCTAGTTTCTCTAATTAATCATTTATCAAGGCATTATCCCATTATCAAGGGAACTATTATCTTGATTTCCCTATTAACTAAGGCAACTAGGGTAACTAGTTTCAATCAGGGTAACTAGTTTCTTCAATTGCCCATTCATCAAACCACTAGTTTCATTTATTAGGGTAATTAGTTTCTCCAACAATTTAATATTTTTATAAAAAAGATTAAGATACTTTTAAGGAAAATTGCATTTACGGTTAAATAATACTTTAGTTTTAAGGTGTCGAGCATGCATCTGATGTCTGAGCATATGAAATGATCCCTTGTTGTTGAGTGGGTCTTACAACCTCTCCTATGCCAACAAGAACAATATCATTTACTATTCAATCCTTAACTTATTTTGAAATTTAATTCCATAGACAATCATTTTATTATTGATTTAAAAATGACTTAATACGATTTATATGATTTTAATTAATCATCATTAACCATTTAACCCATATTACCAATTTCAATCTTATAATTCCCATCATTTAAATATTACATTAAGAGTAATCCTAAACAAATTTTAAAGTTTGCTACTTTTAACCAACTTAACTTGAATGCTCAAAAACACTAATCAATATTTTAACCATATTTGAAGTTATATTATTTAGTTTCATGTATAGTTTGTTTCTTCCAAAAGCTAAGATATATGGCTGTAATTTTATTGAAAGGAAGACAACCTAGTTCTGCCATCAATACATCCAAAACTATTTGTTATTGCAACATCTAAAAACTATATAACAAGATTTAATCTGATCCTTCCTTAGTTCTTAACTCGAATATGGAGTTTCATAACTCCAATTTAAGCTTTAACTTTAACTTTTATGAGAAACTTAATCCAACATTCATCATTTTCAAGCCCTAAACCTAGCTAGAAGGTGGGTGATGAAGCTATCCAATTTTTCAGTTTTTGCTTTTGATATAAAATAAAGTATTTTCATTTGTTTTCTTATAATTTATTTCCCTCCACATATCTTATAACATCATTAACCCTATCACCCTAATAATAAACTAATTTATTTATTACATCCTTCTTGAAATAACCAAGATTCTCTCATTGAAAGCACATTCACTTTCTCTAACATTCCTTCATCAATAATACTTCAACATTACACGAAAATCCAATAATTCCCCACAAACTTGCAATGTTCATAATTAGTGCTATATTCTATTTTATTTCTTTTAATTTTATCTCTTGTCATTTGATTCTATATCTATTAATTTAATTTAATATTTCAAAAAACAATTAACCAAGGTTTCACACCTTCAATGGATCCTTTGTGTTGTTGGGTTGGTTTGTATCATCTCTCCTAAAAAATATTTAACCTTAAATCATCACCTACATCTAACAAAGAGAGATTATAAATATTGAAAGTAGCATTAACACCATACTCATATGGTAGAAATTTGGAATGACTTATCTCTTCGCAGATGAAAATTTGATTTCTAATAGGTTGGAAATCTCTCTTTACATATATACATCCAAACTAAATAACCGGGTTGAAAGACAACTTATTTGTGCCCTTTATTCATTTAGGATGCATAAACATCATTGTTTTTCTCTATTTGTTGTCGTACATTTTTATGGAGTGCTTTCACCACCTATGCTTTATGATTACCATCCAAACTAGCCATTTTTTCATCAGGCAAAGAAACCAAATCCATAAGAGTTAAAGGGTTAAAGATATAAACAATCTCAAATGGTGAAAATCTAGTAGTACAAGCACATTATAATTATAAGCACACTTAATGAATGATAAATTGTGTTCCCAACTATTCAAGTTTTTTTGTATGATAGTACATCAAAATATGGTTAATGTCCTATTAATTACTTCAGTTTGTCCATCTATTTGGGGATGACATGTAGTAAAAAACAACAATTTAGTTTTTAATTTTTCCACAATACCTTTCAAAAGTATAATCTTAGGGACCCTATGAAGCCCTACTATCTCCCTAAAGAGCAAATAAGCTATGGTAGTTATATCATCGATTTTATATGTTATGAAATGCACCATATTTAAAAACTATCAACAACTATAAGTATTGATCCTTCACCTTTTTTGACCTAGACAAACCTAATACAAAGTCCATACAAATATCTACCTAATGTTTCTTAGGTATAGGAAAATGAGTATATAAACCATGTGGTTGGATTTTAGACTTTACTTTCCTACATGTAATGTAGTTATCACATATACGTTGCACATCCTTTTTCATTTTAGACTAATAAAAATATTCATGCAACATATTCAAAGTCTTAGCAACACCAAAATTACCCCATTAAACCACTCAAATGTGTTTTACAAACAAGTAATTCATGCATAGAACTCAATAATACACACAAATGATTTTCTTTGAATAAATATCTATCAAGTCTATAAAATATATCGAAAGATAGATTCTCACATGCAGTAAAAACATTAGTAAAATCATCACCATTCATATACAATTCCTTTACATATTCAAATCCTAGCGTTATAACATTCAGAGTAGATAAAAGAATATACCTTCACGACAACACGTCAGCCATAATATTTTTATTTTCTTGCTTGTATTTAATCACACATAGAAAGGTTTCAATAAACTCCACCCATTTGGCATGTCATCGACTTAACTTACCTTGTCCATTTAAATGTTTTAAGGACTCATGATCAAAATAAATGATGAATTCCTTGGGCCAAAAGTAGTGTTGCCATATCTCTAATGTCCTCACCAATATGTCAAACTCTTTGTTATATATAGGGTGGTTCAAGGCCCCATTGAGTTTTTTCACTAAAATAGACAATGAGCTTTTTATTCTATATTAAAATGGCTACCTTTATATCATACATCACATTCAATCTCATAAGCTTTTGTAAAGTCAAATAAAACTAAAATCGATGTAGAATATAATTTTGATTTTCATAATTTAAAAGCATCTTTTTACTCATCATCCCATTTAAAACCAATTGATTTTTTCACAATTTCAATAAATGGAACGACTAGCGTGCTAAAGTCTTTAATAAAATGTTTATAAGAGTTAGCCAAACCATGAAAGCTTCTTACCTTAGTCATAAATTTTAGAGTTGGCCAATCCCAAATGACCTTAACCTTCTCTTTAACCATCTTAATACCCTATTCAACTACAACATATTCGAGAAACATATTTTTCTCTATGCAAAAGTTTCACTTCTTAAGATTAACATACAATTGTTTTTCATGCAACATATCAAGTAAATATGTAAATGATCATTATGCTTATTCAAATTCTTGCTATAGATTAGGATATCATTAAAATACGCAACTATGAATTTACCTATGAACACATACAACACATGATTCATCAATCCCTTAAATGTACTAAGTGCATTTGTAAGTCCAAAAGGCATGACTAACCATTTATACAAACCATACTTAGTCTTAAACATATTTTTCCATTCATCACATTATGTTATCTTAATATAATGATATCCACTTTTCAAATCTATTTTAGAGAAAATACAAGATTCATGCAACTTATCTAACATATTATCAGGCCTAATGATAAGATGTCTATACTTTACTGTTATGTTGTTGATGGCATGAAAGTTAACACACATCCTCGAAGTTTCATCCTTCTTAGGCACAAGTAAAACTAAAAAAACACATGAACTCATGCTCTTGTGAATGTACTTCTTTGTCATAAACTCTTCCACTTGCTTTTGAAATTTTTGCTAGTTGGTTACGAATTGCAGCTTTAGGTATAAGATTTATTTAATATTCTATTCTCCTCAATAGTGGTAAAACAATAGGAATATCTTTGAGAAAGACATTATCAAATTCATGCAACAAAGAAACAACCCCATTAGGAACAACATAATTGAGATCGTTAGCATTAAAATCCTTTTTATACACAAGTACAATCATTGGCTTATTAGCATAAAAGCATATTTAATCTCACATTCTCTTGCAAAACATTTTATTGTTTCTTTAATTTTTCCACATAATCCGTACTTTGTAGACTTAATTTTTTCTCTTCTATTTTCTTACCTCCACTACTAATAGAAAAGCAAATCAAGACCTGTTTAGGAGTAGTTCATTAGAATTGATAAGGTTTATAAAGTATATCTCTCAATAATGCTTTATAATACTTAAATTCAACTTCCTAATAGGAGTAGTTCTAGCTGTATTGGTACAACTGTCTCTATCAATTATCATGCTATACATCTTATTTTGGATGTGACATCGTATGAAAGATATTCTCCCTTTGCTGGTCAATATCACCCTCTTTAACTTGCATATTAAGCATGCGCCTTATAACCAAGACCTCCTTTTTAATTGGGTATGCAATCTTAACATCACTACAATCCTCCAAAGGTGGCAACTTATCATCATCAGATTTATCACTTTCACACTCTATCTCTCTATGGTCTTTCAAAATCATCTCTCTATTGTTTGGACACTAAGAAGTAATATGTAAAATCCCCAAGCACCTAAAACGTTTTATACCACGGTTACGAGTAGGCTGAGTTTCAAGATTACTTTTAGCATCCATATGAGTCTATTTTTTAGCCTTAGTATGCACAAAGGGTTTAGATTGAGTAACTACTTCTCTCTTCACAATGAGCCTCTAAGTAGAGAAAGATGAAACTGGATTAAACTGTGGCTGTGAGCTACTCTTCATTTTAATCTGTCTCTCTAAATTTATTGCCACATGAACCATGTCCTCCAATTTAATATAATATTGTAACTCTACTACATTAACAATACCACTATTCAACTCATAAAAAGACCTGGCCATGGTGGTCTCCTTAACTTCCATTACATTAACCTGAATCATCGATATCTCTTTCTCTTTGTGGTAATCGTCCACTGACTTAGAAACCTAACTCGAACCCTGTAGTTTCTAACAAAGCTCCCTATAATAATGATTATGAACAAATTGCTTTCTCATCAAAGCCTTCATATCATTCCATAAATAAATAAGTCTCTACTTAATCCTCCTCCTAGAAGTCATGATATGATATCATCAAATAATCATGTAATCAACAAATTCAACCACTATATGTTTCACATTTTTCTGCTTAGAATAATTTTGGCAATAAAAAATCCAACTCACCTTCTTTTCCCACTCCACATAAACCTCGATATCATTTTTACCTTGAAAACTAGAAATTTTTTGTTTAATAAAGTCCAAATCACTATCCATATCATCACAATTTCCATAGTTTTAGAAATCCCCTTTATGGCTGAATTGGTTCCTATGTCTAAACCCATCATCCTTTTGGGCTCTAGGCTATCAAAAATCATCCCCATGACCTATGATGTCATGCTCAAAATCATATCTCCCACAACATCATCTTCATCTCAAAATCATCCCAAGTTATAGTTTGTATGTCGTTTAGGTCTCTTGTTATGGTTACCCCTCCGATCAACTTCGTTCTTTTGTCCATCATTATTGTTATCTTATCTCTCTACCATATCCAACCTATCTTGAATATTACCAACCACCGAGTTAAACCTCTCCAACATCTGTGTTATATCTTGAATTTAAAGTTTTAAGTTGTTATTCTCTATAGGAGGTGGTGTATATCCATTTTCTTTAGACATTTTGAATCTGCAAAAAGGTTTTTAGTAGAGAAAATATCCCCATGCCTTTTGCGTTTCACACAAATTATAGGCTAATATGTTTGCTACATCTTTTTCCTCTTATCTTACCTTTTTTTTTTCCAGCTTTTGCAAAACTAAAATCAACATAAACAAAGAGAACACCTTAGTAGCACAATCCAAATAAGTGTAATTAACTCCACAAGTAATAAATATATAAAAACAAGCAAAGATAAAACTTTAATTATAATTTTGCGAGTAACAGTGAATTCATACGAGATATGAATGTTTTTTAGGACACAAAAAAATGCAGAAGTAAATATTATTAAAATGACTTGTTTGACACCTAAATATTCCAAATAACACTTTAATATGCTATGCAAGTCAATTTAAATAGTAGCAAAGCAAGTTTCAATAATTGACGCAAATGAAACCCGTTTTATACAAACTAAACCCGAATCACCTTAACCAAACAATGTCCAAGTGATCTCAAATTTGATATATAGTGAGATTAGACTCCAAATAACCAAAA
Organism: Populus x sibirica; assembly: GCA_019202695.1. Classification (NCBI taxonomy): domain Eukaryota; kingdom Viridiplantae; phylum Streptophyta; class Magnoliopsida; order Malpighiales; family Salicaceae; genus Populus; species Populus x sibirica. Next base: position 596,914 of record JAGMVL010002287.1, read on the forward strand.
TATCAATTTTCAAGTAATCTCAATATGGTTTGATCTAATTTCACCTTTAGTTATTGTGACAAAATCTATAACATCTTTGTTTGAATGTCTTTCTTTGTTTTTTTTATACTTTTTATGTTATTGATATATGTAGTGAAAATAACAAAACAAAGTAACACTTTTTTTTTTTTGTAAATTAGTTGTTGCTACAATTCAAGAGGAATAGATGAAGATTGAAAATAAAAAGTATTGGAAATAATGAGTTTCAACACGTGAGACAAGAAAGGAAAATTACAGAAGGATATAACCTAATAAATGAAGCCAAGATTTGTTACCAAATGATATAAACCCCATGATCACATAATCTACACACAAGAAAGACAAATCTTGAAAAGCTAAAGAATCAAGTTTGATAAGAGTGTGACACAAAGATTATCTAAACCAAATCACCAACACTATTGTAATGATCCCCTACCCAATGAACACCAATTCATGAATGAAAAGTATAAGAAAGACGCTACGGAGATAATTATTATTTGATACATTAAATCAGTTCTTTAGACAACCAAGTAATATGAGAATACCTTACATACACAAACAATATTATTTTTCAAATTAAAGTTTGTAAAAAAAAAATATTAATCCAAACTAATCCTATTTATAATAGGTAAAACATATCATAAACAAGTCTCGAAAAATAATAAATGAGTACCAGTCCAAATAGAAAAAAAAAATAATTTAGGAAAATAATGATTTTCTCGCATAGTAATTTCTAAACCTTATTTGAAGACCTTTCTGATGTTCGATTGACTTAAAATTTTATCCGCATATACAACAGGACCTCTGGAAACTTCTAGTAAAATTTTAGCCCAATCCATTACTCGGATAAAAAATTATATTTGTTAGCGTAAAACTATATAATTGAAAAAAAAAAACTAAAACCTCCTAAAAAAACATGAAAATCTTTGTATTATCTCATGCCCCTTATTTTCCTTGTAGAATATGAAAACTTTCAAAATATTCTGCCAAATTATCCTTCTAATATTAGGATTAATTGTTTAAACAAGGCTATCATCATGATGCCAATCTTAAGCCATTTTTTGAAAGAATTGGACTCTTTTTACGCTTGAATTAGGGTGATTATAGGCTGACCCATATGTTTTATAGTCCTTTTAAAGTAAGCATGGCTCAAATATATTCAACAAGTTTAATTTCTTGGCCTTAACTTTGTGATTGATGCAATTTGCATCTCTAATATATTCTTAGTTTTGTTAGGCTGTTGATATCATTATAGTAACTATAAGACTCGAATGTTCAAACTGCAATGCTCAAACTAGGAAGGGTTTTTTTTTGTGTGTGTGTGTGATTTGTGAAAACATACTCTCTCACAAAAGAAGCTAAAATAGGAAACACTAATCCCCCATGAAAAAAGCAGCTTAAGTTGGGGGTAATGTGCTTCTCATTATAACATGTTATCCAACTCATCATCTTAATTTCCACTTTAGTGAGCTTTACACATAATATAGAATTAAATTAAGCTAATCTTTAATGCGGGTAGCTTTCACTAGCCATGATTACATCCCCTAAAAGCATTGCAACCCTTCAGGATTCCTGCAGATTTTTCAAACAAAAACCATGTAAGAAAAAAGGCCACACCTCACCGCCTTTCTCCGAAAAGTGCAGCCACACACCTACAAAATTCTTGACTTTAGATTAAGCACATCATAAACACTCATTAAAGTATATATCAAAAGTCTCCTTGAAGAAAAGGTCACCGTTCATATATACTAGTTTGTAGGTCAAAATATTTTCGCATAACATGTAAGGGTATTTTTTTTTTTAATCAAATGATTGTGAGTTTAAATTTTACCATGACTTTCACCTCACTCTAGCTTTCCTTTTCTAAATAGAACTAAAGGAAGAGGTGTCCTTTAAACAGCTTTCACCAGAAGAATAATAACTCCTATCCTGGTTTGTAACAAACAAGAGATCATGGATTGTTAAAAACAGTTAGATTCTTGAAAGAGAGACACTTGTTAATTAGTGGGGTTGGTGGTGCAGAACTTTCAGAGTGAAATCTAAGACTGAATTGCCAGGTTTCTTTTTTCTAATAAGGAGATGGGTGTGGTTACAGTAGGTGAATTGAAGCCAAGTATATCAGGGAAGAGAGCATTTCGTCCAAGCTCAAGTATAAGGCATGCTACTGAATGGTAATCTTGTCTTTCCCAGTAAACTACTTTCTAACGAGCTTTATCTCATGCTAGTCTTCATGTCACTAGCTATTACCTCTAATCTGCTGTTTTGTGAGGTTTGTTTCAATGTCCATTGCATGATTCAGGAAGAAAATTTTCTGATGCTTGCTATGAGTTTTCAGTTGCACAACCTAGCTAGCATATAATGCTTGAGAGAATTTTTGTTATTAGAGAATCATTGGAAGTTCAAGATTGTAACAATGTGATTTTAATCTCAGGGGAAAGCGCAATTTTTCTTGATTAACAAGGAAATAAAAAAAAATAAAAATTAAGGCAGACTGCTGGAAATAGAAAGTGTATCCCCGGAACGAGAGGCCAATGATTTTTATTTTTTTTTCTGATGAAAATTCTCTTAAATCTGAAAAACAGCAACTTGAATCACTGTCTTGACTATTTGGTTATTCACCTTTGTTTTTTACTTCAACTGAAGAAAAGACTATTTTATAACCTGAAATGTAGAGCTTTGCGCAATTCAGTAGTGTCTTCTGTCTGTCCTGCAATTTTGTAAACTCAGAATTTTGAATTTTAATCAGTCCAAAAAAGAATCTGGTGGATAGATTATAGATTGAAAAAATCAACAAAAAAATAAAATAAAACGATAAAAAAAGCTTTATTGATGAGAATTTATTAGACATCCCTTGAAACACCCAACAACAAGCCTTCTGTAGGTCCATGTAATCCTATGAGCTTGAGTAGCTGGTTGCCCCTAGCCATCAAGAGAAGAAAACAACAGTTCATTATACAACTTCAAAAAAGTAAGCATAGAGCATGATAGATCAAACATATGATCTTGACTTTGCATATGTTCTACTCGAATTGAACTACAGAGGCATGAGGCTGCAGATCCATTCACATG